>JAJHZJ010000177.1:15584828-16084975 GCA_023548195.1 Bettongia penicillata ogilbyi | reverse complement strand
AAAGAGACAGAGACATTCAGGTCTCCAGAATCTGTTTTCATCCTAAGCTCAGGGTGCATTGTGATTATGAGGAGGAAAGGATATAAAAGAACCATCTCTCTGATCTTCTTGAATCAAGGGAGCATTCTCCCTTTTCTTTGCGGCCTTCAAGCTGCCTTTCTGTGTCCACAAAGGGACCTATCCTCCACTTTACTCCATGAGGAGGAAGTTATTACTCTCCTCAGAAAATGAATAGAGCTGAAAATGAAGGTCGTGAGGTGCTTGGGGTCCAATAACACAGGATTACAGACTCCAGCATAGGAATGAGCCATGAAGGCCATTTCATCCTTTCCGCATGATATAGGGTTGTTCTTATGGTACCTTTGTCATCATTTGGCCTGAGACATCCTCAAAGACATCCGCTGTCCTCAGAGATATCCATTACTTGTTTCATGTAATGCTTATTTTATGGGGGATTTCATTGGTATGGAAACTCCCTCCAACAGTGCAAATCTCAACCCATTGTTGGCTTCTTTCCTTGTGTAATTGTTGTCCATATTTCTACATTAATATTCTATAGATAATCCACCCACCTCACTATTGGCTTCTTCAATTCTTCAGAAAGGTTTAGTATTTCATGGATGGCAATATAAAACATTTGGGCTCTCCATCTGTTATATTTCTTGCATTGAGTTAAAGTTGGCATTCTTGCAGCTTATTCATAGCGTCCCTTGATCTGTGTTGTGGGATTAAGAAAATCAAGGCTGATCCCTTTTTACCAAGATAGGTCTTTAGCATTTGAATGTAATAACCATGTCTCTTCTCCCATTCTAGCCCTCGTTTCTAAGCCTTCTCCTGTACTCATACTCCAGATCTTTCAATAACTCCATATATGACAGGAGTACCTTTCCATCAAAACACCATGAAATTTGGGAATGAAAGATCACTAAGGAAATGAGTACATTATGTAGTTTCATGCTTCGCTTGGCTCAGCCTTTCCCCAGAGATCCTTCTCCTTACTGTTTCAGGTGTATTTTGTGTCTGTGTGTATAAGTCAAAGAGCCCAGCATAAAAGGTATCATTTCGATTATTTATGACAGTAAGAGAAAAAGAGGCTGGATAGTTTGTATGATATTTGAAGAACCAAAGGATAGATACAGGAGACATGGAGTGGTTGCAGTCATATATTCATTTAAAAAAAGAGTAATTGAGAGACAGATCCTTCTAACTCAGTCTTTCATTATTGTTGCCTCATTTTAAATTGCATTAAACCCTAGAGAAGTTGACCTAATGAATCTGTATCAGGAGTTCCAATGGACAAATATCAATGGGTCCATGAAGTAGGGTGGGAAAAAATTTTTTCTGTAATTTTTAATAAAAAAAATTTCAGTATCATTGATTTTCTTTGTAATCCTATGCATTTTACTGAATACATTTAAAAATTATTCTGGAAGGAGTTTATAAATTTCATTAGACTGCCAAAGGTGTACATAACACACAAAAAAGTTAAGAACCTCTTTTCTAGAAGACTCATGATGTAGTGGAAATCAGGATGGGTTTTGAATCAGAATATTTGGGCTTACATCTTGGCTTTGTTAATTATTACTTTTGTGACCTTGGACAAATCATTTCCCCTTAATGGATATGAGTGTCCTCATCAATAAAGTAATGGAGATTAGTTTAGGTGACTTCTAAGTTATGTCCAGCTTTAGGTCCCACATTTTTTGATTTTTTGAATTAGGCTTTGTCAGAACTGAAGAAAGATCTCTCCACTTCAAACCCAGGGTTCTTTCTACTGCAATGGGTTCCATCTTATACTTCTGTCTTCTTCCTACGATTTAGTGTAAATCATAGAACTTGAGAGTCCAGTGGGCTCTTAGACATAATTTATTATAACTTGTTTTTTTATTTTATGGAATGTAATATGTGTGTGTATGGCAAGGGAGTCAAGAGACATTCTATTTGGATTCCCAGGACCTAAATTACAATCCCAGTGCTGCTATTTCTGACTTGTCATCTTTGTTAAAATAATTTTACCTTGGAGCAGTTAGGTGGTGCTTTGAATAGAACATTAGCCCTGGAATCAGGAGGACCTGAGTTCAAATCCAGCCTCAGACACATTTACTAGATGTGTATGTAATCTTGGACAAATTACTTAACTCCAGTTGCTTTGTCTTCTCCCCTGAAAAGATAATTATTTTACCTCCATGGGCCTCAGTTTTCTCTTCTGTAAAATGAGTGAGTGTGCTGAGATAATCTATGGACTTGTGATTTCTAATATACTTTCTGCTTCTGAATCCAATGATATCATAGCTTCAGAGAGGAAAAATAACATGTCCAAGGTCACACAGAAGGTTCTGGACAGAGTTGTGACTAACTCCAAGGTTTCCTGATTCCAGTTCTGGGGCTCTGTCTAATACACTGTGTCTCAAGATTTCCCATTTTGCATTGTACTTTAAAAAATGATGGAAGAGAAATGGGAAAATTCAGTTTTCTTTTTCTTTTGAATAATCTCTCTTAGCAGAGAACTTTTTTTTAATCAGAGTAATCATAGGTGAGAAAAAGCTTTTGTATGGCATAGGTCATCCCTTTACCTAAGTGGGATTAGTTCCCATTAAAATCTTTCTTTGATCAGATTCTAAGGAGTCTTTCAAAATTTTTTTTCGATGAGAATAGAAAATTCTCCCTTTCATTTTCATAGTGGAGAATGCAGATGAATATAGCCCTCAAACCAAAAGGATAAAAGCAAGTGCAGACAAGGTTTCATTTTTAAAAATCTGTTATGGAAAGGAAAGTGATGTGTCATTATAGAATGTTAAAAGTAGAAGGGAATCCTAGATCTAAACTTTCAATCTAGATGGGACCTGAGAACTTAGAAAATGTGCTAAAATGGGTCTCAGAACATAAGATGTCAGTAGTGGATAATTTTATATCTCCAGGGAACTTCAGACTGTAGAACACACAATATTCAGCTGGAGGGGACTGTAGAACAGAAATCAGAGAATGTTAGCACAGAGACTGGCTTCACACATGATCTCTAGTCCAGGCAATGACAATATATAACTTCCAGTGACCTATGGATGATTTTTCACATTTTAAATAAAGGTTCATTGTATTGAAACATCTAAAAACCATCCTTACCTTTCCAGTTGTACAAAAATAGGTGGCAGGCTAGATTTGATCCTAGGCTGAAGTTTGCTGGCCTCTGGTCCAGTCTAAACTCCCACTTAAAAAAAAAAAAAGATTTCTCTAGATTAGAGAAATTTACTTTCAAAAGCTGAATCTTAAAAAAATAACAACCCACAATCTATTTATAAAACTTTCCAAAATGTATTAGATACTCTCTTCTCAAACAGTATATGCCCCCTACTAAAACACTTAGTGATGACTCAGGATGCACTCTGTGAAAATTAAGCAGTTGATGAATGTCAAATTGTTTCCACCTTCAGTAACTGACCCCAGATTCCTGGTCTTTTATACTCAATGATTCATCTCTCTTTACCACCTTTGTTGTCTCTCACAACCCACAGTTTGAACTTCTGAATGTCTGTCTGTATTACCGCCTACCTTCTTAGAAACATCAATTTCAAGTGGAAAGGGAATTTAGAAGCCATTTTTTCCAGTCCTCTCATTTTGGAGATGAGGAAACATCTTTCTAAGTGACTTGGTGGAGGTCACAAGTCTAATCAAGTCAACCAGCATTTATTAAGTATTTATTGTGCCAACCTCTATACTAAGAGCTAAGAATATGAATAGAAGCAGATAATTCCAGTCCTCAAGAAGTTTACAATCTATTCTAATGAGGAAAGACAATCCACAAATGGAAACTGAAAAATGGAGACAGGGGAGATATGAAAGTATCTAAAATGAGGGAATTGTTGATAAAGTCCAGGATAATCAGGAGTGTGCCCTGGGAAGGAATAAAGACAAGGTTGATGTTTTAGTTATAGCCTTCCCAAATTGGAGCTTTTGGGGAGGAACCAACCAATCAGAGGGAGAGCCCAGAGATGTTACTTCCAGTATGTAAAGCCCAGGGCCAGAGTAAACTTTGGGAGGCTTCTGAAACATTGTAGAAAAACACTGGGTGAGTCAAGTGTACATCCTAGAGAGGCTCTTTGGATTTTGATGACTCAGAGTAGACATAAATAGCAGTTGTTCTTGTTCTGACCAGAAACTCAGAGGGTCTTCCCTTCCCAGTTTGATTCTTCTGTGAAGGCAAATTAAGTCACTTTTTGCCTCAAATCTTATCTGGTTTTTAAGTTCTGAACAGGCATTGCTTCAGACAGACTGAGACATGAGGAAGACCTCAGCATAAAAAAGCCAAGGCCTTGCAACACATCAGGGTCATCACCAGTCATCTTGACTGATGGCTTGCCATTGGACTCCAATGACTCTGGAGTTAAAAGGTAAGACCAAGGACTTTGTGCACAGCCCTGCCTCACTTAAATCCAATTCACTTGCAAGTCAAGATGTAACTATCTCGATGGTCCTCTTTGGGAATTAAGGATAAACAATAATGACACAAGCAGAATTCAAACCCAGACCCAGACGCCAATGTCAGTGTTCTTTCCATCATGCTGTCTCTTCCGGTCAGCAATCTGACATTGCAAAAGGACCACGGGGTGTTTTTCCAGGGAAAATAAAGTTTCTAAAATCAGTGACTGCACACATATAGTTAGACTTTGGATGTGAGGTCTACTCTTTGGTGGAACAAAGAGAGACAAAACCATGGGACAGGAATTCATTAAGCAATGTACTGAGGTCTTTGAAGTGTCTTGTCAGAGATGAGTTTAAAGGATCATTGACGTGGAGCTAAAAGGTTGAATCCAGCTTTCCAGATAAGGAAACTGAGTGCAGAGAGGCTAAGTGATTTGTCTGGGCTCAAATAGCTAGGAAGTATCTAAGATAGGATTTGAATCCACCTCTTCTGGACTCCCAGTCCGGCATCCTATCCACTATGTCATACTGTCTTTTAGGAGGTATCTTAGAAAATGGGTTTAGTCCTGGCTTTGTAAATAACTAGCTATGGACAAATTATTAAACTTCTGTGAACCTTTGTTTTCTCGGTTGCATTTTCCATTTCTAAATATCCTAGCATCCTTTTTTTTTCATGACATTTATTTACATGAGATTAGAAGGATTACGTAGGAATGAGACTCTTGTTTTCTATCATCGTCTTCAACTCCAGCTCAGAAAATGACTTCATCCCCACTTTCTCCTTCAAATAGGCTTTTCTGGCATAGGGGACAAAAGGGAAAAAAAAACTTGGGAGGGGGAAATGAAAGATAAGAAAGACATAGGCATAGAATACAGAGACTGAGGGCCCATTCCTCTTCTATTCTCTGATCTCAAAGCATTTACCAGTGTTCAGAGGTTGGGGCAATTATGTATGTGTGCATGGTGGGGGAGAAGGGAATATTCTTCCATTCTTTAAAAGTGTAATTGGTTTTTCTTCTGAACAGCAAATACTAAATAAAATGGGTATTTTCAAAAATAAAGTACGAGAGAAAAATGGGGTTATATGTACAAAAACTGTAGGTCTTTATTACACACAGCTGGCTTTTCAAATATATAATAATCAGTCTAAAATTGAAAACCATGATATTTATGGACCTCCATGCTTATAGACTTTTCTTATTTCTTCCAGGTAGTCATGTAAGGACCTAAACTCTAGAGAATCTCCCACTTCCTACCTCTATGGCCCTGCAGAGTCTCAGTTTCCTTACCTAGAAAAGGTGGATAAAAATCCTTGGACTCCCTATCACAGTTTTGTGCTATAAACTTCAAAAAGCTGTAGAAATGTTAGTTCTTATTAAAATGTCCCTAAAAGCTGAGGTGGTTGAAAGACTGATGTCCTAGAAGAGGAGGAGGGGAAATCTTCTTACGCCTGAATGGCAATGGAATCATCTAGGTCCCCTTTGGTGAGTCTGTCTTTATAGAATTTAGAGCTGGGAGGGACCTTAAAGATCATCTGGTCCCAGCTACTGATTTTAAAAATGTGGAATCTGAAGTCTAGAGAGGTCAAGGAACTGATCCTAGAAATAGTAAATAGAAGAAGCCAAGGTTTGACCTCAGATCTCCTGACCCCAAATCCAGTTGTCTTTTCATTGTACCGGATTGTCTGCTCCATGGATGCAGAGGGGATTGGGGAAGAGCATTCTGCTTGGTGTTGTCCACACTTCTGACAGGTGGGCAACTCCTCAGTGAATGGCTGTACCTCAACACCTCCAGCTTCTTAAAAGTCTATAAGACTATGCAGGACCTGTCTTTAATCAGCATGGTGATGAATAACAGATGTGAGGGTTGTGACTTTTCATGATGTAATGCTTGCAAAGGACCCAAAACTTGTGCAAGGGGAAGGAAATGTTGTTTCTTGGAGTCTATAAAATGAATGAATGAGTGACCGTTAGAAACAACAATACAGGCAGGAGTCAAGCAGGGATTTTGCATTAATCACTTGCTTCAGGGAAATTATTTCAAGGTAAGACTCTATAGCTATTACAGCGTGTTATAAAAGAAGCAGCTTTGGACATGGAATAGACTACTTTGAATTCACTTTTCAATTCTACCACTTATCAGTTCTGTGACCAGGGGAAAGTCAATTTCCTCCTCTGAGCTTTAGTTTTCTGGTGTTAGAATTGTTTTCTAAGCTCTCATTTTATAGATGGAAATACCGAATATCATCATCTTCAGGAATGATTTCAACAAATATTCAGGTGCCTCCCAGGTGTTATTGATAGGTGCTTTAAGACATCCTTACTTTTTCTTCTCAGCATACATTGTCAGTTGAAGTCACTTGTATGGTGATGTAGGCATTTAGAACTGACACTAAGCTTGCTTTCTAATCTAGGAGACATCTTTGTCCTTTTGATAAACAGCAAAATTTTAGTAAGCTCTTATTCTGTGCAGAACACTGTGATATGATATGTTTCCTACTCTCATGGAGTTTATAGTCTAAGACAGTGGTTCTCAGATTTTTTGGTCTTTGTATTCTTTTATATTCTTAAAAATTACTGAGGATCCCAAAGAATTTTCAAAAATTAAGTGTGGGTTATATCTAAAGATATTTATCATATTAGAAATTAAGGAATCATAGCATTACTATGAACATAGTTTAGACTTTGCAGATCCCATGGGAGTGTCTTGGGCATGACCATGTTGAGAACTGCTGAGATATTGAGTATCATCAATCATTTGAATTCGGTTCAATGCTTATTAGGTGCCTAATGAATGCAAGACATGGCACTAGATGGCATTACCTTTGTCATCATACTTGTCATAGTCTATATTGTAGTCTGAGGCAACACTTTTTTCTAACCCTTTGCAGTTTATGAGGCTATCATTCATCATTGTCATCATCATCCTCTTAGCGATTTTATGAAATAAACAAGGCAGAGATTATACATCCCAAGTTTATAGGACAGGTGAAAACAAAATACCATGTGAGGTCCAGTAGAAGCTAACATTTTTATAATGCTTCAAGGTTTACAAAGTACTTCATATGCATTGCCTCACTTGAGTCTTGTAACCATGAGGGAGGTATGTTGGCATGTTTATTATTCCCATTTTATAGGTGAGAAAATTGAGGCTCAGAGAGGTCCATGGAAAATTATTTACATGTGGACTTCTTAGTAAAAATTTTCATGGAGCTGGACATAGAAATATAGATAGAATGTAGAGGGGGAGAGAAAGAAAATGAAGAAAAGAGGGATAGAATGTTAGGCATAAAAATAGAGCAAGCAAAAATATGGAGGTGAGAAAGAAAGGGAAATATAAAAGGTGATAAAGAATAATGGGGATTAGTAGATGAAACGTTTGGAAGATATGCTGGAAGTAGAACGTCAAGTTCTATGAAATGCAAAGGCATTTCAGCTTTATTCAGTCAGAAGTAGATAGGAACTAGATCTTGAACAGAATAGTAATGTGATAAGATCTATGTATACAAAAAGAAAAAAATATATTAATGCAAAATGGAATTTTGTTGCTTTAAAAGATATAATATGTATTGATTGCTTTTATAGTTTGGCCAGTAAGTACTTTAAGTATTATGCAGGAGTAAAAAAAAATAGATTCTATGTTAGAAGATGTGAATATTAATCCTAGCTCTTCAACTTACTGTGAGAGAGACTTTGGATCATTTAACCTCTATGAGCCTCAGTTTCCTCATTTATAAAGTGAGTGTATTTGACCAGATGACTTTTAAGTTCCCCTAATTCCAATTCTGTGACTCCATGAGTCCCAAAGAAAGTAATTTGCTCCATAACACATGATGAAACAGTGTCTCTCCATCTCTATCTTTTCTTTTCACACTAGTATATTGTCTGGCTTAAAGTGCTACTGAAATACGTTTCTGACAACTAATAGAGGAATGGGAAGGAGAGTGGCAGAGAACAAATGGTACCGAAAGTATATTTTCTGCTCCGTTGCACAGAATAGAGAAAACCAACAAAATACACTGCAGACTATCAAGCCCTGTTACAGAATTTTGTCTTGAAGCAACAAGACCCAAGGATCTAGGCTTTGGGGAAAGAGCAGATGCTCAGTCAAATTTGCTAGTACAAAAAAGAGTCTTCTCATTCTCAATCCTTCCCATGACCAAATGGGAAAGTGGGCATGTGGGATGGTTAGCCCATTTTACAGCTGGGACAACTGAAGGACAAAGCCAGAGGTGTCTATGAATAGAGCTTGGTTTAAGCTGTTAATGTCACAGAGGTCAGGTGCCCATTATCAGGAACACATTCTCTTATTGGTTAACTTATTGGTGGAAGACTTAGACACTAAAGTACAGATATGTAGTTCTCAGGCTGAATCTATTCAAACAATTATTGCTCAGATATTGAGCAATATTGCTATGATTTTTTTTCTGGGGTCTTGAGCAGCATTCAACCTTCCCACTAACTTGCAAGGAGACACCCAGAGAATACAGTCAAGATATAGAAGCTCCTAGTCTATCTCTGCTAGGATATCAACAGCTGGTCAACTTGTGCAACAAGATACAGTACGAAGGGCAAAGTAGCAGGGGTTTACCATAGCTTAGACCTGGTGCATCTTGGTATTTTCATGTGGCTATAAAGTCTAACACTCTTTCAAATTCTGGACAATGAGCACTACCAATACAGTTCCATTTGCCATCTGTAAGATAGTACTTTTTGCAGGTCTAACCCAAACAGTAAACTCTCTCTTTCTCTAATCCAAAATGTAAGTTGCATTGCCAAATTCATTCCTGGCATGCCCACTGTCTCAAATCCCTCCTCCTTGGTTCATCTCTTGGATCACACTCCTACCAACTGGCACAGAATAATGAAAATAAGAGAATATATTCACAAAAACAACACTAATGGTTTACATTTATGTAGTTTGTTATGACTACAAACAATTACCTTACATTACCTCATTTGATGTGAGCAGTATGAAATGGTGGCCTTAGAGTCCTGGGTCAAGGCTTCCTTCTGACATATTCTGGCTACATGACCTTGGACAAGTTATTCAGCCTCTCAATTCCATAGGCAAATGTCTAAAGTTGCAGAGAAGGTGCCACTTTGCATGGATAATTGAAAGTTTATCACCAGAGAGTTGCCTATACCAATAAAATTCCAGGTCTTGTCCCTCTCCCTATCTGGTTCTCATTTGATGGTCATTAGTTTATGCATATGTTATGAGGATAATTAGTTTGTAAGTATATCTTTATCTTCATTGATTAGCTAAAGGGAATGTGACTCAGAAAAGTTATTTGCTTGATATCACAAGGTTATTGTATCAAAGTTGGAATAAAACCTAAGAATTCAGAGTTAAAATTTAGAGCTTTCTTTTATTTGACCTATATTCTTGGTATTCATAAATCTCATAGCTAGACTCCCAAATAGTAGAGAGTCATATAATGAAAATGCCATAATAAAAATTAAAATTTGTTACATTGCACAGTATAGTTGCAATATATAGGTAATACCTAAGATATTATCAGGTCACTCTTCTCATTTTGCAAATGGAGAAAGTAAGTCCCAGAGATGTCATGACTTGCCCAAGGTAACACATCTAAAAAGTTGATATAACAGAACCTAGAATAAGGTACAAGTCTCCTGACTCCCAGATTAGTTTAATTTCCCCTGAACTATATTCTAAGTAGTGCTTAGCTTGCTCTAAAGGTCGATGAAGCTATGTACTTGGCAAGAGAAGTGGTGTTTCCTCTTTCTTCCAATTAAATAATGCTTAGAAAGGGAGAGTTATTACAAGTGATTGAAAATAAGTTCTATCATTGACTGTGTGACTTTGAGGGAGTCATTGCCCTTTCTGAGCTCAAGTCCCACCATCCACAAAATGGAAGATGTTATTGAACTATATGATTTGTAAGGATCAAATTGAATTAGGAGAAATGTAAAGTCATACTTGGCCTCAAACAACTCTCTTTACAAGTGCAAACTTGCTGTTTCTTGTAAATAAGTTGGATCATGTGGTTAATGAAAAAAAGCTAATGGAATCTTAAATTTCCATAACAGAGGCACAATATCCAGAGAGAAGGAGATGACAATCACAATGTTTTCTGCACTCATCAGCCCACATCTGGAATAGTTTTCAGTTCTTTGTGACAGGTTAGTAAGGACACTGACAAACTGGATTATATCTAGAAAAGAAGGTTATCAGGGTGAAAAAGAGAAATGCCATACAGGGATCACTTAAAAGAGCTGGGGCTCTAGAGTCTGGAGAAGAGAAAATGTAGGCATGGGGACAAGATAGCTGCCTCTACATATCCAAAGGGCTGGGGCTGGGGCTGGGGCTGGGAATCTGATGCAGCCCCAGAGCAGTGGTTAGAAGTTTCAAGAAGGAGGTTTTGGCTTCATTTAAGAAGTACATTCCCAAAAATTGGAGCCATCCCCCAAAACATCAAGTTGCATTTAGGTGTAATGGGCTCACTTTCACTGTCCCATCTCAAGAGGAGGCTGGATGGCCATTGGGTAGGGATATTGTCGAAGGGTCTTTTTGATCAGGAAGATGTTCTAAGCTCATTGAGGACAAGGACTGTTTTGTATCATTATGTTTGTAGTTTACTAATTGCCAGACACCATGCTAACCAATGCGAATATAAAACAAAGACAAAACAAGCAAAAATTAACTGAAAAAAATTTGGAACAGTTGCCAAGCTCAATGCGCTTACTTTCTAACGGAGGGAGATGATACACTGGATGAGATCTCAGGTATCCTTTCTTCCAGTCCAGTGCTCTGCCCATTCTGCCATTTTGCCTCTCACTCCTCTTTGGGCCAGCATGGGGGCCAATTCTCAACCCAGTGGGTACTTTAATCTAAGAGTGCTCAGTACCATCTCTGTACCATTAAGTCGGCGATTGTTAGATACAGAGTATGCCAGGGCTGATGCTTGGAGAGGGTACGGTTCATTGATTCACTCTGGTTGATAATGTCTTACCAAGCGTGGAGCCCTCCTCTAGAGATCTGAGCTGCCTGGATTGTTGAGTATGGACCTGGCAAGGGCTCAGAGTCCTGTCAAGCATTCCAAATGGCAGTTTTGCTCCTATCTTCTCAAGCGATGCAGGAGTGGCTATCAATCTCTGACACAGAAGGCAGGGTCTATCTCTTGGTTAATCTTGTGTCACCATTTATCTTCTGGCTCATTCAGCGGCTTCCCAGCAACTTGTCTCCACTTTCTAGTCTCACTTGGAATTCCTTTCTGTGGCTTCTGGGAGGAAGCATCCATCACTCTACCATCTTGCTGCCTTTTTATTTGTAAGCTGCTTTGTGACTTTGTTACACTCTGAGCAACTTCTGATGGACCAAGGAATAGAGTTTTCCTGAGTACCAAGAGCTGCTCTTGAATGAGAGATGAAGCTTCCTTTATCTATAACTTCGACTTCACCACTTCATCTATACCTTCGATAAACAACGAATAATCATGGGTTGAATATAGAGTACTGTGATGATATTGCAAAGTAAGAATTGTTCTCCAGGATTTTAGTGTTCTGCATTCCAATAGACTAGACCTTATCCAATACCTTTGCCTTTCCTCAACAGAAAGAACCTCTGAACTTCAGAAATTCATAGTACCATGATAATGATGACCATGATCACGTTGATTATGATGGTGGTGGGGATGGTGAAGTCCTACTAATTCCCATTTCTCTAGCACTTGATAATTTGCAAAACAATATCCTTGTGAAGAATGTGGTGCAGATGTTCTTATTCTTATTTTATAGATATGAAAACTGAAGTTCTTTCAAGGAAAGCTCAGGCTCATACAATTTGCAAATGGCAGAACAGGTTCATGAACCAAAATGTTCTCAAAACAATTTCAATATACTTCTCATTCTAGAATGAATAATTTTAAAATTAGAAAGGCCTTAGGAATCATGTAATATAAGCCCCCTCATTTTATAGATGAGGAACATTTCCTCAGTGCCAGTTCATAAGGATAGGAATTGTGTCTTTCTATCTCAGTTATCCCCTATCACAGTTACCTGTATACACTAGACTTTTAATAAATGTTTGTTGAATGAGTGAATGAATGGAGCTACTTGAGATGGTGTCATTTGTCCATTTCCAAAAAGCTAGCAAGTGATCAATGTGGGATTTCAATCCAAATTTCCTGACTATAAATGTGGAATTCTTTCCATTAAATCTCATTGTCTCATGGAATTGGAAAGATAGGAGGGCATCAATCAGTCTTAACCAGTCAGTCTCTAAATCTATAAATATGTGGAAAGTATGTGCCATTTATTAAGCAAGTGGTAAACACTAGGGATACATAGAAAGTGAAATACAGTCCTGGCCCTTAGGAAATTACATTTTACCATGGGTTTCAAACATGTAAGTAAATAGATTCATGTCAGATAGGCACAGAGTCAATATGAGCCATTGACATCAGAAGCAATTCAAAGTCATAGAAAATGGCTAATGGTGGTACTTGATTACGCTAGGTACAGGAGATGACAATCCTAACTAATCTGACCCTTCTTGATACTCTTAGTGTAACATTGGTTTTCTATTAGTGGTACAAATAGGAGTAATCCAATAAGCCATGAGAATTGTCATTACTCAGAAGTAGTGAGGGGAAGCCATATTCTTTATCTTCTGCATGTGCACTGATCCTTGTAGGTGAAGCAGAAGGAGTATGTCACACAGGTATGGTGCTAAACAAAGAAACAGGATGTGGTCCGACCAGAATCTGGGTTTGCATGAAAAGATATCAACCTGAGGAAGTGCTAGACTGGGTTCATATTTCAGCTCTACTGTTCCCCAGCTGTGAGATCTAGAGCAGGTCAGTTCCCCTCTCTAGGTTCCAGTTTCCTCATCTATGAAATGTGGGCATTGGACTAGTTTTTTCTCTTAGGTCTCCTCCTGAGCTGCTATTCTATGTTTTTTCGTTTGTTTGTTTATTCCATCTCTAAAATGTTGTGTTAAATTCCTTCCATCAATACCATTCTTTGATTCATTATCTCTAACCTACCCATACATTGTTGGCAGAGCTTTTCCTATGCAAAGTTGGTCCCTCTTGCCATTAACTTCTCAATGAGATCTGACCTTTCCTTGGAGCTTAGTACATGAACCTTCCCTACTAGTCTCAAAATCCCAATTATTTCTTTTCCTTCTACAAAACTTATTCCCCTTCCCATCTCTCCCATGGTTAGCATAATAATAGGGAAAACAAGCAGCTTGTACTCACACTTTTGTGATGTCTTTGAAGGGAATGTTCATGTGTTATATATGTGTATGTACATATGTATGTTTTAGGAGAAGGAAAGACAATGGATTGCCATTGATGGATAATTAAACTGTTCACAGCCTTGTTGCTTCTGGATGGATTTACTTGTATTTAGGGGGAGGTCTTATTCACTTAAAGTTCTAGGAATGGGGAAGGTTTTTGATGCATTTGTCTGGAATTTCCTGGGAAACAACAGATATTTAATTGAATGCCATTTATTTTTCTTCCATTCATTCATAAAACATTTACAGAGGATAGACTAGGGGAAATGTCTTTTGCTAGATGGTCAGGAAGGCATAAAGAAAATTAAAATAAGATCACAAGACAAGTTAGTAAATCTAGCTTCCGTCCCCTTAGTTCCACCCACAGAGACACCAATCTATTTTGGCCCCTTATCCCTTTTTCAGTCTCCCATCACTTCTTGCCTGGACAATGACAATATCCTCATTGGCTTTTCTGCTGTGTTCATCCTTCACTCTAGTCCAACCCATCCTCCATATAACTGCTAAAGTCATTTTCCAAAAGTTCAAATCTGACCACATCACTCCACTACTTAATAAACTCCAGTGGTTCCCTATTACCTCATATACAATTCTCTGTTCAACATGTGAAGCCCTTTACAATTTAACCCCAACCTATCTTTTCCATTTTATCATATATCACTTCCCTTCACCCTTACTATCGTCAGAGTAAACCACCCTTCTTACTGTTCCTCATATACAACATTCCTTCTCTCATGTCTTTGCCTTTTATTAAGAATATTTTTCTCAAGGAACAAAAGACTATTTTTCTTCTCTTAACTTCACCTCCTAATTTAAAAAGAAAAAAAGAAAAGAAACTCCGTGTAGCAAATATGCATACTTGGTGAAACCATAGTAACGTCCAGTTATTTATGTCCCATTCTGTACCTTAGTCCATCAACTCCTCTAGAACTCTGGCTGGTCATTGTGTGATCACAGATGGTCAGAGTTCTTAAATCTTTCTAAGTCATGATTTTGCCTCAGTTGTCTTCTGTGCCTGGAACATGCTGCCTACAGGCTTTCTTCTACCATTTAAAATTTCCAGTTTTTTCCAAGACTCAGCTCAATGGTACTTTCTACATGAAGGCTTTCCAGATTCCCTTAGAATGTATTATATGCATACATGTATAACATATGTATTGTGCATACATACATATATATGTATGTATGCATTTTTTTGCCAAGCTTTGTTGCAAAATCCTCAAGGGCAAAGACTCTTTCCCTTTTGCTTCAGTATCCTCAGCGCATAATGGAGTACCTGGCACATTGTATGGACTTAATAGATGCTTATTGATTGACGTTTGTCTGCCTCCAAGAGCAATACTTTTTTTCTCTATCCTATGCTCAATTGAGGCACAAGCCTTGGAAAAGTCAATCCCCTCAGGACTCAGGAAACAGGAGTTTCGTCTCCTCTGAAATGAAGACGGTTCCTTTTCTGTTGTAAATCCTATGATCATATGAGATGGCAATCATACATACTGACATAATTTCTTGTATTGTCCTGTTTCAAGTAGACATATTTCATAGAGGTGCAGAATTATAGGACATCAGAGCTAGAGAGGACTTTAGAGTTCTGCTAGGCTAACCCCACCCCCCTTATATTATAGATCAGGAAACTGAGACCCAGGAAAGCTTTCTAACATCCAAGGTCACACAGGTAATACGTTATGAATGATGGTGAACATCAGAGCCTGGATTCCATCTTCAACATTTTTCTCTTTTGTTTCCTTATTTTCCTAATCTGATTACAAGTTCATAAAAGATAAACAAGCATGGCTTTTTCATCTTTTTATCTCTTTTATTGCCAAGCACAGACACTTATACATGGTTAGCGGTTCAGATTGTGGGTTTGAATAGAAATAGGAGGAACACACTAGTTGATTTGTCAAAGTCAAGATTTCCTTTCAGCCTGAGGAATCTCTTCTACCCTTGTTCCTAGAAAGAAGTATCTGTATATGCAAAACCTAATTTGAAGTGGGTAAGTGGCTATCAGTGGCTAGATTTTACAAGATCATAAATAAATCAGAAGAAAAAGGTATATCTATTTCATTACATTTGGTTACCTTTGTAATCACATATATTTTATTTTATGCATTTAAAAACATTATTATGAGAAGGGTTCCATAGGCTTTACCAGACTGTCAAAAGGGAGCATGATACAAAAATGGTTAAGATGTCCTGGGCTAGATAATCTCTAAAGAATCTCTATATCCCAAATTCCTTCATTTTCTATTGATAATGTGCAGTAATGATGTAATATTTTATAGATAAAAAGCATTTAATTATTTTATCAGTACTTTATGATGCCTTTGTCTCTCACAGAATGTCAACTATCATTGTTGTCATTTTCCAGAGCTCATCATGGCTATAGAACTCAAAATGCACCCTAAGACCAGACCACAGACTGGTATGAGCTACCTTCCCTTCCCTTTCCACAGTTTAATGGTTGTTACTGCCATGACTTTAGGAGATTTTGAGATCTCTGCCCATTCTGCGCAGATCTCTCAATGGATCAAGATACAAGGAAGCTTGTACTTAATTTTGATAAATACATCCCCTGTAAGTTCCCGATATGACAGGCAAGCACCTGCAGAGTCATCAGAAATCGAGTCTAACTTGTAGAAACATGCTATGTGATTTTTAACATCACAGCTTTATACAATATTCATCAGTCGAAAAGGCAGTGTTCCACAGCAGGAACCAGGACTGTGAAATCTTAATGTGTTATCAATGAACTGAAGAGAGAGGCCCTATGATAGAGCAGAGATGATATTGAACTCACGGCCAGGGATCTGGGTTTAGATCTTATCATCCTGCCACTAACAAGCTGTGGCACTCTGACAAGTGACCTTTGTGCATCAGTTTCCTCTTTTTTAAAATGAGCATAACAAGGAAAAATGATCTCTACAGTTCTTTCAAATATCAGATTTTCTATTTGGCCTTCAAAGTCCTTCCTAACCTGACCCCTTCTCACTTTTCCAGTCTTCTTATATCTCCTCACCCAAGTATTCTGTGATCGGGTATCACTATTATCCTTGTTGTTTGCACATAACACTCCATCTCTAGACATTAAGCATTTTTACTGGCTGTTCATCATGTCCTCCTCATTTCTGCCTTCTGGCTTCACTGGTTTTCTTCAAGGCTCAGCTAAAATTTCAACCTCTGTAAGAAGTTTTTCCCAGTCTTCCTTAATCATAGTACCTTCCTTCTGGGATTATCCCCAATTTATTCTGTATACATATTGTTTTTGCAGAGTTTGTTTTTTATCTTTCCCCTGAGAGCATGAGCTCCTAGGGTAGGAACTGATTTGCTCCCTTTTGCTCTTCTCCCTTCCCCTCTTCTTTCTCTTGCTTTGTGTCCCAGTGCTTAGCTCAGTGCCCGGCACCAAGCTGACACATAATAAATGCTAGCTTTCTAGCTCTGACACCAGTGGACTGCAATTCAGTATGGAACATCCATCTGGCAACCCAATCAAAAACAGTAAAAACAAAAACAACAGGCTAAAAACAGAAAAAAAAAAGACTTTCTAATGCAGAGAAAGGAAGATTTTCTTTGGAGTAAGAGGACTTGGTTCAAATTCTGCCTCTGACGCTAGCTGTGTGACCTTGGACCAGTCACTTAATCACTTCAGTGCCTTTGTTTTCCTATCTATAAAGGGATTGAGTGAGATCCTTTCAAACCCTAAAGCTTTGACTTTATGAGCCTATGAATAAGTAGATGCATAGTTCCCAGAATGAAAAAGGAGAAAATTCTGCTGTCTTCTGCCATGGTCAGTTCACACCTGAAATATTCTTTCCAGTTCCATTTTCAGAAGGACATTGATGAGGCAACATTACCCTAGATGAAGGTCATCAGAATGGGAATGGTGCTTTAGACAATGCTGTAAAACAGACGATTGTTTGAAGATAATAGGGATAGTTCCCTGGAGAAGGCAGAATATGATAGGTTTTTTCAAGTATTCAAACATCTGTTGTTTTGAAGAACTAGAGGGCAGCACTGTGGGTAGGGACAGCTGTTACAGAGTGGCAGATCTGCCCTTTAATAGATGGGGGGCAAACTTTCTCAAATGTGAGTTCAAAAGGAGAAGGAATTGACTTGGGAGGTAATTAATTTCCTATCACTAGATATCTCTAAACAGATGCTAGATATCCATCAGTCAGGAATGATCTATAGGTGATTCCTGAACAGGTAAACTTGTGCCTGTAGGATCTCTGGGGTCTCTTAGAGATCTGCGGCTCTCCATCTAACTTAAGAGTCAATACTCTTTAGTTTTAAATTCATGGCAAGCCTGGCAAGGAATGTGGGAGCTAATGAAAATGTGAAAGCTGAGAAAACAGAGAGCACAGACTTGAATCTTCTTCTTGTCCAACCTTATTTATTTATTTTAAAATAAGTGTGGACACTTGGAGTCAAGAGAGAATCACAGTGATTGACAGGCATCATTTTTGTCCTTTACTTCATGTTGAGAAGATTTCTCATCCCTAAATAAAAAAGGAGAGAGAAAATAAGGAAAATGCTAGCTCTCCTTTTTTTTCTTTCCATAACTACCACTTTAACACAAATAATGACTCTATGAGAAATACTATAACTTAGGAGAAAAGACTGCTAGATCTGAGGTCAGAAAAACAGAGTTTGAGTATGAGCTCCTGCAATTGCTAATTGTGTGAATTTGACCAAGTTGCCTCCCTTCTCTGATTTCCAGTTTCCTGATCTGCAAAATGAGGATGCTAATACATGACCTGCTTCACAAAGCTGTGTAAAGAGAATGCTTTGGAGACCTTAAGAGTGGTACAGAAGTTAAAGCTATGGTCATCCCTTTGTTAACCTTCTACTTTTGCCAAACATTGCTTTATTTAGAGTATCTTTGGTCCTCAGCATCCTTAATAAGCTTTATAGGATCATATGTTTAGAGATGGAAAAGGATCATTTATTCTATTTCTTTCACTTTGTAAGTGAAAAAATCTCAGGATTTGAGAGGTTAATTGATTTACCCAGAGGCAAACAGGAAGTGAAAAGAGATTTGAACTGAACATTTCTGACTATAGAACCCATATTCTTTCTATTGTACCGTATTCCTCACTTTGAGTTTGCCCACATCTCCCAACTGCTACTGAAGTGATATTTCTAGTATAGCACAAAGCCTATACAAAAACTGAGTTCTCCATTTCTAAATTTTAGAGTTTTCTGCCTTACTTTGCTTTTCCCATCTGTCCTTGAAGAATCAACCCCATAAAAATCTAAATGTTATTCCAGAAATCTTACCATTATCCCCAAAGACTTCAGAATCTACTCGAAAACATACCCACCAAGTCCTGCTGGTTGTTTTGCTGATAGAATGTTGCTGACTCTCAATTTATTTTCTAAGTTGATTGATTTAGGATTCAGGAGAATTACAGCTTAGTGTTCTCACTGCAAATGACATTGCAACTATCAACAGACTGAAATATTTCCATATTTCTAATACGGGGAAAGCAGAGTGACCTGGATGGTATCAAGTTTATTTTTCTCATATTTTATGAATTCTTTGTATAATAAAACCAAGATGACATAGCTAGATTGGGGATTAATATGCCATTATTATGTAAAAGGAATAAAGTCACAGGAAAAGCTGTGATTTAAACAAATTTGTGGAATATAGAGGAATAGGTTATGTGGGGCAGGTTAGAGAGCTTAAAAGAGAGTGCAGAAGATAATTTAAAAGGAACATGGGCTGAAAATTCTTACACCAATAGAAATATTTGAATATTGGTGTTTGTTTCTTCTTGATCTCCAGCTCACAGCTAGTCTTTGTGTGGGTAGCCTGTATTAATGTGCTGCCATAAATAGTTAAGGGGCACATAGAAATAAAGAGAGAAGAAGCCACTCCATTGCTTTTCCTCCCATGTTACTAGCAAGTTGGGCAGTTAGGTGGCACAGTGAATAAAGTTCTGGGCCTAGAATCAGGAAGACTCGTCTTCCTGAGTCCAAATCTGGCCTCAGATACTTACTGTGTGGCCCTACGCAAGTCACTCAATCCTGTTTGCCTCAGTCTCTTTATCTGTAAAAAGAGCTGGAGAAGGAAATGGCAAAACTACTCCAGTATCTTTGCCAAGAAATGCCCAAACTGGGGTCATGAAGAGTTTGACAAGACTGAAGCAATTGAACAACCACTAGCTGGCTGAGTTGTCAATCAGTAACCAGGCTATTCAGCCTTCTTGTAGTTGGCTGAACTACTGTAGCTTGTAGGTTAACAATTAAGAATGATGTTCAATAACAGCTAAGCCATCCAATGAGAAGAGACATAGGAAGATTGGGACATGCACTATCTTCCCTCCCCTGACTTCACAAAAGAAGAAAGTCTCTAACAGATACGTGATGACCAAAAGTGTTCAAGAGCTTTGGGAGCAATGGACAGCCTCCTCAGAAGGATGCTTGGTGTCTATCAGTATCTCTCACAAAGATGCTTGCTGCTGGACAATAATCCCCAGTGATAGAAGATTGAGCTGAACCATGAAGGATCAGATTATGACTCAAGCAAATCTCTGAACAACTCAATCCTGTTCAAATTCTCTCCTAGAATTTGTACTGTGTTTGCTAACTTTAGAATTCCACAGGGCTCAATGGTGGATCGTAGAAGATGAATGGTATATTTTAGGGGTACCACTGAAGCTCTCTGTCCTCTCTCACTGTCTTCTCTGGATAGACTGCAGCAAGGGAATGCCAGAATGCACAGGGATAGTAGAAGAAACCAAGGGTCACAGCTGAGCTTTGACAAACTTATCACAGTCTTGTAGCCCATTCTCCCACATCCCACCCAGAGAATGTTCCAAGGGCTCGAATGGACTGATCATGGTATGGAACTACATAAGGCAATGAAAACTTGGCTTAACTCTCTCTTCTGTCCTGTACTTAAGTGCTAATGGATTCCTTTTTGCCTGCTTATCTTCACTGTAATTAACCTGAACACCTACACCTCCATCTTCTTTATCAAAATAGTTCCACCATGACTCCCAGTAACTAAGGAGTCTGGTGTCAGAATTACAGAATTACCATAAATGGGAAATTAACATGGATGCAAATTAGAGTCTATTGCATTCAACCTCATAAGAGGTTATGAGGGCCAGGATGTAGGGTGGTGGCAGTGGGGAAAAAATGGTGGTGGCAGATTTGGGAGTTTCCCCAAAGGTTTTCTACTATCAGTAAGGCAATCTCTTCAATAGAATAGACATCACAGCTACTACATTATTGACAAAGATCTCAATTGTATGGTAAAATATTAAAATCTAGTTGTTTAAATTCTGTGTCATTTCCCTATTCTTGAGACAAACAGAATTGTGCTTGCTTCAGCACTTTGTAGTTTCTGAGTGGTGACTGAAGATTACTGTGCCCAGGGGAACTGAAAACTTAATACCAATTTCCATTCGACTCATTGAACTATGATATATGGGTTCCAGATTAGAAGAAAGTTCATAGCAAGAGAGCTGTCTGTTTTTCCCATCTGGACTTCATGCCATTCCTTTCTCTTGATGACTTTCTCTAAATTAACTCATCTTGTTACGGTGGAGATATCTTACTGGGCATGTTGGCTAAATTTAGTTACAGGTAATTTTAAATGGCAATATTTCCCAGGCTTCCAGGGAGTTTAAAACTTTCTCTTATAGGCATTAGACAGGCTGTGTTGACATAAGGTCAAAATTGACTTACATATATGATCTGTTGCTAGTAGACACTGGTGGGAATCCCTTTTATTTACCTTTAGTTTAATTCACCTGAGTTTCTTCCACCTAAACCTCCTTCCTTTATTGTCAATAGTGTCTCTCTCTTACCACCCTTATAAGTAAATGGGGAATTCTCTTAAATAGTGAAGTTACTTGGATGCAAGCTTAGAATCCATTGTAGTCATTTATGTTAGAGGTAATGAGAGCCAGGAGAAACACACTAAGTCTTCTTTCTCACTTTCTTGTTTTCATCATTTTTACCAAGGATTCTATGAATGTGGAAAGGCAGCTGTAGTTTATTGGAAAGAACACTGAATTTGAATGTAAGAGACCTGGATGTGAATCCAGGCTCTATGTCTTACTAACTGTGACTTGGGTAAGTGTCTTCATTTATATGAGCTTCAATTGCTATATCTTTAGATTATTGGAGCTAGAATATAGATCAAATGAGTGAATGCAGAGAGAGAGATGCAGAAAGACACACAGAGAGACAAAGGGAAAATACTGTAAAATGGTACTGACCTACCAAGAAGTTTCAATTGATGCTGACAGCCAATTACACTGTGAATTGCCCTGATGACCTAATCCTTTGGTCTCCATATTTCATTCTTTCTTGAGATACCAATGGTGCTTCTATTCTATGTTTTTTTTTAACTTTTCCTTCTTTAGAATGTGCCTTAGAGTATAAAGAATATACCTTTATACATCTCTAAATATACATGAGAAAGCATCTCCTTAGGTGAGTCACTACCCAAACATTCTGAATTGATGAATAACAACTAGAAAGGCAGACTCAACACCTGGATCACTCAATATTTCATCTATTATCCTCTCTCAAGTTTCATCTTCAGACACTAAATATAGTTTAACTTAATTAACATTCTCACCAAGTTTTCTGTAACTTGTTTTTCTTTTTTGCTTTACCACTTTATATCATTTTATTAGATTATATTTCTTACAATATTAAACCATTCTCTTCTGTGAGATTTTATAAAAGTTTTATAAATCAATCTTGTCCTTGGCTTTAATGTTTCTATACTTGGCAAAGAGATGAAGTATTGATAAAATAAGACATTCTCCTTGGGTTTTTTGAAGTTTAATAGTATTTTAGTTTTTGCCCAATTGCATATCAAGAAAAAAGTTTTTACAAGATTTCGCATTCCAAAATTTTCTCCCTCCCCTCCCATCTTTGGAAAATTGTAGGCAAACTGCTTACATGTGACATCATGTAAAACATAGTTCCATATTCATCACAGTTGTAGAAGAATCATATCTAAAGAAAAAAGAACAACATGAGAAAGAATAAAATGAGTAAAAAAAGAATATACTTTGATTTGAATTCAGAGTCTATCAGTTCTTTTTCTGGATGTAGTTAGCATCCACATCCTTTGTGAGTTTTTTATACTTGTCTTGGACCATTGCGTTACTGAGAAGAGCTGAGTCATTCATTGTTGATCTTCATACAATGTTATTGATACTGTGTACAATGTTTTCCTAGTTCTGCTCCCTTCACTGCATCTGTTCATATATGTCTTTCCAGTTTTTTCTGAAATATGCCTGTTCATCATTTCTTATTGCACAATAGTATTCCTTTTCAGTCATACACAATAGCTGGTTTAGCCATTCCCAAATTTATGGATATCCCTTAAATTTCCAACACTTTGTCATCATGAATAAGACTGCTATAAACATTTTTACATATGTAGCTCCTTTTCCCCCTTTTATGATCTCTTTGGGATGCAGAACTAGTAGTAGAATTGCTGGATCAAAGGGTATGCACACTTTTGCTGGCCATTGGGCATGGTTCCAAATTGCTTTCCAAAGTGATTGGATCAATTCACAATTCCAATTTCCCCACATCCTTTCCAGCATTTATCATTTTCCTTTTTTTGTCATATTATCCAGGCTAGTAGGTGTGAGGTGGTATTTCAGAGTTGTTTTAGTTTGCATTTCTCAAATCATAAGTGATTTAGAGAACTTCTTCGTATGCCTATAGATACCTTTGATTTCTTTATCTGAAAAGATAAAGATTTATGTTCATATCCTTTGACCATTCATCAGCTGGGAAATCATGTGTATTCTCATAAATTTAACTCATTTCTCTACATATTTGAGAAATGAAGTCTTTATCAAAGATAGTTGCTGAAAAGATTGTTTCCCAGCTTTCTGCTTTCCTTCTAATCCTGGTAGCATTGGTTTTGTTTGTAAAAAGCTTTTTATTTTCATATAATCAAAATAATCTATTCTACATTTCTTAATGCTCTCTATCTCTTGTTTGGTTAGGAATTCTTCCCTCATGATGTATCTAACAGGTAGATCTTGTTCTTGTTCTTATAATTTGATTGCTTCACTGTTTACGGTACCTTTTAGCAAAATACCATTTCCTTCCTTATTTCTTTTAATTGGGTCTATTTTTGCTGTTACTTTGTCTGAAATAAGGATTACTACCCCTGCTTTTGTTTATTGTTGTTGTCACTTCAGTTGAAGCATAATAGGGTCTGCTCCAGCCCCTTACCTTTACTCTATGTGTGCCTCTCTGCTTCATGAAAACAACACATTATGGGATTAGAGTTTTTGATCCACTTTGCTACACACTTTCATTTTATGGGAGAGTTCATCACATTCATATTCACAGTTTTGATTACTACCTGTGTATTTCCCTCCTTCCTATTCTTTCTCCTGTTTGTCCTCGCTCTCCTTTCACCCTTTCACTCCTCACTAGTGCTTTGCTTCTGTTTACCACATACCCTGATCAGCCCACCCTACTGTCAATCCCTACCCCCCCCACCTTTACTTAATCTCCTCCACTCTTATGTCCCTGTCAGGTAAGATAGGTTTCTATATTCAACTGATTGTGTGTATTATTCCCTCTTTGAGGCAATACTGATAGGAGTAGAGTTCAAGTGATTCCCATCACCCACCCTTCCATCTTCCTCTTCATAGGTCTTTCTAGCCTCTTCATGTGAGTTACCCTACTGTACCTCTCCCTTTCTTCTGTATCCAGTGTACTCCTCTTTCTTATCCTTGATATTTTTATGTCATTCTCTCAAATTCACCTTATACCTATATCTGTCTGTACTGTTAATGAACCTTTTTTTTTAGGAATTACAAGTATCATCTTCCCGTGTAAGGACATAAATAGTTGAGCTATATTGAATCCATTATTCTCCTTTTTTCCTTTTTACCTGTTTATGCTTCTCTTGGATCTTGATATTGGAGATCAAATTTTTCTTTTTATTTATTTAATTTTGGGGGAGATTTCTTATCTTTTTTTAAATTGAAGTTTTCAACATTCATCTCCACAAAATTTTGAGTTCCAAATTTTCTCCCCATCTCTCCCCTCCCCCCAACCCAAAATGCCAAACATTCTAATTACCCCTAACACCAATCTTCCCTCCCTTCTAACATCCCTCGCTTCCTTATCCCCATCTTCTCTTTTGTCCTGTAGGGCAAGATAAATTTCTATATCCCATTACCTGTACTTCTCATTTCCTAGATGTGTATAAGAATAATACTCAATAGTTGTTCCTAAAACTTTGAATTCCAACTTCTCTTCCTCCCTCCCTCCCCACCCAACCCCACTGGGAAGGCAAGCAACTCAATATAGGCCATATCTGTATAGTTTTGCCTATACCTTCCATAATAGTCATGTTGTGTAAGACTAATTACATTTCCCTCCATCCTGTCCTGCACCCCATTTCTTCTGTTCTCTCTTTTGACCTTGTCCCTCCCCCAGAGTGTTGACTTCTGATTGCTCCCTCCTCCCTTTTCCCTCCCTTCCATTATCCCCCCCACCCTGCTTATCCCCTTCTCTTCCACTTTCCTGTATTGTAAGATAGGTTTTCATACCAAAATGAGTGTGCATTTCATTCCTTCCTTTAGTCGAATGTGATGAGAGTAAGCTTCATGTTTTCTCTCTCACCTCCCCTCTTTTTCCTTCCACTGAAAAGTCTTTTACTTGCCTCTTTTATGGGAGATAATTTGCCCCATCCCATTTCTCCCTTTCTCCTCCCGACGTATTTCTCTCTCACCCCTTAATTTTATTTTTTAAGATATGATCCCATTGTATTCAACTTACCCTGTGCTTGCTCTCCCTCTCTCTCTCTCTCTCTCTCTCTCTCTCTCTCTGTGTGTGTGTGTGTGTATGTGTAATCCCACCAACTACCTAGATACAGAAAAAAGTTTCAAGAGTTACAAATATTGTCTTTCCATGTAGGAATATAAACAGTTCAACTTTAGTAAGTCCTTTATGATTTCTCTTTCCTGTTTATGCTTCTCCTGATTCTTGTGTTTGAAAGTCAAGTTTTCTTTTCAGTTCTGATCTTTTCATCAAGAATGCTTGAAAGTCCTCTACTTCATTGAAAGACCATTTTTCCCTGAAGTATTATACTCAGTTTTGCTGGGTAAGTGATTCTTGGTTTTAGTCCTAGTTCCTTTGACTTCTGGAATATTGTACTACAAGTCCTTCAATCCTTTAATGTGGAGGCTGCTAGATCTTGTGTTACCCTGATTGTATTTACACAATACTTGAATTGTTTCTTTCTAGCTGCTTGCAATATTTTCTCCTTCACCTGGGAACTCTGGAATTTGGCCATAATGTTCTTGGAGTTTCTCTTTTTGGATCTCTTTCCAGAGTTGATCAGTGGATTCTTTCAATATTTATTTTGTCCCCTGGTTCTAGAATATCAAGGCAGTTTTCCTTGATAATTTCATGAAAGATGATATCTAGGCTCCTTTTTGATGATGGCTTTCAGGTAGTCCCATAATTCTTAAATTGTCTCTCCTGGATGCATTTTGCAGGTCAGTTATTTTTCCAGTGAGATATTTCACATTCTTTTCCATTTTTTCATTCTTTTGGTTTGGTTTTGTGATTTCTTGGTTTCTCATAAAGTCATTAACTTCTATCTTGTCCATTCTAATTTTTAAAGAACTATTTTCTTCAGTGAGCTTTTGACCTTCCTTTTCCATTTGGCTAATTCTGCTTTTTAAAACATTCTTTTTCTCATTGGCTTTTTGAACCTCTTTTGCCAATTGAGTTAGCCTATTTTTCAAAGTGTTATTTTCTTCAGCGTTTTTTGGGTCTCCTTTAGCAAGGTGTTGACCCGCTTTTCATGATTTTCTTGCATCTCTCTCATTTCTCTTCCCAATTTTTCCTCCACCTCTCTTACTTGATTTTCAAAATTCTTTTTGAGCTCTTCCATGGCCTGAGACAATTGAATATTTATTTTGGATGTCTGGGATACAGAAGTCTTGACTTTTATGTCTTTCCCTGATGGAAAGAATTGTTCTTTCTCATCTGAAAGGATGGGAGAAGATATCTGTTCACCAAGAAAGTAACCTTCTATAGTCTTATTTTTTCCCCCTTTTGGGGGGCATTTTCCCAACCAGTTATTAGACTATTGGGTCCTTTGTCAAGAGTAGGGTGTATTCTGGGGATCTGTAAGATCTCAGTTTCTCCCAAGTGGCACAATCAAGCATGTACACTGGTCTGGGATCAGGAAGAGATTTTTGTGCCCAGAATCTTAGCAGAGTTTCCTCTTCAGAAACACCTGGTCTCCAGTACCACCAAGCCAGTGCTGGGGGCTGAGGTTCAGATAAGCTATGGGGGCAGTGCGGCCATTCATTGTGAGATAAAGATCAGCTGCAGGGCCTCTACACAGGGTTGAGGTAAGAATCAGCTGCTCAGTGCACCCAGGGGTTTTTACTATCTAACAATGGATGTGGGCTGCTGTAGGGGCTGCTGTGGGAACTGCTGCTGCCTGCTGGGTGTAGTCTCTATGACCACTGCCTGAGGTCAGAGCTATGGGAAGGCCCTTCGCTCTTCTCCCTTCTGGGCCAGCTGAAAAAACCCTGTCACTGACCTTTGGCACCTGTGGCTTGAGGGATCTGCAAACCACTGCAACTGGGAGAGGAGATTCTGACCCAAAGCCCTGTTCTTGTCCTCTTCTCAGAGTTACACCCAGCCCTGGGGCCAAGGCTGGGCTGGGCTTGGCTCCCTGTCCCATGCAACAGACATTTCCTGTTGGCTTTTCAAGTCACCTGGGCTGGAAATCTCCTCCACTCTCTTGTTCTGTGGCTTCTGCTGCTCTAGAATTTGTTGAGAGTCTTTCTTTACAGGTATTTTATGGGCTGTGAGGGGAGAGCTAGGTAGTGTGTCTTTCTAGTCTGCCATCTTGGCTCCTGGAGGTCAAATTTTTTATTTAGATCTGGTCTTCTCCTTATGAAGACTTGTATTCTTTCTATTTCATATAATGACCATTTATCTTCTTGATGTATTATGCTTACTTTTGCCAAGTGATTCTTGATTGGAGTCCTAGCTCCTTTGCCCTCTGGAATATCATATTTTATGACCACTGATCCTTTAATGTTGTAGCTACTAGGTCTTGTATGATCCTGATTGTGACTTCCCAATATTTGAATTGTTTCTTTCTGGTCATTTGTAATATTTTTTTTCCTTAACCTGATAGTTTTGAAATTTGGCTATAATGTTCCTTGGAGTTTTTATTTTGGGATCTCTTTCTTGAGGTGATTTGTTGATTCTTTCAATGTCTATTTTTTTCCTCTGCTTCCAGGATATTAGGGTAGTTTTCCTCTATAATTTCTTGAAAGATGCTGTCTAGGTACCATTCTGATTATAGATTTCAGGTAGTCCAATGATTCTTGTGTTGTCTCTCCTGAATCTATTTTCCAGGTTGGTTTTTTTTTTCCTATGGAGTATTTCCCATTTTAATTCTTTTTTTCACTCATTTGCATTTTTTATTCATGATGTCTCATAGAGTCATTTGCTTTTACTTGCCCAAGTCTAAATTTTAAGTTATTGTTTTCCTCAATTAACTTTCATACTTTCTTTTCCATTTGACCAATTGTACTCTTTAAGGAGTTGTTTCCTTCAGTGGATTTTTGTATTTCCTTTTCCCTTTGTCCAATTCTACTTTTTAAGCAATTCTCCAGACTTTGCCTTTTTTCATCATTGTCTTGCTTCACTTTCATTTTTTATCATTTTTTTCTTCTACCTCTTTCATATGATTTTAAGCTCCTTTTTGAGCTCTTCCATGGGTTCTTTCTGGGCTTGAGAATACTATACATTTTTCTTTGGGGTTTTGCCCATAGGTGTTTTGACCTTGTTATCCTCTTCTGAATTTGTCTTGGTCTTCCCTGTCACCATAATAGATTCTATGGTCAAATTTTTTTGTTGCTTTTTGCTCTTTTTTGTCTTTTTCCTTTCTTTTAAACTTGAGTTCTGCTCCTAGGATGGAAGGGACACTGTCTCAGGCTTCTTTGCTAGTGGATACAGGCTCTGGATGTTTACCTGGTACTGCAATGATGTTTCCCTGAGGTCTATGGGGAATCCTTATTTCTGACTCTGTACTAAGTGGGTGGAGTGGGGAGTAACTGATGCTGTTGGAGGCTCTATGGGTTCTGACAACTTATCTGTTGGTGAGTTGATGTCCTAGTGGTTGCATCTGGTATACAATCAGGGTGATGTGGTGTTTCTGCATTTCCCTGGGGTACACTTAAGCAAATGTTAGTCTGGCCTAGTGGAGGCTGCCTGCTTGCCCAGGGCTATGGTGCTGGCAATTGCTTGTTTGTTTAGGCCCCCGTGCAGCTTCCTGTTTTACCTGTGCTGTACTGAAACAAGTGGCGATTCATCCACCTACCTACCCTGAGGTTGAGTTGAAACACTTGGAGGTTTGGCAGCTAGAGGATATCTGCCTGCTTGGGCCTACACTGAAGCATGTGATGGTTCTTGGAGCTGGAATCTGCTGGTTCCCCTGGGTATTCTAAGGCATATGGGGGAGGGAGTGGGGTGAAGTGTGTGTTCTGGTGTTGGTATTTTCCCTCTCTACCACATTGGAGCTCAGGATCTCCCACTGGTTGCTGAGGTAGGGCTTGCTTCTAACTTGTTGGAGTGCTTCCTGTCCTGGACTGTGTTTTCCCTTCACCCTAGTGAGATGGACTTTTCTTGCCACTCCTCCAGGTTTCCCAGGCTAAAAGATTGTTTCACACTATCTTTTTGCTGTTTCTGCTATAGAGGATCTGTCTTGGGGCTTTACTTTATGGTTGGTTGAAGATGAATATGGGAGAGTTTTAGCAAATTACTGCTTACCATGCCCTCTTGGCTCCAAAGTCCTCTTTTGGGTCTTTAATCCTGTTTTGGTGGTTAACTTTCATTAATCAAATTTCCTTTAAAGTAGTTATAGTCTGTGTTGGTGTCTGTTCTTTTATCCAGTTATTTTTCAGACCTTATTTAAATTGGTCAAGTAGGAATTGTTTTGATTTTATCTTTTCATTGTGTTGTCAAAATTTGGTATTTGAATCTTTGCCCTCATAATTTTTATGACCTGTACAGGGAGCTAATTCATAAATGACTTACAAAGGTGGTAGTCAGTTATTTCCTTTTTGTTACTTTATAATCAGTTTCATTTCTGTCAACTTATCTGGTACTTTGTCTAACACATCTCACTTCTCTTTCTAGAACCAAGTACTTTTGATATATAGAGTTGAAGATTCTGTGTAGTCTATGAGCCACTAACTGTTTTTGTTTCTTTCCAATCATATTTTCCCATGTATTGTTCATTAACCTCCCTTTTTCCCAATTATCATTGAAGTAAATTACTATTAAAGTATAGGCTTATTTAATCTGTATGCGATTATTGTTTTTCATATAATTTATTTCTTCATGTTCTGAAACATATTTTGATTTATAAGCTGCTTTTGGGGCACAAAAGTAACTTTTTTATAAGAATGTGTCATGAGTTCTGCAATGCAAAGTGACCAAACATCTCATTAAATCATATTTCTTATATCTTTGAAATACATCGTAAGAATTGTTGCACCAACTGCTTTATCTTTCTTTCCTAGGAGACCCTGAATACCCTTCTTCTGTTTAATTTAAATTTTTTGCTTATCTCCTGATATTATTTATTCCAAGACTGCTGGTAGAGTTGTGATTTAGGCCCTCTAGTAATATCTCTACACTTTGGCCCTTGGACAAGGATTTCTCATTTAGAATCCTAACAGTTAAATGAATGTTTATAAGCAGTGTAAAAATGTTGTTATTCCTAGCACTCACTTCTCCCTTTCCACTACTCTGCCATGGTTACTGTCAAAGTAGAAGTCAGTGGCAAAGAACTAGGAACCATTTTGCATTTTTCTTTGTCCTATGGGTTGCCATGCTTGAAGAATTTATCAGCTAAGTGAGCAGCCTGTTGATCAGGGATCTCTCTGTACTTAATTGGGTTGGTCCTTGGAAAACACACAATCTCTTATTGGGACCATACTCAGAGTGTTTCCATCATAGGGAGACTTGCCAGACCTTGTGGTTCATTGGCATAATGTGCAAGAATCCAGAGTCACCTCTACCTCACAAGGACAAGAGTAAGACCAGCCCATCTCTGCACTCACAAAATCCAAGGGCTACCCTTTCAAGTGAAGCCACTGATGCCGAGGTCCTAACTTTATTCACTCTACACTTCAGTTCAGATCCTAGGAAGATTATCCTCTATTTCCTGTCACTTTGTGAGTTTTTAGAATGATCAGGTTGAATTTCTGCCCCTTATTAGTTGTGTGACACTGGAAAAATGATTTTGCCTGTGATCTGGTTCAGTTGTTTCATAGGGATTAGTAACTCTGAATTTTGGAAACATGAGTATTCCAGATTTCTTAAAGATCCTCAAGCTGGAGAATCACTAACCCTCAGTGTTAGAAAAGTCCCGAAGTCATCTGATCTAATCCATAGTCAAACATAAATCTACTCTAGTTTCCATGAAAGATAATCACTTGTCTTCTCCTTAGAGACTTCAATTAGTAATAAGCTAAATACTTCCCCAAGGAAACCCATTCTAATTTCCGGAATATCTAATTGTTAGGAAATTCATCTTTACATATGACCTAAATCTGTCCTCTAATTTTAATCTCTCTTCCTAATGACAATGTCTTAGGCAATGGAATAAAAGGCCTGAAATGTAGGTCTTTTGAGTCAAGTTCAGAGCTCTGTCCACCCTTCCCTCAACACCAATTCAGTATTTTCCATGTAGCCTATTCCAAACTTCCTAAATCATCTTTAGAACTTGTTATTTTATCTTCACAACTTTTTTGGAAGCAATTTACTTTCTGTTTCCCTGATTCTCTTGTCAGCAACTATTCATTTGTTTTAGGGATTTGTTTTTTGCATTTCCAGACTCATTGATGTCTAGGCAGCAGGTAGATTTCAAAAGCCCTTGAAAAATGTGTGAATAACTTCTTAAAATGTCCCCTTTTCTTGCTAAAAACAAGTTGTCCTTCGTGGACATGTGGAGTGTTGCAAGGTAATTGGATATTGATATTTCAAATTGTAGTTGAGACAGTGTCCTGTTGCAAATAACATAGCACTCACACTGTGATTTCATCTGGGAAAACCTGCCTGGAAGTGAGTTGAGAAAAAAGTGACTTATTTCCAGTTCCAAAAACTTAGGTACAAACTATAGAGAGGTACCATTTCTATTGCTTGAAAACTGTCTCTCTTTTGGAACTTATTCAAGCTATCTGTGATTGAGGGCGAAGGCAAGCATTACAATATAGTTATATTCAACAACTTCTATTAATGTGTCAGGCACAATGCTAGGCACTGGGGATACAAAAACAAAAGTGAACCAGACCTTGCTTTTTTAAGGAACTGCCATTTATCCAGTTGGGAAGAGTTAAGGGTGCAGGATGATCACAAATAAGAAACTGTAAAGGATACACTAAGTAATTTCAAGGGGAAAAGAGTATGATCATATCAAGAAAGGCCTCCTATGGGGGGTAGTTCCTAAGGTGTGCTTTGAAGTTTAGGTTCCAAAAGATGAAGGTAAATAGATAATGCTTTACAGATACAAGCCACAACTTGTGCAAAAGAATGGAGGTGGGACATGATGTATCACAGTCCCAGAGCAACTAGGAGACAAGTTTGACTGGAGCAGACAGCAAATGAAGGGGGTAATAGAAAATAAGACTGAAATGTAAGTGATCATCAAATTTTGGAGGTATTCAAATTTGAGGGTTTAAGTATGCTTTATTTTATCCTTGAGGTGATATAGAGCTATTGGGATTTTTTTTTGTTTTTTAGTATGAGGATGTCACAGTTTTAGGAATCAGATCTAACAGCTGTATGAATAATAGATAGGAGAGGCCAGAGTGGAATCCAGGACATCAATGAAGAGACTGTTGCAATGGTCTGTCAAAGGTATTGAAGAAATGAACTGTGGTAAAGTCTTTCAGAATGGAAAGAATGGGATTCTTGATATATTATAGAAGTAAGATTGACAAAATTTAACAACTAAGACTCCCCACATTGAATTATTCATATCATTTAAAGATTTGGTTCTGCTAACTGAGTAAAACAAAATTTATTCTCCCCTTTCTTATGGAGATCAGCAATCATAGAACCATAGAAGGCTAAGTCAGGAAGAAACATAAGACAATACTCATAGAATGTTATAGATCAAGTGCATCTTAGGACAGGCAATATTAAAATTGAAAGAGACTGGAACGTAAAATATAGAATGAATATGACGCTTGCAGGGACTTTAGAATATAGAAAATTGATATTGGAAGGTACTTTAAATATCAACTAATTCAACACCATCATTTTTCAAATGAGGAAACTGAGGCCAATGGAGAGGTATGGTCTTGAATCAACAGGGAAGCAATATGGTACAATGGAAAGGGCATGGGATTTTTAGACAAAAGATCTGAATTTGAATCCAAGTTCTGCTCCTTCTTCTATGTGTTATTTTTGTCATGCAGTTGACATCACTGGGCCTCAGTTTTCTCATTCATAAAATTAGGGTGTTGGACTTAATGACCTCTAAGCAGGTTGTCTGGCTCTAATGCCATGAACCAACCTGGCAGTGGAAAGTCTTTCACTATAGACCCTCTCTTTTACCTAGTACCATGATGGGCTTAAACCATTAGACAATGTGCATAATTTAAGTACCTGAGAACAACTTGTCCCTTCTTGGGACTGAAAATCACCTCAGTGCTTAAAAGAAGAAAGACTGTTGTTATTCGTCAGCTTTTGTACAGTGAATTTTTTTTTCTCTGAGTTGTTACAGCTCCCGAGTCAGACTGCCAGGAGAGGAGGGATGGTGACATGCATGAATGAGCCCATTTTCTCCTTCTTTTTAAGAGGCACCTTCCTCTTGAGTGTTTCTGGGCACCGTTAGATGCTAAATACTCACCAGAATGTCATCCATTGACAATGAACAGATATTGTCCTCATATACTCCACCGCAGGATTTTCACATAGAAGCACAGAATTTTAGAACCAGAAAAGACTTTAGAGTTCATCTAATCCAGTGCTTCTTAAACTGTGGATAGCACCCCATGTGGTCTTGACCCTCAGTATGAGAAGTGCGCAAGAGGTCTCAAACAGAAATAGGTTAAGAAGGCCTGCCCATCCCCCTCATTTCACAAATGAGGACAGAGAATCTCCAAGGAGGAAGGAACTAGTTTATAGATAACAAAGTTTAGGGCTCCCAATTCCAAATCATATACTCTTTCCATTATTCCATGGTGCGTCCCACAATGGGAACTATTCCATAAGTCAAATAGAAGTCCTGTGCCCCTCCTAGTACTGCCCCTAATTCCAACAGTTCCAGCTGGGCTGCTCTCTCATTGTCTTCCTTCACAAGACTTACTTTTTCCTATTGCTTTGCCTTTTCTTGTATAATTTCATGGATCTGAAATCTTCTTTCTTCTTCCCATCCATCACTGGTCCTTTCCACTTTCTGACTCAGCTCAAGTCTCATCTCTGTTTTAATACAGTAAATAAATAAGTTCATTTCATTTCCATTAAATAATAAATCCATCAACAGCTATTTGCAAAGCACATATTTGAGAAGATCATAAGTATTATACATCAGTTTCATGATGGCATTCTTGCATGGGTTTTGGATGATGGATGCTGTTCTCATGCTTTCCCAGTCAACAATGAAGTGAAGCTGGGCTGTGTGCTTTCTCCTATGCTTTTAAAGTGATATTTTCAGAGATGTCACCAGATATCTTCAAGGTCAGCCATCACACTGACCATAAATTATTTAACTTGAAAAGGCTATAAGCTAAGACTAAAGTAGTGGGAGAGTTGGTGCATGAGGTTTTGTTCACAGATGATTGTGCACTCAGTGCAGCCTCTGAGGCTGAGATGCAACAGAGTATGGACTGACTCTCTGCTGTGTGTGTTTATTATGGCCTGACAGTTAACACCCAGAAAACAGAGGTTCTCCACCAACCAGCACTACATCATTTATACATGGAACCATTGATTACAGTAAATGGAGAGCTTTTGAATGCTGTGGGTAAGTTCACTAACCTTGGCAGTACACTTTCAGGGATATATGTACATATAGATGATGAAGTTGAAGCATGCATTACCAGAGTAAGTTAAGTGTTTGAGAGGCTCCAAAGGAAATTGTAGGAGAGAATAGATATTAAGCTACCATTGCAAATCTACAGCCATTATGTGGAACCCATTGTTATATGCCTGTGAAACCTGAACAATCTACCAGTGCCATGCCATGCCTAGGACCATTTGAATTGTTTTAGGAAGATTTTGAAGATCACCTGGAAAGATGAGGTACTGGACACTGAGGTCCTTTCTCAAGCTGAACTGCTAAGCACTCAAACTCTACTGCAGAGAACATGAGTCCAGTGGGTTGGCCACATTGTTTGAATGCCAAATGTACATTTGCCTAAAAGACTTTTATAGAGAACTTACACAAGGCAATCCCTTAAAGGCAGTCAGAAGAAGCAATACAAGGACACTCTCAAAGTCTCCCTGAAGAACTTTGGAATCAATTGTGAGACATGGGAGACACTGGCAAAGACTTCCCACTACAGTGTGCCTGAATCAAAGAAGGCACTGTGTCCTATGAGCAAAGCAAAATTGCAGTAGCTCAAAAGAAATGTGAGATGTACAAAGTCTAGAGACATCCCTTCTCCAAATATTCATATGGACTATTTGTACCCAACTGGTGGTAGAGCCTTCTGAGCTTGTATTATTTTGACCAACCACAGTCAGACATTCTGTACCTTGACCCCAACATACTGATGCCATTTTGGCCTTCTTCCACTATGCAGGACAACAACCGACTGAGCACATACTCTTAGAACACAGATAGCTAGAAATGCTAGGGACCATAAAAAATTTAGTCTAACTTTCTCATTTAACATTTGAGTGAAATTATGCCCAGAGAAGAGGAAATGACTTGCTCAGGGACACACTGAGGGACTGTGGTAAAGGTGAGCTTGGAAACCATACCTTCTGCTTATCAGTACTGGGCTTTTACCTCGCTGTCTCTAGTGTGATTTAAACCCCATTTTCTTTGGGTTTGATTTAGAGTCCTTGGGGCTGTCTATGTTCGAAGCACACACACGTATATATTTAATATTGGTTTCATATTTTCTTTCAGTTTCTATGTTCATCTTTGGATTTTGGCAGTGAGGAGATGATAATTAGAGACTAGAGACAGAGAGGAGTCCATTGGTCTTAAAATGAATTGCTTTTCCCCTTCAAAAAGGCATGTAAGTGAAGCTTTTATCCAAGTCAGAATGAAAATTATGGGTTCATCAACCATTATTTTTCCCTCAGAGCTATGACCTTGCTGCCTCATGAATAGGATTCTAAATGATGCTTAATTTACCAGGAATACATCTTTTCAACTCCAATGTCTTTTAACTTAGCCTGCAAAGCTCATTTTCAGTTTTCTTTAGTCATTGAAATAGATGCCAATACAAATTTAGAAGACCTGAGCTTTCTAGTTTTACTAGACTTAGGAAAAAAAAATGAAGATACCCCAGCATACTAGGGCGTGGGGTATGGGGCAAGAAATTCTATCTTCAATAGAATGGGGACTGAGTGCTAAGAATTTATTATGACTTGAACTAGTCTTGGAAGGGGTTTCCCCTTCTCCCTCAATATTTGCCTTCTCTTATCTCCTCTCTTCTTTTGTACATGTCAACCTACCTATCATTGATCTAATTATCCTATGAAATAGAGACAACTGAAATCTAAGTGAATTGTCCCAATCTATTAGAACTGGCATCAGCGTAAGCAACTACCTAGGGTGTAACTTGAAAGGAAACAGGGTGGGGTGAAAGAGGCCCAGGGTGCTGAGATGTAGAGGATGCCAATGATTATCTTTATGATAATCTTTCCCCTTCTTAATTCCAGGTGATCCCCTCCCTGCCTGATTCTAACTTCTGGGAAGGAGGTTTCATCCTGGGGAATGTTTTCACTCCCATATATTTAACATTCCCTTCTCACCTCCCCCTCTGATTCCTTCCTCCCTAGTGGTAGATAGTCCAGCAAACATAGAACCTTCCCTATGCTCTGTTTCCTCTCCCTGCCGGCTTCATCCCTGGTGATCTCCTTAAGCTTCCCTTGCCCCAAGTATAGCCTTTCCTAGTTGTGATTCCATCGTCAATACTTTTAAACATGACCTTTTATAACTCCTCCTATTACTAATACCTGTGAAACCTACAAGGGGGTGATCTGGAGACAAATCAAGTCGTATCATTTTAAAATTTAGAGAGAACTCTCAAATTAGTTGATCAACTGCTTTGTTTTCCTGTGATGAAATTAGCTGTGACTTGACTTACTCAAGTTGATACAGCCAGTTTGTGACACTACATCTGGCAGAGGATGACCAGGAGAATGAAACCATTCTAAACCTTGCTGTAGAAGGACTGGCTAAAGGAGCTAGAGATCTTAAACCTCAGGAAGATAAGTCTTTCAGAGGGAGATGCTGGATGTTTTCCAATACCTGAAGGATTATCTATGTAGAAGGAGGACTATCTTGATTTTCTTTACCTCATGTGAGAAAAAAAAAGAAAAGAGGCTGTGTGATGTGTGGAGAGACAGCTGGGTTCTGAAATCAGAAGAAAAGCTTAAATCCCACCTCTGACACTTACAAGCCACGTGACTGACCAAATTATTTAATATTTCAATGTCCTAGGCAACTCTCTAAGACGGTAAGTTACAGGGGCTTGCCGAAGGAATGATTAAATCAGTTATTGGCTACACTGAGATCTAGACAAAAAGGGGGCTCATGAGTGGAAATAGGAGTGAAAATTGTGAAGAGACTGATTTTTTGCTTGACATGAAGAAAAACTGCCTAACAATTAGAGCTTCCCCTAAGTGATATGGGTTGTATTAGAATGCAATTCTCCATTGTGAAGGTCATCAAATAAAAGCTGATGACTATGTATTGGAGAGAATGTACAACAGAAGCTTTTCACCTTTTCTGCATCATGGGATGCTTTGGTAGCCTGGTGAAAGCTATAGCTAAGTCCCTCTCAGAACAGTGTGTTTAAATGAATAAAAGAAAATACATAGACTTAAAAAGGAAACCAATTACACTGAAGTATAGTTATCCATCTAGTCTATCATCTATTCACATATGCATTTATACATATTCTCTCTATATACATATAGACATATATTATATCCATACATATGCATTTATACATATATGTATATAAAAGTTTGTGGACACTTAGTGTAAAGGGAATTCCTGGTCAGTGAAGGGTTTTAGCAGGTGACCTATGAGTTTCTTTTCAATTCTTGAGATTTAGGAGTCTCTCTCTCTCTCTTCATATATACCTATATGTAGATATACACACACATATATGCACACATATGTATCCACACACATGCATGTACATGCACATGCATGCCTGTATAGGTGTGTATATTGTGTGTACACATGTATGTATATTTATGCATGTGGAGATCTATACATGCATGTTCACATATATACGTTCATGTACATTATACACATGTGCATGCATACATATATGTGTGTGTGTAGCAAAAAACACCCTAAACCTCTTGCCACCTTTGACTGCCTTTGGAAGGGAAGGAGTCACATCCCAGCTTTTCCCAAAGCACACATTTTTTTGTGCATGTACAAGTAAGCATCATTCCTTCTGTTTGCTTCTTTCATGGTGGGATCTCTGCGTTGCTCAAGGGGTGGCAGTGATAGATGTGGTGGATATCTCTCCCTAAGTGCCAAGTGCAATGCTCTGCACATAGTAGGTACATAAATTACATGTTAAATTGCTTTGAAATGTTGGATTAAGGAGACTTGGCAGGGCCATCACTCAAAGGTTGCCAACTCCTGCAGTAAGAAAGGGAGAGGAGATTAATGATTTTCTATTCATGCTTTCTGATACGTGAGCTAGCTCCTTTTAGTGAAGGGTTGCCTCAAATTAAACATCTTGAAATCCAAAGCAAACATGAGAAAATACTTTGGCTTTTTCAAGCCACTTGGGAAACCACTCCCTCCCAGTTCTTGGCTCAGAATCTCCTTATAACTCACAGCTGTGAGGCCCCAAGGGCCCAGACTAGAGAGGTGGTGGTATAGAGTAGGGCTCTCCTTACAAGAGCTACAGAGGATCAAACAGGAAGCGCTAAACAGTCTCAAAATGACAAATGGTTTGACAACACATAGAAATGAGAAACACATTTTTCATTGAGAGAAAGAAGCAAAAATATCGAAAAAAGCAATGGGAGGCAGTTTAAGATGCCAATGCAACATTCACTTATTATGGAGACCTACAAGTAAGCCAATTTCTGCAATCTTTTTAACAGACAGGCAGGGGAAAACGGGAGCCAGAAGGACAAGCAGGACAACAGAGATGCATCCCTTTCCTTCTTTCCGAAGTTCTTTGTGAAAACATTTTCCCTCATCATCTACCTAAGCTGATGCTTCTTTTATATATTAGAAGAAAAAGTTATTGGACTTATAACTGTCCCTAGAGGGTGGCACAGGGTTTCATTATAATAATAATAGAGTACAAATAATAATACAGATATTTTAGCGGAGATATATACATACATATATATACACACACATAATACATTCATGTACATGTAAAATATGTATTTATATGCATGTGTATATGTAATATATACACATGATATATGTATGTGCTAGTGAATGCACACGTGTTTGAGTGCATGTGAACATATATATGTGAATGAGCACTTGTGTATAATCGGTGCATACATGTGCACAAATGCACATGCAAATGTGTGTGTGTATGTGTGTCTAAGTGGTTCAGTGAATAGAGCACTTGGCTTGGAGTTGGAAAGACCCAAGTTCAAATCTGGTCTCAGACACTTACTTTGTGACCCTGGGCAAATCACTTAATATCTGTTTGCCTCAGTTTCTTCATCTGCAAAATGAGCTGAAGAAGGAAAATGGAAACTATTCCGTAATATTTGCCAAGAAAATTCTAAGGCCAGTGTGGTCCGTGGGGTCATGAAAAGTCAGGCCCAGCTGAATGACTGAACAACTCACGTGTACATACACACACACACAGATATAAACTTCCAAAGACAAAGAGAATTCATTTCAGGAGTGCAGTTTGTTCAGAGATGCTATTGAGAAATAACCTGCGAAGCACCCAGAGCCATGTTTGTTAGCAGAGAGGTCAAATTACATTGGATTTGGAGCCAGAGAACCTAGGTTTTAGTCTTCTCCCCACTGCTCTGGAACTTGCTTTGTACAAATCACTTCATTTTTTTGACCCTCAAGTTTCTCATCTATATGAGATTATGTAATCTTATTATATATGAGATAAATATTATATGTAATATATAGATTCTCATCTTACATCTAAATAACAGATGTTATAATGTGTGTCATACTTATGCTGTTATATAAATGTGAGGTATTATTATCATCTTCTCCATTAGGCTTGTGGCCCCGAACCCCTGTAAAATGCTAAAATTGTTGGGCATTAGGGGGATTACGGAAGCATAGATGAGTTCCAACCGTCAAGAAGGTTAAAATGTAGTTGAAGAGATAGACCTGACTCTCTGACCAGAGAATAACTGAAGTGGGATGCAGGTAGGAGACATGAGCTTAAGTCCTGACTGATTCTCACTTGCTGTATGACCTTGGACACGTCTCTTAGCTGATTTTTACTCTGGTTAACTTGTCTATAAAACATGGATAACAATACCTCCCTCACCTGAGCACTTGTGGAGAAAGCTGTTAGAAGCTCCAAGTGCAGCAGAAATGTACAGTGTCAATAATAAGTTGTTGCTGATCTAGTTGATAGGATCAGGACAGGCTTTGTGAAATAAGTGGGATTTGAATTTGTCCTTTTGAATGAAGGGTAAGATTTTCAGGAGTGGAAAGAAGAAAGGAGGGTATATGAGGCAGAGTGGAGGGGGAGTGGATTTGGTGAAGGGGGGTAGGTAGGAAATAGGACATCCTATTTATGGGAGAAGAGTCAGATGATCCATGTCAGAGAGCAGGGAGAAATAATATCAGATGGTTGATCAGGTTTGTCTATACAGTAGGTCTTGAAACCAGGGCAAAGGAGTTAATAAACTGCCCAATACTCTAAGCTCTCAAGGTCATTGAGCGGTGACAGATGCTGTGAATGGCCACTGACAGATACAGGTATAACACCTGAAGCCTTCCAGGCAACAATTCCTGGCAAACCAGTGGTATAAACTCATCAGTATTTATCTTCATCTTCCTTAGATTTCCTGTGTGGAGAACCTTGATGCTGAGTCACAGCTTCTGTTAATATAAAGTCAGGTGCAACTGGTAGGACCGCTTACCATCTAGCAGAGTAAATGTGGGCACCTAAATAAGTCTATTGGAAACCATCTTCTCTGAAAAGCTTCTTTCCTCCCCCACCCTTTTCTATCTCTCCTAATCCAATCTTCTCTTTAAGTGAGTTAGTGTTCAAGTCCTGAATCTTCCATAAAGCTACCATTACTAGTTCATCATTACTGACCTCCTTCTCTGAACTCTTAAGATACAGCAGGATCTCCCTGAATATACCTCTGCATATCTCCCAAATTATGGTCTAGAACTCCAGTGGCTTATATTTTAGACTTTCCTCTTAAACTTTGTCCATGTTTATAGCCCTGCTTGGGGCCAGAAATAATTTTGGAACAAAAGAGGAACATGATAAAAGACAGAATTAATGGAGGTTATGTGACATTCCCCCAAATGGAAGAGGCCAGTGACTATCTGCAAGCCCTGCAATAAATGAAAAAATTTAATTATCTTCAATAAGAAATCAGTAGGGGAAATATATATTTTAAAGTAATTATTTTTCTTACAACCTCACATGATAAAAAGGAGTCATAGTTCTACATGGTTAGAAGAAAGGAAGTCCTCTAAATTTGTAATGAGAATTAATCATGCATTTGTAGAATGTTAAAAATTCAAATTTAAAGAAATTAAGGAGGTATCAAAATAATGGTCCTTGTTGACTTGGAAATCTTTTAAATTCAGCCATTAAGCACCTACTATGTGTAGTGCTTCAAGTTATATTAAATGTAAAGAAGACATACACCCTTCCCTCAAAGTGCTTAAATGATCTAGTTGGGGAAGTGTTACATGTAAACACACACATTTATAAATATAAATCATTTATTTGACAGATATTTAAAAGTTCCTCCTTACCACACAGTACCATACTAGAGACTGGGAGAAGGTTGTTAATAACAGGAGGCATAAGGGAAGACTTCACATAGGAGGTGAGCTGAGGTTTAACTGATGAGAAATTTAGGAGGCAATGAGGTACAAAAAGCCTAGGGCCTGAAGAAGTCATAAAAGGCATAAAGGCATGGTCCATGTTTGAAAGACAGGAATCCATTTTACCTGGTTTGTGAAGCTTATACAGAGAAGAGTACCACAAAGCATAGCTAAAAGGATATCAGGGGTTGTCAACCTCTATTCATACCTGAAACAAAACCCCCTCTACAACATACCCGACAACTGTCATCCAACCTTTACCTGATGATTTCCCATGAAAAGGAACCAACCTCCTCTCTATGAAGTTCATTCCATGTACAAGAAATATTTTTCACTCATAGTCTCCCACCTTTACAAAGTAGGGATGGAACCACATTTTCTTATTTCTTCTTTATTGACCATCTTTTTCACCATAATTACAATTTCAGAGTGTTGTTGTAATTTACATTTTCACTATTTTACTTATTTTGCATATTGTTTTCCTGGTTCTTCTTGCCTTACTTTGTATCCATTCATATAAATCTTCCTATGCTCTCTGCATTCCTTATATTTGTCATTTCTGATAGTGCGTGGTCAGATCTATTCTTCACAAAGATTATCCTGCTAAAATTGGTAAGACTGATAAATTAGCGAGGAGGGATAAATTAGTCAAGGATAGAAGCCTGGTTGGGTGATATTTGCATTAACCTAGATTTGAGTTTATTCTAGAAAGATATTTAGAAAGATAATATTCAGAGGTAGGAGAAAGTCCCCTGGACATGAAGGACTGTGTGAGCAATGATATGAGACTGGGAATGTGTATAATAGGCTCATAAGATGACCAGTAATCTGCTTATACCAAATTTGATGCTTGATAGAATTCTGACTTGAGAAGCCATTCAGTCATCTGATAGGATATAACTGTATTGGAAAGCAAGGAACAATAATATGGTGCCTAAAATATTGTTGTAATAGAAAGAGCTAAAAGATGCCTTAGCACATAAAGCAAGAAATTCCAGATCTAAAAAGGCATCGTAACTTAGGGCATTGCTCATAAGAACTGGGAGAGACCTTAGACATAACCTTGTCCAACTGCATCATTTTAGTGATAAAAAACCAAACAAAACAAAAAAATAAAAAACTGAGGCTCCTAAGCAAGAAGAGACTTGCCCAAGGTCACAAAAGCTATTGGAATAGCAGCCTGCCCCAGATGGTTTTCTTTTATGAAATCTGACATTTTCTCTAGTGTACTATATTTACCTGGCACACTATTTTCTTCTTTTGTTTATTTCAGTCCATTTACCTAATTCCATTGGAGACTTTCTATTGAATTATAATCCTGTCTACTTTGTGGAGTTTTTTTTTTCCTTTCTAACAAAAAAAGGAAAATAACAAAACATTGAGTCAGGAAAGAAAACAGAACAGGTAATTAAATTACCACACAGCAAGGTGAGCACAGCACTGATGCAGTATATCAAACAAACCAATACAAGGAGACCAGAATGGGAGCATAAAACACTGCTTCTGGTCAGAATACAAATGAAGACAAGCCAGGCACAAAGAGATTCATCCTGATGTCTGTCATCCTTTTATCTCCCTCTGAATTTCAAAAGATTGGGCATATCTATTTAATATTAGGGGTCAACCTGCCCCCAGACCTGAGTTCCTTCCATATTTAACCATAATGATGCTAAGCCCCATATGATTACAAACTACTTTACATTCAATACCAAAGGCAATATAGTAAAAGGAAAGAAAAGAGAACACAGGCTATGGGGACAAAAGACTTGCTTTCAGTCTTCCATTCTTCTGTCTATCACTTTGTGTGTGACTTTGTACACTCATTTAATCACTTTGGGACTCAGTTTCTCTTGTATGCAAAAAAGAAGGGGTTAGATTTCTGCTCAGGGAGTTTCCACGTATCTCTAAATGCTATTATCTCACAGAGCTCTAAACTAGCCTTGTGATGTAGTTTCTGCTAACATTGTTAACCCCATTTTACAGAGGAAACATCTGAAGCCTAGGGTGACATGACTTGCTAAAGATGCCATACCTAGTCATTGGAAGACCCTAGAACCAAAATCAAATATCCAGATTGATCTAGGAGTTTTTATTTTGACGGAGTGATTAATCTGACACATGATGCTGCCTCTACAACAATAGTATCTTACCCTTGTTTGTATCCATACTTAAGTACTTTTTTCTAAAGATATTGTTGGGTTTGCTCCATCTATTTTTTCTTGGATTTGAGGAACTCTGGAAATTGGTTGAGTGTTTTTATTTTGTTTTGTCTTTGTTGACTACAGTCCAACAGGGTAGAAAATCTTCCCTTGTTAAGACTCAAGTTTCTCAAATTAATTATCCAGAAGACAGCAGATATTGTTTCATTTTTCTTCATTTCAACTGTAATTGCATTGGGAGAAGAAGTGAGGCACCCACTGTTGCAAACTATGAAACTAAAACAAAATTGTTCAGAGATTTTGAACTTTATAGCCTGAATGAAAGAACCAGAAGCAAGCCTCCTGTGTTTTGGCAGGACACCGACTGGGAATATAGATATGACTGTGCAAAACCTGGCCCTTGATCTGGGCTTAGTCATAATGCATAGTTTACATTTCTATAGTATTTTGATATTTATAAAGTACTTTCCTCACTATGACCTTTTCAGGTAGACAAGGCAAATATTCTCTATTATGCAGATGAGGAAATGAAGCTGGGGGAGGTGGATCACCTTTGGCAGCTAATCATTTGGCAAAGGCAGGATTCTAACCTGAGCCTGCCAACATCAAATCTATTGCTCTTTTCATTATGTCATGTTTTCTTCTGAAGGATCTCTTTTAAGCTATTTGTATTGCTGATTCAAATGTTCCCTTGTGAGTGTCTCTACTCAACAAAATACTTACAGGATGCCAGGTTCTATATTAAGTGCTGAGGAAGACACAAAAAGAAAAGAGATACAGTGGTCCTGTTGTTATGGGGTGTAGAGTTTAGCGTGGAGGAAAAGACAGGGACAGAAATAACTAATACAACTTATAATAAGTGTGTCAATATAAATAGAAATCTATGATAGAAATAACTAATATAACTTCTAATAAGTGTGTCAATATAAATAGAAATCTATGAAAGAAAGATCATGTTTGCCTTGGGAAGAAGGCATGGAAGACGTTCTTCGAGAAGTAGTGTTTGATCTTGGACTTGAAAGATGGGAGGCATGTCAGGAATGTAAGGGGTAAGGACTTCGAGACTTGGGTAATAGCATGCTGAAAGTGTGAGGCAGAGGGGAGAAAAGGGATGTCTTTAGAAGGGCAAAAGTTCAGGAAGAGATTGGACAATGGTGAGAAGCCTTATCAAACGAGTATAGAGTCATAACCAACCTTATGATTAATAACTTATGATTATATAGTACTTTATAAAGCCCTTTTCACATAGCAGTGCTATGAAGTACAAAACATAAGTATTACTGTAATGTTAAGTAAGTTAATGAGAGTTAAAGATCTTCTCCACCCATTAATGGGCCTGCACATTGAGAGCAATTTCGTTAGGGGAGATTTTGTTTTGTAGGAAGGCCCACATCTTTTGTTAATTTCTAATGAGGTAATGGTTCTCAAGGGTTGTGACACACTCTAGCTCTGAAAAGTATATATATATAGACTGAGGTGAGGTTTTGTTTTGGGGCTTACTGACTGGAAGCGTTTGTTTTACCAGATGAGACTCTGGGTAGCTGCTAAAGAGTTCCCAGCTTTGAAAACTCAAATGTTGATACGTCTCTCTCTGTAACTAGGCATGTATGTAATGGTCAGACAGTTGGATCTGTCTGTTGATCTGTGATGTATGTATTGCTTATGGTCAGGCAGTTGGAAACCCTGTCTATTGGTCTTTATTTCCTCTGTGTTTTTTCTGAAGTTCAGACTTTTTCCCCTGAACTAAGTGAATGATATATATGCTTGATTAAAGTAGATTACAGACCTCTCAAAAGTTGTTTTCTTTTTAGAAAAGCATGTATAAAAAGCTATACAGCAGGCCCTCCTATGTATGCTGGGGTCCTTGCTGTTACAGTTAGTAACCCATTTAACACAGGAAGAAACTGAGGCCCAAGAGAAGTAAATAAATAACCAAGGTTACATTACTAAGTATAGGAGTCAGAATTTTCAAAAAGTAATCTAGGGCTACTTTTCTCCCACACATATGGACCCAGAGCAGGAGATAAAGAAAGTGAGGACAACCCCAGTTTGTGAGGGATGACCTAATCATCCATCCCAAATGTTCCTAGTTGACCAAAATATTTGAGGGTAAGTTGGAATCAGTGAACCACTATGACTTGTTTTTCTGCATCAGAAAGCTTCAGTGATGCATATCATATTAGAAACCTCTTGGTGAGTGTTTTCGTCTAGCCTCTACCACTTGGAGTGAGACTTGCTCCTTCCTTCTCTCTGTTGACCTGGATCTGATCCATCCTTCAAGACTCAGCCCAAGTTACACCTCTACAGACAAGAATGCCCTCAGTTCAATGTATAGTGATTTTTTCCCCTTTCTTGACCTTTCTTAGCACTTCATATCTGTACAACAATTTTGTTGCTTGGTTGTGATAAGTTGTGCTCTTTCCCAGGTTTCTTGTGTGCCAATCTTCTTTTTTTTGTTTAATAAAAATTTACTTATTTAACTTGTTACATTCATTTTCACAAAATTTTGAGTTCCAAATTTTTTCCCCTTTTATCCCCTCCCCTCACCCCAATACACTGAGCATTCTAATTTTCCCTATCACCAATCTGCCCTCTCTTCTATCATCCCTAACTTCTCTTGTCCCCATCTTCTCTTTTGTCTTCTAGGGCCAGATGACTTTCTATTCCCCATTAACTGTATTTCTTATTTCCTAGTAGCAACAACAATACAAAACAGTTGTTCCTAAAACTTTGAGTTCCAAATTCTCCCCATCCCTCCCTCCCACCCATTCCCTTTGGGAAGGCAGGCAATTCAATATAGGCCCTATCTGTGTAGTTTTGCAAATGACTTCCATAATAGTCATGTTGTGTAAGACTAACTGTATTTCCCTCTATCCTATCCTGCCCCCCATTGTTTCTATTCTGTCTTTTGATCCTGTCCCTCCCCAAGTGTTGACTTCAGATTACTCCCTCCTCCCATTGCCCTCCCTACCATCATCCCCCCTGCCTTGCTTGTCTCCTTCTCCCCCACTTTCCTGTACTGTAAGATAGGTTTTCATACCAAAATGAGTGTGCATTTTATTCCTTCCTTTAGTCGAATGTGATGAGGGTAAACTTGTTTGTTTTTTTTTCTCAGCTCTCCTCTTTTTCCCTCCACTAAAAAGTCTCCTGCTTGCCTCTTGAATGAGATATAATTTACCCCATTCCATTTCACCCTCTTTCCTCCCACTACATTTCTCTCTCACCATTTACCTTAATTTCTTTTAAGATATGGTCCCATCCTATTCAATTCACTCTGTGCTTTCTGTCTCTGTATGTGCGTGCATGTGGGTATGTGTGTGTGCGTGCATGCGTGTGTATGTGTGTGTGTGTGTGTGTGTGTGTGTGTGTGTGTGGTCCCACCAACTACCCAGATACTGAAAAGTTTTAAGAGTTACAAATATTGTCTTTCCATGTAGGAATGTAAACAGTTCACTTTTGGTAAGTCCCTTATGACTTCTATTTGCTGTTTACTTTTTCATGCTTGTTCTCATTCTTGTGTTTGAAAGTCAAATTTTCTTTTCAGCTCTGGTCTTTTCATCAAGAATACTTGAAAGTCCTCTGTTTCATTGAAAGACCATATTTTCCCCTGAAGTATTATACTCAGTTTTGCTGGGTAGGTGATTCTTGGTTTGAGTCCTAGTTCCTTTGACTTCTGGAATATCCTATTCCACGCCCTTTGATCCCTTAATGTAGAAGCTGCTAGATCTTGTGTTATCCTGATTGTATTTCCACAATACTGGAATTGTTTCTTTCTAGCTGCTTGCAATATTTTGTCCTTGACCTGGGAATTCTGGAATTTGGCCACAATGTTCCTAGGAGTTTCTCTTTTTGGATCTCTTTCAGGTGGTGATCAGTGGATTCCTTCAATACTTATTTTGCCCTCTGGTTGTAGAATATCAGGGCAGTTTTCCTCGATAATTTCATGGAAGATGATGTCTAGGCTCTTTTTGTGATCATGACTTTCAGGTAGTCCCATAATTTTTAAATTATCTCTCCTGGATCTATTTTCCTGGTCAGTTGTTTTTCCCATGAGATATTTCACATTCTCTTCCATTTTTTCTTTCTTTTGGTTTTGTTTGGTGATTTCTTGGTTTCTCAGAAAGTCATTAGACTCCATCTGTTCCATTTTAATTTTGAGAGAACTATTATCTTCAGTGAGCTTTTGAACCTCTTTTTCCATTTGACTAATTCTGCTTTTGAAAGCATTCTTCTCCTCATTGGCTTTTTGAACCTCTTTTGCCAATTGAGTGAGCCTATTTTTCAAGGTGTTATTTTCTTCAGCATTTTTTTAGGTCTCCTTTAGCAAGGTATTGACCCATTTTTCATGCTTTTCTTGCATCTCTCTCATTTCTCTTCCCAGTTTTTCCTCCACCTGTCTAACTTGATTTTCAAAATGCTTTTTGAGCTGTTTCATGGCCTGAGCCCACCTGACATCCACCTTGGATGTCTGGGGTACAGAGGCCCTGGCCTCCATGTCTTTCCCTCATGGTAAGAATAGTTCCTCGTCATCAGAATTGAAAGGCGGGGAATATCTGTACCCCATCAAAGTGGCTTTCTATAGTCTTATTTTTCTTCCCTTTTCTGGGCATTTTCCCAGCCAGTTCCTTGACTTCTGAGATTCCTGTCCACCCCTGCCTAGATCCGCCCAGCTAGTGCTTGGGGTCTGAGATTCAAATGGGCTTTCCGCAGCAGGTGTGGCTGCTATTCAATGTGAGCTTAAGTTCTGGTTCTTGGGTGGGGGCAGGGCCACCTCCCAGGCTCAGTTCCCTCAGGGACTTTATGCAGAGCCCTTGAGTAATGGAGCGGGTCGGGGCAGGGCCATCTCCCAGGCTCAGTTCCCTCAGGGGGTTTATGCAGAGACCTTCAGTAATGGAGCTCCTGCTTGCTCCAGGAGTCCCTGGCCTGTGCTGCTGCCTCTGCCTCTGCTGCTGCCTCCTGAGGGGGTGCGAGCCACGGAGACACCCCACTCCCCTCTCGGCCAGCCCAGACATCTCTCTCACTGACCTGGAGCGTCTGTGGGTGGAGGGACCTTCCCGGCCACCTGAGGTTCCATCCCTGAAGCCTGCTCAGATCTGCTCCTCTGGGGCTGCGCAGTCAGGGCAGCACAGGAGTGGACTCCGCTGTCCGGAGCGCGATGGACCCCTGGGGATGACTCTCCAGGGCTCTCTGAAATGGAAATCTTTTCCACTGTGTTTCTGTGCACCTTGCAGTGTTCCAAAATTTGTGGGGAGTTCTTCTTGCAGGAAATATATGGGCTGTGCGTTCAGAGCTAGCATACGTGAGTCTTTCTACTCTGCCATCTTGGCTCCCCCTCCTAATCTTCTTTTTAATTAGATTGGAAGTTTCTTGTGGTTATGGGATAATATTGGTTATTTCTTAGGTATTAGAGGCATGAATTTCTTAAATATTAGAGGTTAACATTGAAGAAAAAGTCCTGGAGTGAAATTAGATGACTTGGGGTCTAACTCTGTCACTGCCACTAACTTGTTGTTATGGTACTCCCATACAAAGCTCGTTTTGAGGAGTTAGGCCAGATAACTGCTGAGGGTGCTTCCCAGCTCTGTCTATGTTTTCTACTCCATGGTTCACCCCAACTTTAATCATGCCTTCTTTATTCTAAAGTTCTTGCCAGAGTTGGACTTGTTAAGCCATGGCACTATGACTATCAGTGATCCTTTCTAAATTGAAATCTTTGACTATGTTCCCTGAAATCCTATATGTTTTTCAATATTACTAGTCTATGTTTTACATTTTAGCATTTTATTTTTGGAGATCCTTTTCAATTTTGAAATTTGTCAAGTCTTTAAATTTATAGGTTGTTTATTTTTTTATAATTTATTTATATTGTTTTGGGCCAGTATTATTGATGAGTTCCTATATAACCAACATGTAGACAGTCACAGCATCAACTAATGTACATAGAGTAAGGATAGGTAGTTTACATTTACAAAAAAATGATGAAGAAAAACCAAAATACAATAAAACTCCTTCTACCTCTGATAATTTTTGAGACTATGACTCGTGGAAAAGCAAAGCTAAAATGGAGAGCAGCCTTCTAAATCAACTTCAGCAACAGCCTTATGTTACTCCTTGGCAACAGATGTTGGCAGGTTTTGTTGGAGGGGCCTTTCCGAATGTTTGCAGTCTTCTAGTTCTCATTATCATCTGGGTAGTAAACAGTGGTGCTAGTGGTGTTCCTCAGCCCTGAAATGTACAGTATCCCTAGATAGAAGCTACATAGAGATATAGACAGAATTGTGCCAAGAAACTTATCTATGATCCTCAGACTGCCATTTATTAATTTGCCTGATCTTGGACAAGTGAATGAACTTCTCAGAGCCTCAGTTTCCTCACTGATAAAATATGAGTGTCAATAATACGCTTATTATATAGGATTGTTGTGAGTGGAACACTTTGTGAAATGCTATGAAAAAATAGGAAATATCAAATAATCACATATTTTTTAAAAGCCTGCTGTGGACTTTTTATATGCCCTTTTGGTACCTTCTGGGGGCACAAAGTGACACCTTCCCTGCCCTCAATGCTCTTACATTATATAGGGAAGATGATATTCACATAAATAAGTATATATAATAGACATATCAAATAAGCATATAATAAGTTTTTGAGGATGGGTGAGAAGGCAGGGGCTTCAGGAAAGCCTTCATGTGGAAAGGTCCATTTGAGCAGAAAAAGAAAGACAAGATTCCAAGAAGTACAGGTAAGATAGGAGACAATTCCAGGAGTCAGGGAGAATCAATGCAAAGGCTGGATGATAGAATGTTGCATGTGAGAAAGAGCAAGACAGCTGGGTTAAATTGTGGTATCTGGGAAGGGAATAAAATTTGTGAGTAGATTGAGTCCAAGTTGTGAAGGACTTTGAAAGCCAAACAGAGAAGCTTGTAATTCATCCTCAAGGCAATAGGGAGTCACCATATGGAGCTGAGAAGTGACATAGTCAGACTTGTACTTGAGGAAAATCAATTTGGTAGCTCTCTGTGGGAGAGAGGAGAGACTTGAAACAAAGAAAACAATAAGGAGATGATAGCATTAGTCTCGACACATTGTTATTGGTCATCTTTCCTACTCAAAGAGAACCAATGACTTCATGATGTTAGGGTCAAGGTACACTGTATTTGACTGACTGATCAGTCCAATATGGTGACTTGGAACAAAGGAAACAATAGGAGACCATAGTGTTAGTTCATATACAATGTAATAAGACCAGTACAGTGATTGTGAGATTTCATAGAACCTATGAGAGAGATGTGGTGGGGGTTGGGGGGACAGAAAGGACAATTGATTTTATATGTGAAGTGAGAAAAAATTTAGAGTTAAGGATAATTCCAAAATTATGAATCTAAGTAGCAGAAAGATGGTGGTGTCCTTGAGTGAAACAGGAGAGTTCTAAAATAGGGGTGGGATTACAGGGAAAGATGATGGGCTCCATTTTGGAAAGATCAAATTGGAGGTGCCCAGAAGAATTAGAGTTTGCTGACCAGTAGGCAGTTGGAGATGGGCAAAAAGAGCTCAAGAGATAAACTGAATATATAGATTGGAAGGTCACCAGCAGAGAGGTGATAATTAATCCTTTGGTAGCTGACAAGGTTTCTTAGTGAAAGAGTGTAAAAGAAATAGAAGAGGGCTCAAGACAAGACAGAGTCTTAGAGAATACCAGCAGTTAGCAGGGGTAGGGAACCTGTGATCTCGAGGCCACATGTGGCTCTCTAGGTCCTCAGGTGCGGCCCTTTGAATCCAAACTTCACAGAACAAACCTCCTAATAAAAGAATGTGCTCTGTAAAACTTGAACTGGCCTCAAGGCCACAGATTCCTCTCCCCTGATAGAGGCCAACATGATGATGAACCAGAAAAGGCAACTGAGAAATAACAGTAAGTTACATGAGAAGGGGACCAAGAGAGACTAGTATCAATGCCCCTTGTAACCCCTGTAGTGGACACAAGACTAATTCTGAGCTCAACCAAATTAGACTATTTCCTAAGGTTATATAGCTAGCTAATGGAAGGCTCACAATTAGAACTTCCGGTGTTTCCTCTGGTGCCATAACCATTGAAGTCCTAGAGGAAGAAGCTGAAATGGATGTTAGTTGGCAACATGTGCAGCTGAGTACTTAGACTTGATTTTGTTCATGGAAGCAGTTGAGGAAGAGACATGGAATACAAAAGTATTTGAAGGGCAGTGGCTCCCAGGAATCACCATCATTTTGAATGCTGTTTAACCGTAAGAATGTTTTTACTTCTCTTTCTCTTTTTAATACATCTATTGGACAAGCTTTACTCAATTTGGGGGTTCAAATGAGTGAATAGAACAGCATGATCACATTCATACTGATGTGCTCGTCTATAGGAAACATTGTTCTTCAAGGGACTGTAGATTTCAAACTGAGGATAAACCTAAAAACAGTCTAGTCCAGAAGTTCTCACATTTTTTGATCACCATTTTATACTTTTAAAAATGATAGAAGACCCCAAGGAGCTTTGGTTTCTGTATATTATGAAATCTACTGATATTTGCTAGATTAGATAGTAAAACTGATAACATTTTAAAATATTTATCCCCTTAGAAGTAACCTATTATATTTTAACATAAAGAAAATGTTTTTAATGAAAAATAACCGTATTTTCCAAAACAAAACAAAAAGTAAATAGAAGAGTGAATTATTTAACACTTCCTTTTTACATATCTCCTTAATGTAGGCTCAATAGAAGATAGCTGGATTCTCATATCTGCTGCTATGGTCAATATGTTGCAATATTCTGTTTTGAATGAAAAATATGAAAAAAAATCAGCTATCACACAGATACATAGTTGGAAAAGGGAGAAGCATTTTAATAGGCAATAATGTATTAGTACTATTATGACAATAGGTTCAACCTTGAGGACCCCTGAAAGGGTTCTGGGAACCCTAGTGGTCTGGAAACTACACTCTGAGAACCACTGAGCTAGTTCTAACACCTCATTTTTCAGATGAGGAAAACAAAATCCAAAGAGAATTAATAATAGCTAGGTGACAAAGTGAATAGAGTGTTTGGATTAGAGTTAGAAAGAACTGAGATCAAAACCTGTCTTGGCCATTGGGTGACCATGGGAAAGTCTGTAATCTCTCTGGACCTCAGTTTCCTCTTCTGTAATATGAACTGTAAAGTCCCCTCCAGCTCTAAATCTATGATCTTTAAATCTTATGAGTTATCTAGCATCACATAGATATTAAGTGGCAGAGCCATTATATTTTTCTAATTAAATGTATTTATTTTCAGTTTTCAACACTTACTGCCTCATAATTTTGAGTTTCAAAATTTTCTCCCCATCTCTTCTCCTGCCCCAACCCAGGAAAGCATGGATTCTGATTACTCTTTCCTCCAATCTGCCCTTCCTTCTATCACCACCCTTCTCCCCACCTTATCCCCTTCCCTTCTATTTTCCTATAGGGCAAGATATAGTTCTATACCCCATTGCCTATTTGCATGTAAAAACAATTTTCTAACATTCTGATAGTTTATGCCAAGTTTAAAAAAATAAAATCTTACGTATCTATCCTCTGAGACTTAGCTGAGTTAAACACAGTGGTTCATTAACAAAAGTTAGGACAGTATGTGGTATTTTCATTTCATTTGCAGAAGCTCATAAAGAATGAAAGTAATTTCAAAAATTAAAATAATACGAGATAATAAGTTCAACAAATATTTGTTTTTCTTCTTCTTAAAAAATATTTTATTTTCCCCCAATTACATATAAAAACAATTTTAACACTTTTTTTATGTTCCAAATTTTGTCTCTCCCTCCATCCTCTCCTCCTTCCAGGAGATGATAAATAATCTGATATAGGTTATACTTGTGTAATCATGTGAAACATTTCCATATTAATCATTTTGTGCAAGACACTCAAAAAGGAAGGGAGAAATGGAGGGAGGGGGAGAAAAAAGGGAGGAAAGGAGGAAGAAGGGGCAAGAAGAAGGGAGGGAAGAAAGGAGAGAGAGGGAGACAGAGAGAGAGACAGAGATGGAAACAGAGAGAAGTAATAGTATACTTCAGTATGTTAAAACTGTTGTCTATTCAGACAATATCAGTTCTTTGGAGGCAGATAGTATTGTTCATCCTAAGCCCTTCAGGATTGTCTTAGATCATTGTATTCCTGAGAATAGCCAAGTTATTCACAATTCATCATACAATATTGCTGTTACTGTGTAGGATGTTCTCCTGGTTCTGTTGACTTCACTGTGTATCAGTTTGTGTAATTCTTTCCAGGTTTTGCAGAAATCATCCTGCTTATAATTTTTAATAGCACAATAATATTCCATTACAACCATATACCACAACTTGTTCAGTCATTTCCCAATTGATGACCTTCCCTTCAATTTCTAATTCTTAGTCGTCACAAAAAGAGTTGCTATAAATATTTTTGTACTAACTTTTCTTTCTTTAAAAAATCTCGTATTTAAAATTTTCTGTTTAAAAAATATCAACAGATATTTATTAACTGATTATTGTATTGTCAGATATGGAACTTGGAGTGGTGGATAGAATTAGGACACTGTTGTTTAGTCATTGCATTTGTGTCCAACTCTTCATTATCCCACTTTGGGATTTTCTTGGCAGAGATATGAGGGTGGTTTGCCATTTCCTTCTCTAGCTCATTTTACAAATAAGGAACTGAGGCAGACAGGGCTAAGTGACTTGCCCAGGCTAATATGGCCATTGAACTCATGATGATAAGTCTTCCTGATTCCAAGTCCAGTGCTCTATCTATTGTGCCACACAGCTTCCTCTAGAGCCAGGATGACCTAGGTTCAAATCTGCTTCTGAAACACATTGGCTGTGTGATCCTGGAGAAGTCATTTAACATCTGATAACCTCTGAACGTTCCTGGGCTAATCTTTAAGACTGCAATTTACCGAAGAGTTGGAGATTGGAATCAGAGGAGGGAGTTTCCAAGCTGAGTTTTCTAAACATGAATCCAAAGATCAAGACTAAATAAAATGTGTTCAGTGCTAGAGAAAAATGATGAAAAATGGCCGAACCCTTGCCTGCCCTCAGGTAGTACCTATCTCTTCTAATTATTAGTCTGAGACCTTGGACAAATAGAGGTTCTAATCCTCAGATTCCTTTTCTATAAAATCGCTGATGGCAAAAATGTGCCCCATCTCTCCTCACAGGAATATCCTGAGGATAGAATGAGGCTATTTATGTGAAAGGGTCATGAGCTCTGTCATTTACTGTAAAAAAAGTCAGGGTCATCATCAACCAGAGTAACACCGTTTTTCTCCCCTTCCTCATTATCATCATTTATTGTTTATAACAACAGGTTGAGGTGCAGTGCTTTTGGCCTAAATTTGTGATTTCATTGGTATAGAGACAATAAAGTATAGGAATTCTGTCTACTTATGCATATGTGGAAGTAATGTCTTAATCATATCAGCCCATAAACTCTTTTGGAACTTTAAGTCTTGATGAATTGCTGAAGATATAAGAGGTCAAGTAATCTGCCTGTCATGACATGGATAGTGTGTATTAGTGCATGGAATGTTCAGGGAGGACCAGAACCTCTGGTGTGACACTGCTGAATCCTTTCCAGGGTTGCTTATCTACCTTTGGTGTCCACCTGTCACCCAACTTTCAACTGTGGCTCCAAGAAGCTGTAGCATGCTAAGCGGTCACTCTCCCGTAAAATCATCTCAGCAGACAGGCTAAACCAGGTTGAGAGCAAACAATAGACTTCAGATTCTTCTGTAAGTTAGAGTAATGCCTGCCCCAAGCATGGGAAGACTTTCTCTGGTAGAATGGGAGGATGAGAACAATTTATTCCAACGGCCATGCAAGTGGCTGATGCAGGTTCTGTGGAGTGCTTAAAGCTTGGTTAGATGTTGAAAAGCCCAGGGTGATCCAGTACATCCCAAGCCATTGCCAGTCATCCTGACTTTTGTTTTGCCATTGGACTTCAGTGACCCTGGAAGATGAGAGTGAGGCTGATGACCTTGTGCAACTCGGCCTCATTGAAATCAATGAATGTACACGTTGAGGCATCACCCGATGATATCATTGGTCCTCTGTGAAAATGAAGGACCAACAACAGTCTAAGTCAAAATATGAATTTGAACCCAGGACTTTTTCTTTAACACCAAAGCCAGTCTACAATCAGCTCTGCTTCTCACAAATTCAAGTATACTTTTGAGAAGTTACTCATTGGAAATCAAGATTTGCAGAAATAACATAATCTGACAACTATGCTTTATGTGAGGAAAAAGGCATTTGCCACTAATAGCTTACTTAGAATGATAATAAACATTTTAATGGACTACTAACCACTCTGAATGATTATGTAAATAAATGACTAAGAAGTATTAAACCACATTGCAAAGACTAAAATCCCTGAAGAACTTTAAAAGATATACTTTCCTTGGGTTAGAAATTAAGATGTAAGACAAAATTTAAGTTAGGGTGGGTTGGTATCTTCTTTTTGTCAGTCTTTTCTCAAGAGATTGGGTATATTTGGGGCATGATCTATTCTTTGCAGCATATTGTGAGTGGTATTAACTATTACTTCGATAGACATTGAAGTACCTGTGGAAGGCAGCAGGTGTGTCACTAGTGGGCACAGTGTTTCACTAATATCAGAAGATCACTTCCCTACCTTTGAGTCCTGAATCTTCTGCCTACCTGTTCTGTAACCTGACAAAGTCAATTCATCTCTAAGAATCTCTGTTTTCTCTTATTTCTAAGTCCAAAACCAAAACGCTTAGTTTTATAAGCTTTGGACTTGGTCTGCAAGAGCTATAAGAGGGATGATTTAATCAACAATCAACAGAACATAGAAACTTGGTACTAAAGAGGCTGGAGATCAGGCCTGCTCCAGTGCTGACAGAGGCCCCAAGGGTATCCAAAGTTGTAAAAGCAGTTCATGACTGCGAGACTAGTACTTGGATCTTCCAACTCCTTTGGGCAATGATATTTTTACTACATTCATATTTTGTTTGTTTGCTCGTGCTCAGCTTTCATGTATCATGTAACTTCCTAGTCATCTGCTGCCCCCCTTCTCTGACTGTCTTTCTTTGTCTTTCTGTCTCTCTGTCTCTGTCTCTCTCCCCTGCTCCTCGTCTCTCTTTCTGTCTTCCTTCACACCATGCACTAATGCTTTTGCCCTCCTCCTTCCGAAGCAGATGGTGAGCTGGCTGAGTTAACGAGCTCCCTGCTGCCCTGAAAACTCAGACAGAAATAGATTTGTTCTGAGGCTATCCAAGCTCATCTCATACTCAGCAGCATGGTGTAGTGGAAAGAGTCAGGGGATGAGTTAGGAGGTCTGGGTACTAATCCTTGTCCTGTCTGGGTGGCCTTTGGCAAGGCAATGAACATTTCTGAGCCTCAGTTTCCTCATCTCTAAAGTGGACAAAAGAAAAGCAGATGCTCTCACTATGAGATTCGTTGATTCGATGATTCCCAAATTTTCTTTGGCTAAAGTAGATAAATTAGCCTAAAATCTAGAATTCTGTTGTACAGGCTCACTGGCTCAGAAGTAAGTATAGGTTTACAGAATCAGCTTGTGATTTCATTGGTTAAAGAAGTTCTCCTTGAAGAAATTTTTTGTAAAAATGCAGTTCACCACCATTTTGTAAAAATGCAGTTCTCTGAAACTTTTAGTCTTAGAGAATTACCTAGAACACTGGGAAGTTAGGTGACTTGACCAGGGTCACCCAACCTGTATGCATCTTATGCAGGACTCAGACTTAGCATCTTGTTGCTTTCAAGCCCAGTAATCAAGCCACTCTGGTATTTGTCTTGAATGTAGCCCTATAATACAAAAATCACTGAAACTCAGGGTTGGAAGGGACCTCAGAGGCCATAGTCACCTGTAACAGAGAAGGAACTTCAAATGCACTAACACACCAGAGTAGACATCCAGCTTCTTCTTGGACTCCTAAAGTGATCAGGAGCTCCAGCTATTTTTATACTGGCCTTTTCCTCTCTTGGCCAGTTTTTATTGTTATTGATTCCTTATTTTGAACCATAATCTCTTTGAATCTTTTTCCTATTGCCTTTTGAGGGACCAGCTGAATCATCTCATTGTTTAATCCTTTTAAGTCTTGGCTAAAGTTGCACTTTCTACAAGAAGCCTTTCATGGTCTCCTTAGTGCTAGTGCCTTCCCTCTGATAGTATATCCACGTTATCCTATGTATCATGTGTACATAACAGTTTTCATGCTGTATCCCTTATTAGATTGTAAGTTCCTCCAGGGCAGAACTCTTTTTGTCTTTTTTTGTTTTCCCCTCGTCTTCCTTTCCCCCCTCCCCCAGTACTTAGAACAGTGTCGTGTGTACCTAGTAAGTGGCTAATAAAAGCTTATTGAGTTGACTTCTCCTCTAGGAGCAAAATGCTCTGACTCCCATGATTAAACAAATACCAAATGGAAGAGAAGAGGAGGAAAAGTTTGGAGAATGGCCCAGAGTCAGGAAAGAGAGGATGGAATCAGGGAGAACATTTTACAAGGATGATAAGAAGATGGCAGTATTTTATGGCAATAATTGCTGTGAGCTTAGGCATCCAATCCCTTTCCCCAATGATAGCCTTTCACATAACTGAAGACAGTGATCCCTCTTCTTTCTGCCAAATCTTATCCAGGCAAAATTTACTGGCCTTTTAAGTAGTTCTAATATGATATGACTTAATAGGATTATAAATTTTAAAAGGCAGTATGGCAAAGTGGATAGAGCTGGCCTTGAAGCTATGAAGCTTGGGCTCAAATCTCACCTCTGACACATATTTGATGCACATCCTTGGGTGAGTTATTAAACTTCTCAATATTCTAGACTGTTCTCTGAGACTACAAGCAGCATTAAAGGCACTTAACTGATATTGACAGATGAAATTTCCTTACCTAGGGAGCTACTTTCACTAAGAAAACACAGGTCTATTCTCCCATCCCTTATAGATTTAGAATAAGTTGTAGAAACTACTGCTCTTTATTATTAGAAGAGATTAAGCCAATTACCTTTTACCATCCCTCCCTTCCTTTCTACCCCAGGCTAGGATTTATAAAATAGTTCAAGGGCAAAAGTCACTCAGTCTAGAAAGAGCTTGGTCATGTGTAATATTATTGACACTGCTGTGACTCACTTAGCTAATGAGGTCAGAAAAAGTGAAAAAAACTATTAAGGAGAGAGAGAGAGAGAGAGAGAGAGAGAGAGAGAGAGAGAGAGAGAGAGAGAGAGAGAGAGAGAGAGAGAGAGAAGGAGAGAAGGAAATAGTAGGAGGAGAAAAAAGAGGAGAGTCTGTTATTTGAATTATCCTGATATCCTCCCCCTTCACATACACATTTTAAAAAAACTACCCCAAAAAATTAAACATTGAAAAAAAATCAGAAGATGAGGTTCTTGTCTATGCATACAAAATTAAGTGGATCACTATGACAATTAACCACATCATTCAAACTCTAATACATTATTTAAAAAGAGAAATAGCATTCAACTTAAATATTCTGGATTCAGGCACAGGTTCCACCATTAACTTGGTGCGTAGCCTTATACAAGTGGTCTGTAAAGGAAAAAAGCAGCGGTTTGTAATCCAAAAGAGAAAAAAAAATGGATAGAGGTCCTAACAACGTAACTTTTCATGTATGTCAAATGCTTCACAAACCTGAAAGTACAATGAAGATGTTAATTATTTACCATCATCATCAATCCATTATCATTTATTGCCAGTGAATGTCATTTTTTCTATATTATTAATATAGTAGCATTTATATAATATTTTAAGGATTGCAATGAGCTTTATGTATATTATCTCATTTGAGCCTTACAAAACCCTCAGAATTAGTACTATTATTATCCACATTTTACAGGTGAGGAAGTTGAGGTCGTGGTTAAGTGACTTGTCCAGGATGACACAGCTAGCATGTTTTTGAAGTCCTATGTGGATTCAAGTCTTTCTGACTTCAGGCTCCTAATTCTGCTCAGTGCCCCATCCTTATGTGTAAAATGAGAGAATTTAACAAACTAATGTCTAAGGACCCTTCTTTTGCTAATAATCTATGGTCTTACATTGGGTTGGTCGTGTCATTTTTCTGAGGATCAGTTTCCTCAACTGCGAAACATTGATAATAATTACTGTACTACATGCCTCACATATTCTTCTGATAACCAAATAAAATGATGGGTGTAATATAAGGAGCAGTATAATCTTACAATCCTATATAAATGTGAGTTGTTTATATTTTTTATTATTGTAATAACACTTTACGTGTATATAGGCCTTTATTGAATTATTTCATTTAATTCATAAAGCAGCTCTCTAAACTATTACATATGCAGCTATATATTTTACAGAAGCTGGCTTTAAGAGATTCGATCACTTGTCCAAGGTCACACAGCTAGATGGCAGTTTTCTCCAGTACAAGTTCAACCATTTTCCTAACTTTACACGACCAATAATTGTATTCTCATGGGTGCTATTATTCCTCCTTGTATAGTGCTTCCCAGTGGTGTGACCATACCAGTGTGTGTGACCATACCAGTGAGGCCAAATTCTAGGAGGTCCCAAACAGGAAAGACTGTAATGTGAGTCAGGGAAGGAAGAGTGTGCTTGTTTGATAAAATCCAGCTTAAATAAATGTGAAGAGGCTGATCTCAGAAAGCTAATCACCTAGGTATGAATTACAAGGACACAGCAACACATGATAACCATCCGTTAATGTAAACTGGGGCTGTATTCGGTGTATCTAGAGGGAATACCCAGATCAAAATCATGGATCTTTGCAAATAACAAAGGATTGCTGGTACCATTTCCCCGCACTATATTTTATCTATTTTGTATTTATGTTTAGGTATGCATGTAGCTTTATCACAACATATTTATATTTAAGTATCATGAAGGCAGGCAGTTTCACTTTTGTTTCTGTATCTCTAGCACCAAGGACAGTGCCTTATACATCTTAGGCATTTACTAAACATTTACTGAATTTTCATCATTATTAGGCCCATGGTAGTTTAAATGATCCCTAAAACGGCATGAATAGAATCAGATCTAGAAGCATGTAGAAGGGGTCTCAGATTTAATTAATTAATTTAATTATTTTAGTTTAGTCCAATCCTTTTATAAATGAGGAAACAGGCAAAACAGGTTTAAGTGATTTCTTTTTTCAAGCTCACATTTGTAGTAAGCAGCAGAGCTAGAGTTTGAACCCAAGTTCCCTGACTCTAGAACTAGTATTCTTTATGCTATTACTTGGTACCCCTAACCCCAAGTTACTCACATTTTAAGCATTGCCTGCCCCTTTTCCTTTTTCCCTTCCTCTGAGAGAGGTAAATGAATAGGTTGAGGGGGAGGCAGAGATAGTCTTTGATCAAGAAATCTTGGTCTGATTGGCCCCAGAAGGCTGAATTAGGTGCTAATGATGGTGGTGGTGGTGGTATTGTCCTGGAAAATTAAATTTCTATGCCATATAAGACCTTCTTAAACAGTTCTTCAAAACTAGAAAACACTTCTTTGTAATATAGTGGGTCCTCCTCAATAAGGGTCTTCAAATAAGTGATTCTACTGTGATAGGGACAGGGCCACATATCTTCTTAGGGCTCTTTCAATTATAATGACATCTCATATTTTTATACAGGTATAGATTTTGCTGTGTCACTTTCAGACCACCATCGTAAAGACAGTACCACAAAAAACAAGTCACATAAATTTTTTGGTTTCCTGGTATATATATAAAAGTTATAATTATACTGTATTGTAGTCAATCAAGTGTACATAGTATTATGTCTAAAAAATATGCCTACCTTAATTAAAAATAATTTATTACTAAAAATGCTAACCATCACCTAAGCCTTCAGCAAGTCATAATCTTTTTGTCGGTGAAGGATCTTCCCTTGATATTGATGACTGCTGACTGATCAGAGTGGTGATTGGTGAAGGTTGGGGTGGCTATGGCAATTTATTAAAATAAGGCAATCAACTTTGCTTCATCAATCGACACTTCCTTTCACTTCAACAATTAGAGTCCATCATGGGGTTATTGGTTGGGCCCAGTTTCAATAGTGCTTAGTTAGTGTCTGAGATTGTATTTCTTTCCGAATCCAAGTTCTGAGTTTTATCCACCTGTGTCAACTAGCCGATTTATATTACAGTTGTACTCTCCCATATATGGTTTTGAGCTATTCTGTGCTCTATACCTAGCATTTGCCCCCTTCATTGGTCATAATTCAATTAAATTATTATGTGGACTGAAATATTAGGCTGATCTCCATTAATGCCAGTTTAAAAGAGCAGCAGAAGATGAACGTTAGGCTGTAAACTTGTAATGGGAAGCAGTATTTTTCTTACTCTTATAGTTAGAATTAGATTAATCAAGTGTTAATGAAGTTTGACAGTGTTTTAACCACAGAAATAGAAGTTTAATTATCCTTCTTTTCTTTTAATTTTGAGCTACTTATTTAAGAACCCAATAAAAGACTAAAGTACAAGCAATCATACACACTAATATACTGATATAGGACACATGTACACAGGTTATAAGCAGTTGAACAAAGCTAAAACCCGGATCAGAAACAATGGATTCTGATGCTGCTTTTTCTAATGTTATCAATAATCTCTTTTTAAAAAGATTTATTCAGTTTTTGCATTCATTTTCTTAAAATTCTGAGTTCTGAAATCTCTTCCTCCCATTCATCCCTATCCGTTGAGGTGACATGCAATATGATATCAGTTATACTTCTCAAGTCATGCAAAATGTGTTTTCATATTGATGTTGCAAAAAAAAATAAAATAGAAAGCAAGAAACAATGTAAAAAAAGCAAGTTTCAATTTGCATTCAGTTCATCAGATCTCTCTGAAAATGGATAACATTTTTCATCATGAGTTCTTTGGAATTGTATTGAGTCATTGACTTCATCAGAGTACCTAAGACTTTCACAGTTGATATCATTACAATATTGTCCTTATTATGTACAATTTTCTCCTGCTTCAGTTTGTTTCAACTTGTATAAGTCCATCTACATTTTTCTGAAACCATCCTGCTCATAATTTCTCATAGCACAATAGTATTCCATGACAATGTTATATCACAAATTGTTAGCCATTCCCCAGTTGATGGGCATCTCCTCAATTTCCAATTCTTTTCAACGACAAAAAGAGTTACTATAAATATTTCTGAATATATAGGTCATTTTCCCTTTTCTATATCACTTTAAGATACAGACATATTAGCAATATAGTTAGGTCAAAGGCCATGCACAGTTTTATAAATCCTTGGGCAAATTTTTAAATTGTTCTCCAGAATGATTAAACTAGTTTACAACTCTCCAAACAGTGCATTAATACCTTGATTTTTCCACATTACCTCCAAAATTTATCTCTTTCCTTTTCTTTCATGTCAGCTCTGATGTGGTGCTTCAGAGTTGTTTTCATTTGCATTTCTCTTATCAATTGTGATTTAGAACATTGGGCTTATTAGAGCGCTAGGTTACTATGGTCACTTACTCTCATGTGTTATGTAGCTGGTTTATTCTACTGATCCAACATTCTATGTCTTTTCCAGTACCAGATAGGTTTGAGTATTACTACTTTGTAATATAGTTTGAAATCTGATAGTGCTAGGTCACCTTCCTCCATATTTTTTCTTTGATTTGAAATTTTCTTCATCTATATGAATTTTGTTATTTTTTTCCTGACTCTGTAAAATAATTATTTAGTAGTTTGATATGGGACTGAATAAGTAAATTGATTTAGGTAGAATTCTCATTTTTACTATATAGGCTCTATCTGTTATTGTTTAGTCATTTCAGTCATAACTGACACAATGCAACCCCATTTGGGGTTTACTTGGCAAGACTATGGGAGTGGGTTGCCATTTCTTTCTTCAGCTCATTTTATAGATGAGGAAACTAAGGCAAACATGGTTAAGTAATTTTCCCAGAATCACACAGCTCCTAAGTATCTGAGGTCATTTAACTGCCCTGGCTTACTTTATCCATGAGCAATTAATATTTCTTCAGTTGTTTAGATCTGTTTTTATTTGTGTGAAAAGTATTTTATAACTGTGTTCATGAGGTCCCTTGGTTTTCTTGGCAAGTAGACTCCACAGTATTTTATATTGTCTACGGTTATTTTTAATGGAATATCTCTTCCTGTTGGATTTTGGTGGTACTGTATAGAAATGTTGATAATTAATGTGGGTTTATTTTACATCTTGCAACTATGTTGAAATTAATTTTCAACTAATTTTTGATTTGATATTCTAGGGTTCTCTAAGGATTCCCTTATTTGCAAAGGGTTTCTTTGTTGCCTATTTTAATTACTTCAATTTTTTCTTGTATTTCTAAAGTTATATTGAACAATATATTAATAATATATTGAAAATAGTGGTGACAATGGACATCCTTGCTCCACTCCTAATCTTGTTAGAAAGATTTCTGCTTTATCCCCATTATAGGTGATTCTTTTTCTTTTGGTTTTGTGTATATGCTACTTATCATTTTAAGAAATGGTCCATTTATTCCTATGTCTTCTGGTATTTGTAATAAAAATAGGTGTTATGTTATATCAAAGGTTTTTTTCCCACATCTATTGAAATAATAATATGATTTTTATTATTTTTGCTCTTGATGTGATCTATTATGCTTATAGTTGGTTGATATTCAACCAACCTTATATTCCTGGTAAAAATCCTGCTTGGTCATAGTGTATGATCTTGTGATATTTTGCTGTAGTCTTCTTGATAGTCTTTTATTTACAATTTTTGCATCAGTATTCAGTAGGGGAATTGTTCATAGTGTTTTTAAAATAATCTGCTTTTTCCTCCATGATTTAGGTATCAAAGGCACATTTGTGCCATAGAAGAAATTTGGTACCCCAAATTATCTGCAAGTAGGTAGTCTGTCCTTACTTATTTTTTCAAATAGTTTATCTAGTATCAGTTTGAAAAGTTCCTCAGATATTTGGTAAAATTCATTTTTAAATCCGTCTAGTTCTTAGGATTTTTCTTAGGAAGGTGATTTATGGTTTGCTCAATTTCCTTTCTTAAGATAAGGTCATTTAAGTATTCTATTTCCCCTTTTGTTAGTCTTGGAAATTTATATTTTTGCAAATATTTTTCCATTTCCCTTAGATTGTATTACTGGGAGATAGCTGGGCAAAAACAAACATTCTTAATAATTAATTTCATCTTCATTAGTGCTGCATGCACTCTTTTCATTTTAAATACTGTTTAAATGCTGTTAGCTTGTTTTTTTTAAAAAATCAAATTAACCAATGATTTTTTTTTCTCTTTTATTGTTCCCCCGCCCTCCCCCCACACAAAGCTAGCTGCTAGTTTTATTTACATCTTGTTGTTGGGTATTTCAGCTTTTAATTTTCTTACTCTCCTTTGATTTTTCAAGATTTTGATTTTGGTATTTGAGTATTTGTAATTTGTTCTTTGTTATAGTTTTGTTTCACTTGTATGCATAATTGATTGATCTGCTCTTTCTCTCTTTTATTGATGTACGTGTTTGGAGATGTACATTTTCCCCTAAGTACTGTCTTGGATGCATCCAACCAATTTTGAGTTACTGTCTCGTTGTTGTCACTCTCTTTAATGACATTATCAATTGTTTGTATTATTTGCTCTTTACCCACTCATTATTTATGATTATATTACTTAGTTTCCCATTAATTCATAATCTATGTTTCCATGGTCCTTTATTGAATGTAATTTTTATTGTATTTATTGACTAAAAAAGGTACACGATATATTTACTTTTTTAAATTTCCTTGTGAAGTTTTTATGCCCTAATACAGTCAGTTTTTGCTAAGGTACCATCCACAGCTAAGAAAAAAATTCTTATTCCTTAATATCACATTCAATTTTCTCCTGAGGTCTCTCATTATGTAACATTCCTAAAATTCTGCTCATTTCCTTAACTTCTTTCCTATTTATTTTATAATTAGATTTATCTAACTCTGAAAGGCAAAAATTGAGGTTACTTTACTAGTATAACTTTATTGTCTGTCTCTTACTGTAATTCATTTAACTTTTCCTTTAAGAATTTGTGTACTATGACTATAGTGAAAATGTATTCAATAGGAAAGTATGTGTAGATCCTATATAGAATTGTATGCTGTCTCAAGGAGGGACGGGTATGATGGGAGGTAGGTGGGGAGGGGAATCTAAGTTTTATGGTAGTGATTGTAGAACATTAAAAATAAAAAAAAAATATAAAAATAAATTAATTAATTTTAAAAAAGAATTTGCATTCCACACAATTTGCTGCGTTTATATTGCTTCATTGTCTATGTTACCTTTTAGCAAGGTGCAGTTTCCTTACTTTTCTCTTTCAATTAGGTCTATTTTTGCTTTTGCTTTGCTTGAGATCATGATTGCTGTTCTTGACTTTTTTACTTCACCTGAACCATAGTCAATTCTCCTTCATCTGTTTATTTTAGATCTGTTGTGTGTCTCTGTTTTAAGTGTTTCTTGTAAACAACATATTGTTGGATTCTGGTTTTTGCTATCTGCTTCTATTATGAGTGAGTTCATCCCATTTATATTTATGGTTTTGATTCTTAATTGTGCATTTTCCTCTATCTTCTTTTCTTTTGTTTCTCCTTCTCTCTGTCTCTCTGTCTCTCTATCTCTGTCTCTGTCTCTGTCTCTCTCTCTCTTCTCTCTCTCTCTCTCTCTGTCTCTCTGTCTGTCTGTCTCTGTCTGTCTGTCTCTCTCTGTCTCCTGTCCCTCCTCAAATGTATGCTTCGCTCTTGACTATCGCCTTCCTTAATCTGTATCTGTCCTCCCTTTTATGACTTTCCCTTTCTCTTGTCCCTTTTCCCTGCTACTTTCCTTTTGGGTAAGATATTGAGTGAGTGTGTGTGTGTGTGTTCTGTCATTTAATCAACTCAAAGGAGAGTGAAGCACAGTTATTGCCTGCCCATTTCCCCTCTACTATAAAAGGTCTTCCTTACACATATCTCTTATATGAGATACTTCCCCCCCTTACCTCTCCCTTCCTCCTTCTCCCTGTGCATCTTTCTTTCTCACCTATCCATTTTTTAAAGATCCGTCCAATATAACTGCCTCCCTCCTTTGTCCCAGTGTCATAGACCTCTTCTTTTGACATCCTAAATTGTCTTGGCATGGGAAAATAACTTGCCTCAAACTTTTGTTGACTTTACTGCTCCAGAATTATGTTTGAAGCACTATTTTAAAGTTGTTGGGAGAATTCAGCTGCTTCTTTTATTACCCCCAAAATCTCTTACTTGCTAAATTCAAAAGCATTTTCTCATTTCTTGATTTTTCTGCAACTTTTGACACTCTTGGCCATACTTTTCTCTTAGTGACTTTCTCCCTTTTTCAGCCTCTGACATTATTTCTCCTGAGTCTCCTATTTATGTGGCTTCCTTTGTTCTCTCTTCTTTTCTGATTCCTCACCCATGATCCAATCTCTGTCTTCTCTTTGTATTCAGTTATCATTGCATCTACCCCCAGTAAAATTCCTATGCCTTTTTTGACCTTCATTGTTCTTTTTATAAAACTCTCAAAAAGGCCAAAGTTGTTCTATGTGGCTTCTTTTACCAGCATCAGCTCATTTTGAAATAGAATACTTCAAACACTATTTTTATATTGGTTTTAAAATGTTGTATTCATCTTCTGTTGCCTGACTTTACTTCCATCTTTTTGTACATTAAAAAACTAAAAACAACAATTATTTAAGGTAGTGAGTTCTTTGACCTCCATATCTGTTAAATCTCATTTTTCCTCATCATTGAGATTGTTTCCCCTTGTTTCTTCAGAATTTCATTCTTGAGCTTCCCCCATCCCTCCTGGGTTCACTTTCTCTGCAGCACTGTTTTCTATGAGCTCTTATTTCTCTTTCCTCTAAATGATTTGGAAATCTGTTCTCAAAAAATATAAGATCCATGTCAAACTGTGCTCAGATTTCCTCTCCTCTATCATATACCCAAGGAGGGAGGGTATCTTCCCCCAAGCTTTTCCATTATTCCACTAAAACATACAACAATAGTGAGAATCAGATCTAAAATCCCCCCTTCACACACACACACACACACACACACACACACACACACACACACACACCTTGTTGATTTCTCTACTTTTTAAGAATAGAATCACTAAAGAAAGTCAAGAAGTTTGCAGAGAGAGATAGAAAAACAGATCTTCAATATGTGTCTAGATTATTTAAGCCTTCCAATACTACTATATGCCAGACTCGTTGTTATCTGCTTCCCCATCTCTATATCTGTTTCTTATTTCTGAGCGGGTGATCATTTAGTGTATCCCAGTGACAATCACTTCTGTTTGTCTCCCCATTGACCTTCATCCAAATACTCTTCATTATCATTCTCACATCTCCTTGCTGGATGTTTCCTAAATACACCTTCTAAATAGAAAATAATCCTCAATTCCTCCCCACTTTTTTTACTGATCTACTTGCAATACATACTTATCCATCACCATGGTTCAGTTTTAGCTTTCTTCTGACCAAGTTTCAGTAATACCTATGAGATGAAATTAATTGTTGGTATTAGAATCTCTACTTATGTTTGCTACCTAAAACTTGGGCATTTGGCTAGAGACATTGATTTTATAACTGACTGTTCTCGCATTTTTTTTCTTGTGAACTTCCAGGCCTCTCTATTCTCTGTAGGTACAATGTTTGGCATATATCCCTCTTCCATCCTTTTTGGTGAGAGTTTTTGTCCTATTCAGAGCATTCAGTTCTCCTCCTCAGCATCAGTCTCAAATCTGTTCCTTTTATTTTTTAGCTCTATTTGCATAGTTAATGTTTCCCTTCCATTTTTCCACTGCATTAACACGTTTTCACTCCTTAAAATCCTTACAAAAGGACATGGCTCTCTTCCTGCCCCTCAGTCCCCTTTGAACTTTCTCATCTGCTTCCCTCACTAACACTTTCTTCTCCTTAACAACTCAGAGTGTGGAGAAACATTCTGTGATTTAGCTCACCTTCTCCTCCAGGAGGGAGATCAGCCTAAACTTGGAACTCAAGGCTGGTAACACCCACAGAGCTGTGCCACAAATACAAACATCACATGTTCACTGCAAATTATTCTACAAAATTCCTTACTCTCCATGGTGGTTGAGACTTTCAGTCCTATTTTTATGAACTATTTACGAGTGTTTTTAATTCAACCCCATGCACCTGGTTAAAATTTCACATACAAGCAGCATCTCCTAGTAACTCAAAAGCTTCATTCAACTTTCTTCCCTTAGCATCAGCAACAAGAAAGAAATAATAGCTAAGGTTTTAATTGTGCTTGAAGGTTTGCTAAACACTTAATATATGTTGTCTCATTTGATCCTCATAACAACCCTGTGAGTTAGGCACTATTATTATCCCCATTTTACAGATGAGAAAATTAAGACAGAGAGGTTAAGTGACTTCTTCATGGTCACAGGGCTATTCAGTTTCTGAAATCTTCCTGATTCAAAGTCCAACACTATCCAGTTAACTACCCAGCTGCCTGATGATGCCATATTTACACCATACTCCCCCTTTCATCTTAAACCAACATCTTTTATGTATATCCAATATATCTACCCAGCGCACCAATGGACTTTATCAATTTGCTTGATACTTGAAGTGTTCCAGACCTTTTCTTAATTGACTTGCCTTGCCTGGCCAACAGCCACCTTTGTTTCTTCTTGAATCTTCCACTTTGGTTCTGCTCCATAATCTTTCTTGATCCTCCTTAATACTTTTGTTAACCTCTCATTTATCCCTGATCCCACTCCTCTTTCATTCTTCAAATAGAATCTGGAACAAATATCTGAGCTGAAAGATGGCCCTTCAAAGTTTCCTCAATTTCTCTCCAATTTCACTATATTACTTGCCCTCAGATTCAGCCTCTGATCTACTTTACTCATCCAGACTCCTCCTAAACCACCTACATAATTCCATCATCCTCCTAATTCTGTTCAAGCCCTTTCTGCTTCCTCAGAAGTCTGACATAGAGCTCTCAAATTGGATTAAATGGAGTTGATGCCCTAGTTTGGATTCGTAATTCATATAAAAGTTGGATGAGGTGACCTTCTCAGTCCTTTCTATTCTAAGATTCTGTAATTGAATGACTTTCACTTTGCTCTTACTTTTTTTTTAATATATATTTCAGGGAAACAAAGGCAGACGAACAGTAGTGTTTTTAAGAAATTTGGGTCCAAATTCAGTCTCTAACAGTTAGCCAGTTGTGCTTAAAACTGCACTGAAATTTATGGGACATCATACGTATATGTGTGCACACACATACATGACAACTGTGTTTGTGTTACCTTCTAAACTTTGCTTCTTCTATTAATTTAAAAATTAATATTTTAAGGGCAGCCTATTTAGGATATTGTCATGTGAAGGATATTTTCATATCATTATCTTCAAAGTATTTGGGAAATTAAAATGTGCATGTTCAATCAGATTCTTTCTTTTTTTCTAGTTCCATCCATTTGATGCAGAAATGTACAGCCTTGGTGAATTGATTGCTGCACTCGTTCAGATTAGGATCACTGGAATTTTGGACTTTAGAAATCAAATATGGAATTCCAAGCAAATGATATAATCTCAATTATTTTATTTAACCATGCATGAATACATTGACTTAATTCTTAAATTAAGAATGAAGATTTAGATCACTTTCCAATTATATCCAATCAAGGAGAACCAATTAAGTAGATAAATGAAGTGACATTGAATTACATTTTAAAAGTTGAAGTAGATAAAGCACTAGCCCATAGGAGATTTGGCATATGCCCAGCAAATCAGTATGTGTAGCACAGAAACAGCACTGAGTCCAGTGAAATTAGGACACCTTGGTCCTTGACCTGATTCTGCCGCTTACTTAGATATGTGACCTTAGGATTTATTTTCTCTTTCAGTCTCAGTTTCCTCTTTTGTAAAATGGGATTGGACTACTATCTCCAAAGTCCCTTCTAACCCTGTTATGCTAAGGTACCTCCTGAACTTGATGGTCTATATTCTAAGGTCCCTTTCACATCTGACTTTCTAGCCTTCCAAAGTTCTACTAAGTTTCTATCAATCACCATTACTGACTGTATTAATCTGAACATACAAAGTCCTTAGGTATATTCATACATGACCCAAAGGATTATCTGTTCAGCAAAGTCTGCCTCAAATTTATTTTCAAAGACTCTCTTGGTTTTTAGGTTTACAATTCTTTTTATCTCTGCCACACTTTTGCAGCTTAAATTGTGAACATTACTTGACAAAAGTAAGAGAGTTCTTTTTGCTATAAGATTGGTAACATTTAAAAAATTCAATTCAGGCAAAGCATCCTTCTCAAAATCTAGAATTTTAGAGTCAGAAGAGACTTTAGAACTTATAGTAAAGTATAGTAAAATATCAAAGTTGAAAGAGAACCTAGAGCTGAGCCCTCAATATCAAATATTGAGAAGACCGAACCTCTAATTATCCAGACAAGTAACTGACAAAGAGTGTTAGTATGTGAAAGCATAGATTATATTCCACTCTTTTGACTGGACAGCACAGCCTTTTTTTGATTACTTTATTATTTTCCCCTTGGGATAGTAGTTACTTATTATTCATATATATTTGGAGCTCTGGAAAAAAAATTACCCACAACAATTAGAAATCTCTTCTCTAGGAATTTTGAGGGTCCTTTGCCAGTTCACTTGGATGAGTCTGGCCAGGCATAACTTTTTATTAGGACCTCCCCGCTTCTAATCCTGAGCAAACCCACATCCATGCCCATTAATATTAACCCCTTTCTGCCTTTATTGTTTCCAATGAAAATAGTGTTAGAAATGAGCATTATGTATAGATAGAGGCTTTGATATTATAGATTTAGTAAGGCCTAAATATATCAACAGTGGGGGCTCTTTGAACTGGTTAAATATTTGACATCCAACTCCCTTTAGCAATGTTCTTTTTGAACAATGATTTTTTAAAGTTTGCTGCCTTCCAAACCATGTGGAGTTTTAAGGACTCTATGACTGAGAAATGGAAACAATTTTTGAGAAAATCTAGCCCAACTCCCTTCATTTTGTAGGTGATGAGAATAGTTATTACAAAAAGATAGCAAGGTTTCATAATGAGCAAGCCATGCTCTCTCAGATCTTTCAGATATCTCAGACTGGATGTCCAGTAGACATCTTAAATTCATGCTCAAAACTGAACTCATTATCTTTCTCCCTAAATATGTCCCTCCACAATCCCTCCTCTTGCAAATTTCTTCATTACTATAAAAACACCACTATTCTCCTAGTCGGCTGAGACATCTTTGACTCCTAGTCATTTCTCATCCTCCCTCTTGAATTGGTTGCCAAGGCCTGTCGATTTCACCATTGCGAAATCTTTCCAGTATGCCCCCTTCTCTCCTCTGTCACTACCATACCTCTGATGCAGGCCTACATCACCTCTTTTTTGGACTCCTTGGAAAAACCTGCTAGTGGGTTTGCTTGCCTAAAGTGTCTCCCTACTCCGATCTATTCATCCATTAAATGAATTTTCCTGAAGTGCAGGTCCATCCATGTCATCCCACTACTCCTATTCGATAATCTTCAATGACTCCCTATCATCTTCAGGATCAAATATATGCCATCAAATAAATGTCTACTTAGCATTTCATAACTTTGCCCCCTTCAACCTTTCCAGTCTTCTTAAATCTTATCCTCACCACACATTCTTTGATCCAGTGACACTGACCTTCTTGTCATTCCACAAATAAAACACTCTATCCCTTGTTTCTTTCTTCTTCCTCTGATTGGCCTCTACACCTGGAATGCTTCATATATCTGCCTCCAAAATTCCCTACCTTCCTTTAAATATGAAATAAAATCCCACCTTCTATAGTGAACCTTTCCCAGCCCCAATTAATTGAAGTAACTTTCCCCTGATAACTATTTTTTATTTATCCTGTATGTAGTCTGTACATATGTATTTGCTTGTTTTCTTCTCCATTAGATTATGAGCTCCTTGATAGCAGTGATTGTCCTTTGCCTCTTCCTATATCTTTTGCATTTGACACATTGCTTAGCACATAATAGATATTTAATAAATATTTCTTGAATGATTCACTTCCTTTTTTGGACAGAGTTAACTACATAGGTAGACTGAATGTTATAATCATGACTTCACCTGCATTTTTACAAAGCATTTGACATATATTTCACATGCCACCCTCATATAAAAAAAATGGACAGATGTGGAGTTAGAAAATAGATTGATTAGGTGGATTTTGAACTGGCTGAATTACCAAACCCAAAACGTTTCACCTTGAAAAGAGGTTTCATGAACTGCTTAGATGACAGTATAGCTAGCCTGCTTATTCATGTTGCAGATGACAGAAAGCTGGGTGGGATAGCTAACTAACATATTGAATGGCAGGGTTGGAATCCCCCTAAAAAAATCTCAGCAGATTAAACTTGGACCAAATAAGATGTAATTTAACTGGGATAATGGTTAACTTTGGTTAACTTTGAGATGACAAAATCAAATCCAGCATTACAAGATGGTGGAAACATGATAAGAAAGTAGCTGGAAAAAGATCTGGTTATCTGACTGTAGGTTCAATATGAGTCATTAATATACCATAATGTCCAAAAAAACTAATTCCATATCAAGAAGAATGATAGGTTTTCTGTTCCTTGATCTATTCAGACTTCAAGTTGAGTATTATCCTTAATTGTGGGATTGAGAAGTTACCTTTCTTCTATTGATTTTCTCTGATTTATTCTGTTATCATACAAGATAGTATTTTTTTATTTTATTTTAAATTTATGGGATAAAACAAGCATTTCCATAATGTAGCGTAATAAAAAATGATTGCACATAAAACTGCAAATCTACCATGTACAGTTTGCTATTACTTTTAAATATGCAACAAAGTTATCATATTCCTTTTTTCTTTTTTCTTCCCTCCCTCACTCCATTCTAGAGATGACCATAATTAAACACAAATAGGTGTTTATATGTATACATGCACACACACATATATGCATATGTACATCCACATTTTACATATGTATCTATATGCATATATGTATATATACACACATGTATGTGTGTGTAAAATTATTCTATACACCCTTCTATTTATCATTTGCTTTTCTGGTTCAGATAGCATCTTTCTTCATCTGTCCTTAATTGGGGGAAGGCTGAACAAGCTGTGGCATGTGATTATGATGGGATACTACTGTGCTATGAGAAATGATGAACTCAGTCATGAAACATGGGAAGACTTTCATGAAATAATTAAGATCAAAATTAGTAGAACCAAGAGATAGTATTTGTAAATTGCTTCACATAATACCCAAGTGTACAGAAGGTTCTTAAAAACACATATTCCCTTCCTTCCTTCCCCCTCATGTATGGTGTTTATATGTAGTTGTTTTCATGTTGTTTCCCCTATTTGACTGAGTTTCTCAAGAGCACTGACTATTTTTTAAAAATCTCTCTTTGTAACCCCAGTGCTTATGTAATAGGAACTTAATGGTTGGTTTGCTAGCAAATACCTAGAGGAGGGTAACCGGGTTGTAAAAGGCCTCTAGATTATTTCATACAAATATTAGCCAGAAGAACTGATAATGTTTAGCCTTTGAAGTGAAGATATGGGAGAAATATAGTACCACAGACTTTGTGCTGGAAGTTACCTTTGTGATCATCTAATTCAAAAATATCAGTGTTCCACTTGCAAGCATGCAGGTATCATGGCACACAACCCTCCCAAGTTTGGCCCAATCATATTAAAGCATAATTAGGAAATATTTAACAAAATAAATAAAACTGCAGTTGAACCGAGGTAATGTCAATTTCTGGCTAAGTCATTGTGCCAATAGCTTATACAGGTTAGTGGCCCTGTTTCTGTTTGAGTTTGGTACCATGGATGGAGTTCAACTCCCTTATTTTCCTGATGAGGAAACTGAGGCCCAAAAGTAGGAAGTTTTGTAGAACTGTTACATAAGTAATGGATTTTAATATTTTTTGACTGTAGAGACCTTCTTTGAGAACCGTGGGGTAGAAGTGGTAGAGAAATAGAATTAGTCTTGATCGATGGAAAAATGACCCTGCAATTTAGAACTGTTGGGTAGTGGAATGCATTTCCTTTAGAGATTCTGGGGTGTCCCTGACTGATTGAATTTAGGTAAGACCCAGATGACCATTTCTCAGGTAGGTTTTAGATTAAGTTATTGTGTAGAACATCTGGATTAGATGACTTTAGAAGTTCCTCAAAACCCTCAGATTCTATTGTTTTGTGTATATACTATCTTTCAGGTAAACTCCTCAAAGGCAGGAAGATAATGACAGTTTACACCTGACTTTATCTAGAGCTCCTATTTTCATGTCCACTACATGCAACATGTCCCCAAATTCTTTTCTCATTCTTTTTCTAAACAATTAATGAATTTTTAGTTTTCAACATTCATTTTTATAACATTTTGAGTTCCAAATTTTCCTCCTCCTTCTCCTTCCCCTCCAAGATGGCATGTAATCTTATAGGGGCAATACATGTATGATCATATTAAACATATTTCCACATTAGTCAAATTGTGAAAGAAGAATCAGAACAAAAGGGGAAAACAGCAAGGAAAAAAGAAAAGAATATAGTATGTGTCAATCTTCATTCAGACTCCATAGTTCTTTCTCTGGAGATGGATAGCATTTTCCATTATGAGTTTTTTGTCATTGTCTTAGACCATCATGTTGCTGAGAAGAGTCAAATCTATGAAAATTAGTCATTGTACAGTGTTAGTGTGTACAGTGTTACTGTGTACAGTTATCCCAAAATTCTTGATGCAGTTTTAAGTTGTTAAAACATAATCTTTTAAGGCTTAAAACTGATCAAAACCTTTGGGACACCCTAGATAATAAGAATTCAATAAGTTATTACTGATAATCTCAATGATGTTTAATGGGACTGTTTGCCTTTGTTTTTGACTAGAGTGACTTGGTGGCTTAAAAGAAAGTTAACACTGGAATCTGGAGAATATAATTTGAATGTTTAATTTAAGCCTTGCTATGTGATGATGGGGAAATTATTTAGTTTTAGGTTTACATTGAGCTTTAAAGTATACAAAATATGTTGACTATATTAATGAATATATTAACAATGAAAATCAATAAATATTGAATATATAAACAAAGTACACAAGATATGTTGAATCTCAAGATTCTAGAAGAGATCTGAGTCCTTGAAGAAAATTACAATTTGAGCTCCATTCATCTTACAAAAGTGATAATTCCCACCTCACTAGCTCATTAATAAAAATATCAGGTCAGCCAGGATACAAAGATCTTTCTCCCAATAGAGAACAGAGTGTTAATGTCCTTTTCTTATTCATTAGCTCCTTTACCTCTGAACACAAGCCCCTGGTGATTAAAAGGGGAGAAGGGAGGGAAATATATTTTAGTTCTATTTTTATTATTCATATTGAATGCTCAGATTTAGAATATGTATGCTTTTGCTTTGGGTAGTCATGGGAAATGATGATAAATCTTTCTAGGTCATAGGTGTTAGAACTGGAAATGACTTTAGACAACATCTAATGCTAGTCTAATACCTTTACTTTACCTGGGTCCCTGGAAGGGAATTGACTTGTTCAAGCAACAACAAAGCTGTGGGCACTGTGACTCTGTTCCCAACACTCCTTCCATTGCAGCACACCATCTCTTAGAGCCCTATGGCTCTTATGACTATCTCTCTAGGGCATGGCCACATCATGTAGCTGCTTTGGGAGTAGATAGTTGTAAACAGGTCCGATAACACATTTCAGAGGTAGTATCCATCAAGGTTCAAAGTGGACATAAGAAAAAGCTAAGAAACAGAACCAAATTACTTGGGGTCATGGGTTTGCAGGGAATTCCAATCCTGGGGAAAAAGGGTTCTGATAGAGTTTGAAGACAGACTAAAAGTTTACTGCTTACTCAGTTGGCTCCATTCTCTACCTGAAACATCAAGGCCCCTCCTCCATTTTGTAATCCTTAGTCCCTGGAGGCCAAAGGAGAGATTTATTAGAAAGAATGGTGGCTTTGGAGTGAAGACATGTAGACTTGGAGCCAAGCAATGTGACCTTGGAAAAGGCCTTTAAACATGTTCTCAATCTGTAAAACAGTCATAATAATGTATCCACAACCTCCCTTATAGGATTAAGGCAAGTCTTTTGTAATCCTTAATGCAATTTCATGTGCATGAAAGTTATTATCCAATCGTGGTGTAATGTATAGAATGCTCAGCTTGGAACCAAAAAGACCAGGGTTCAAATTCCTCCATTTATATTGACTAGGTATATGACTCAAGGAAAATTATTTCATCTCTGAACTCCTCAAGAAGCTTATCAGGACTTTAATTTCATTAGCTGCAAAACCATTGTCATTTGGTTTAGTTAGAGGAAATTGGCTACTGGGGGAGTTCCTCACAATTCTAGAGCAAATAATAAAATAAAACAAAGGAATTGATACTAGACTGGATGCCAGAGGATCTAGGTTTGGATCCCATTTCCATTAGTGACTTGCTGTGTAGCTTTGGGGAAATTATTTCATCTATCCAGTTTTTAGATGCCTTCTTAATAAAATGAGGGCTACTTGATCACTAAGGTACCCTTCAGCTCTAATATTAATAATTAATTATAATTAAATAAATTATATTAATATTAAGCTCTAATATCTTTATCAAAATATCTTCTCTACTATTTATCATTGTTTGCATGCCATATTACTTTTAGTAGTATATAAACTCCTTGAGGGCACCAACTCTGCTGCCTTTATCATTGTCTCTTCAGTATTTAGCGTAGGTCCTGGCACATAGTAGATGTTTAATACATTGCTTTTGAGTGGAATAGAATTAATGTTCTCTTTGTGTTGGACAGCACCAGTGATCTGGGAAGCATGTTATTCCCATTTCCAGAAAAGAGAGCCCATCTCTATACCAGGACCATGACAGAAGCATTCTGACAGCTGTAGTCTTTGTGGGTTTTCCTGAGGCTAGAACAGATTTAACATGAACAGGGAACACTCTCCAATTTAACAACTGGAGACAACGTATAAGGCTAGGTAGAGGAACGTTGCTATGTGACATTCTAGTGTTCCATAATCCTTTATCGCCAATACAATCGTTAGAAAGAAGACACTGCCACTGTTTCAACAACTGAGAAATTATATCTTCCCCCCCAGAAGGGCTTAAGTTTTATGGTTGAACCTAGAATAATCCCAATTTATCTCATTTTACACCATCTATAGTAGATTTAATATACCAGAACTGTCCTATTTATGACCGGTAAGTGCCTTGTTTGTTGGCTTATTTATGCAAATTCAATATTTTGAGTGAATGTGGACTTTATAATGTACCAGCCATTTTTAGAATAATAGTCTGATCATGGGTGGTGATCCTTGGCTTGGTACAGCTGTCTTTTAATCATGGTTTCCAAATAGAAATTGACATGGAAAAGGATTGCCTGCCACTCACTGGAACAGCCAGAACCTCAGATTGCTAGGACTACTGTTCTCTTTGCTGGCTATCGTAGCATAATTAGTATAATAACTGTGGGGGAGGTAACGGAAGGAGGTGTGTCCTTTATGCTCAAAGTTTAGCATTCAAGGCTGAGTTTTTTTTTATTTCCCAGAGAGTAGAGGAGAAGAGAGAAAGGGAGAGGAGTGGCTGATCCACAGATTAATGCCCTCATTCACTTAGCTCTTCTATATTTGTCTGGTGTCTTTCCAGGCTAATTTATCCTGAAAGACAACACAAACACTGCAATCAGACTGACAGGGTGAGTGATTCTATGCAAGTTCAATTAAACAAGTGGCTGATCTGGTTGAGGTTTAAAAATCTGAAATCAGATTTGCCATACCCCAGTATCCATGGAGAGTAAAAAATGTGGCAAGCAGTTTGGTGTTAGTTATCTCATAAACATCTACATTCCAAGTAATGGAGGGTATGGTTGTGGGGAAACCATAGCACAACAGACAATTATAACTGGAAGGATCTTAGAATACAGAATAATAAAGTCAGAAGAGACCTCAGTAAACAGAACGTCATAGATGAATATGGTACTAGAGGCCTAGGCCCTGGTTAGAAGGGACTTTGGAAATCTGGAGTATGGTGAAGAGGTCATTGAATATGGAGTCAGGAGACCTGAGTTTGAATCCAGACTCTACCACCTCGCAATCGGCCAGACAGCAGGTGATAGGTCTGGCTTTGATTAGAAATGGAAAACAATTTCAGCATTATCACAATTATACCACAGGTGGTTGTTCTGATAAACCTGTGACTAATCAGAAGCTCAGGGCTCCTAGGAGGAAAGTAAAAGTAGGGAGTCTAGCTAGATGAAGAAGACAGCAGGAAGCACAATGAGATATAGCACAAGAATGCTCAAAGAGAAACATGATGGGTTTGGTTAGATTTGGATTACTTTCATGGTTTAGGGGCCCAGGGCCTGGGGGTGAGAATGGAGCATCCAAATATGATCCTTGTAGAATATGGGTTGAAGAGGAGAAAGATTTGAGGCATGAATATCAGTGAATGAGAGTTTAGGGTGAAATTTGATGAGGTGGAAATGGCCATAGGCAGTTGGTGATAAGAGACCAGCTCAAGAGAGGTAAGTTTAGATTTGGAGATCTCTGAGTCATCATAAGACATATTTAAAAGCATGTGTTTTTTTGTCACAAATTAGGAAATATACTTGGAGTTCATTCATTCAATGACAAGCAGGATTCTCTCCTGGTGTGACTTGTCGTCATAAAATCAGTCCTAAAATGATTTCTGATATACTAAACTCACTAATCAAAACCTGAAAAACATTCCTGCCATGAGGTCATTTGAAGAGAACCGAGATAAGCCTTGAGTCGTTCTTGCAGGACTTATTTAGTAATCATTTATAATGGCAAGTTGGAAAATAGAAATCTGTAGAGTCATAAGTACATACCTCACTGAGCAATAAGCTTGGCTTTGGCAAAAAGACAACAAGCAAATCCCTTTCCCCATCTACATGCTGAAATGCTAAAAGGAAAGAAGCAGAATATGGGAAGTTTTTCACTGGGGAGAAGGATAGAAGGAGGAACTTTGGGAGAGCAGGGTTTCACTATGAAGGTGAGAGAAATCCAAAGGGCATAAAGTGATGGGGGGAAGATCAGTTAAAAGAAGAAGGTAGAAATTTGACAGAATCATTTTAAGTGAGAGAGTCCAGACCTATGATTTCATCCATGGTAGGGACTCTCAGTATAAAAATTCTCTTCCCAGATGCAGATCTTCAACTGGACTGTCATTCGCCAAGTGTGGTCTGGTCCTGACTACTTTGGTGGACTAGATGAATTTCCACTCACTTATTCATCAGTCAAAATAGCTTAGCATCAGACTAGGAATTTCAGAATTGAGTAAATTAATTGCCCAGGTACTGAAGGCATGGTTTCTTTGGGTCCTTTCCTAAGTGGTGCTGTTTCAGCAGCAAAAACAATGTTGAGATGTCTACAGGTGGGTGGCTAAATAGAATGGAAAACCTGGTCTGGACCAGGAAAACCCTAAGAGTTTTTCTATTAAGATTAGTGGTAAAATAAGAATGTGCATTTTCACCAACCTTATGGAAAAAATTATAGAATTGCTAACTATAGTAATAAAACAAGAAATATTGATGATAAACATAGGCAAAGAGGAGACAACATTATCTGTTTGCAGATAATATTGTAGTTAGAGAATATGAGAAATTCTATGAAAAATTTGATGTAAACAATTAGTGACTTTAGCAAAGGAGCAGGGCATAAAATAAGCTCACAAAACATCAGAAACATACTGATTGAGTTCTCTAATAATTATACTCCACCTCTATAATAGTGGAACTAAAAGGTAGAACTGGCTTGCTTATAGTCATATTGTGAGGGCAAAGTGAGTCCCTAAAGATTTTTCTCACATTAACAAATTCATTTCAAAAGGGAACACAATCATATCTCCATGCTAGTCAGCTGAGCTGAACCTCATTTTCATCTCTGAAAAGGATGCTGGTGAGGTTTGCAGCCTCTGGCACTGTCAGTGGTGACTCTTCCTCTGAGATACACATTTGCTTTTCCACCCAGCTAACTTTTCTAATCTTTTCATTTTTACTCTCAGGCCAGCAGCATATGGCAGGCAGTTGGGGCTCAGCAGTTCCATGGAGATTCTCAAGTATCCAGAAGAAAGTGACTGATTATTGGAATAAAATGTTCCTCTACTTATGTCCTCAGAGGAAATAATATTATTTGGCAGTAAAGTCAGGGTCCCTACAACTCAGTATTTTAAGCAAATATATTTTACTGGCACTGGTAAGGTTGACCAGATGGCCTATGGTTGGTGGTAGGAATAAGGTGACATGTTAAAATTTAGCTGTCATGGTGGTTCATGAAGGTCCTACCATTAATAAATTGGAGGCAGCCCAGTCACTAGGATTATGTGTGTTTGGTTATAGGATTCTAGAAAGGACTCTGTTGGCAACATGGACAGGTTGTGGAAAAGTACTGTAGACTTTGTCTTTAAGAAGCCATGATTTTTGTTAGGGAAGAAAGTCTAACAAATATGAAGTATTGTAGTTGAACCAATGGATATTTTAAGTTGAATGGGGTCACAAAGAGTGAGAATGAAATAACTTACAAATGATATATGGATGAGGAAACAAACTTTTCAAAAAAAACAAAAAACAACTTTTCCAGCAGTACACAGCTAGAAAGTGTTAGAGCCAGAATTCGAATTTGTTTCTGGCTCAAAATCCAGTGCTATTTTTACTGTAATTAAATTTACAAAAGGATAAAAATGAGACCCCAAGTTGTTAGTTAAATCACATCGAAGATCCCCTAAACACTAAATGGCAGAATCAGGAGTTGAACTCTTTTTCTACTTCAAACCTAGAATTCTTTCCTCATTACCTCTCCCCTGATACCTTTGTAGTATTTATCCTTGAAAAAAAGAGAAAAATGACATCAGCAACATTTGTCCCTAATATCTCTGGAATTTGGAATCTGAGAATGTGGGGCAACCACTGAATTTTTGTGAGAATAGTTTGGAAATCCTTCAACACCAGCTGGTCCAGGCACGTTGGTTGACAATGAGACCTGTGCTAGTGAATACTGTTAAGCAAGTAATAATGTGCCTGTGTTATGGAAAGATGGGCATGCATTTTCTTGTCCTCAGATAAACAAATAGATCTTTTGTCTCAGACTCTAGTATCTGTCAGAACTGGTGTTAAATAAATACTCATAGAGGCACATTTATAAATACCCTCCTTTCAAACTTTCATCTTACTCCACATCCAACAATACGTAGAGAAGGAACACAGAATAGATTCCAACTTCGTGGTTTTTGCAAATAAGAATCAGAATATGGTGGAATAATTGAAACATTGACATTCAGCTGGTTGATTACAACAGCCTCCTAACTGGTTTTACTACCTCTGGTCTCCCTCCATTACAATCCATCCTGCACCAATGCTAGCTTCATGTTCCTCATAGAGACTATGTAGGGTGATGGATGCTAAGCTATGTCTCCTCTAACTATTCTGTAAACTTCCAAGCCAAAGTGCTTCTCCTTGGTCACCTTCTCCTGTAATTGCTATTTTCTTCATTAGAATATAGGCTTCTTGAGAGCAGGGACTGTTTTCATTTTTTATTCTTATCACAAGTGATTAGAATTTTGTCACTGTTCAATCATGTTCCACTCTTGATGATCTCTTTTGGGATTTTCTTGGCAAAGATATTGGATTGATTTGCCATTTCCTTCTCCAGGTCATTTGACAGAGGAGGAAATTGAGGCAAACAGGGTTCAGTGACTTTCTCAGCATCACACAGATAATAAGTGTATGAGGCCAGATTTAAACTCAGGGAGATGAGTCTTCCTGAATTCAAGTCCGACATTCTATCCACTGAGTCCTTAGTAAGTACTTGACCAATACTTTTCCCCACCCCATTCATTCACTAATTTGAGGCACTTTGAAATGTCTGATGATTTTTCAATAAATGAATGATTAAACCCTTAGTTTAATGAGGGTGAAGAAACTTCAGTTAGTTTAATCAATATCTTTAAGAAGTATTTATGAAGTGACTATTTATAATCAATGTTGTACTGTTTGCTCCTGAACAGATTAACATCTTTAAGGGGAAGTACATTGGTAACTATTTGTCAGCTTTGGGCAAAGACAGCCAGTAGGCCAAACGTAAACTGATGATTGGCCATTAGTGGACAGCTGAAAGTCAGGGATGGGGGTAAAGCAGCTAAGGAGATGTTTAGTCCAGTTATTAGAAGGAAGGGACCTCAATACACAGCATCTGATGCTCTTCTGAATCTGATGCCACCATTCTTTTCCTTACTTATTTTCAATAACTCCCTTTCTTTCTCTCCATTTAAACCAGACTTTTTATTCCCTCAACATACCCTACTTAACCTTCCTACTTAAAGCCTTCCCTCAGTCTATTGCCTAAGTGTGAAATTAGCTCCCTTTACATATGCTTATTCCTACAAAGATTTCCCTGATGCCCCCTGTTGGTCATAGTTTTCCCTCTTATCTAATGCAGAACCTTGATCTATACTTCTAAAATGTACTTCTGTCATATTAAGTTAGTGTCATTCTTCCCCTCCCCAATTTATTAATTATTTTTAGTTTTCAACATTTATTTCCATAAGTTTCAATTTTTCTACCCCATGCCTCCCCAAGACTGCATGCAATCCGATATGGGCTCTACACATACATTCCTATTCAACACATTTTCACATTAGTCATTTCTCATAGAAGAATTATAACAAATGGTAGAAACCATGAGAAAGAAAAACAAAAAAGAAAATAGTCTGTTTCATTCTGAATTCTGACTTCATAATTCTTTCTCTGGATATGTATGGAATTTTCCATCATGAGTCCTTTGGAATTGTTTTAGCTCCTTACATTACTGAGAAAAGCTAAATCTATCAAAATCAGTCATCGTACACTGTGGCTATTACTGTTTACAATTTCCTCCTGGTTCTGTTCACTTCCTCAGCATCAGATCCTATAAGTCTTTCCAGGTTTTTCTGAAATCAGCCTGTTCATCCTTTCTTATAGCACAATAGTATTCCATTACATTCATATACCACAACTTGTTCAGCCAGTCCCCAGTTGATGGGCATCATTTCAATTTCCATTTCTTGGCCACCACAAAAAGAGCTGCTATAAATATCTTTTTTTTACATGTGGGTCCTTTCCCAGTTTACTTTGTATCTCTTGTACTTCCTGGCACAGTGCACATAGTCAGTGATTAATAATATTGTTGAATTAATTTGGAATGAATTGGCTTTTTAAAGAATGAAGGAATGGGCTCAGGGTTAGTTGCAGTTTAACTCAACCACGGGGCATTACAGGGATGGGATGGAATTTGGAAGGAACAGATTATCAATATGCAGTGGAAAACACCAGTGGGAGGGTTACTGGGGAAGAACTACCCAAACAGATTTGCTAGATATATTCGTGAGAAAATTCAAGATCAAATGTAGAATCTAGGCAGAACTAGCAAGAACAGAATCTGGGTCAGAGTAAAATGTACCAGGTATACAATTGCTGCATTTGCAAGTCTAGACAGCTAGAGAAGATAGGAAATTGCACTGAGAAATTTGGGTCTGATCCTACCTCCTTTTATAGTCATGGCAGAAGCCTTGTAGGATATGGGTAGCTTTGATTTAATGAGTCCTTAACCCCAGAAAGGAGCTGTGTATCTTGAGATTAATACTGGAAGTAGAGAGGGACAGTAAGCTATAAAATAGCCCCTGTCTTAAAAGTAATGACAATAACAAAACTGGAAAGGACCTTAGCAATCCCATTCTCCAAACTCCTTGCCTAAATATTGATGCCATCTCTTTATAGCTTATATAGTTTATAAACCCTTTGTTCTTCATCAGGTTATGGGGTAAGTTAGGCTGGTATTATCATGCCCATATTACAGAAGAGAAGACTGAGGACCAGAGAAGTAGTATCCTATTCAGACTCACATACTGAGTAAGTGAATGGGTGGAAAAGCAAATGTGTATCTGGATCCAGATAGCTCTGGAGGAGAAAGTGAGGCTGGTGGCCATGCACAGTCTTCCCTCACTCAAATCAAAGTCACCTGCAAGTCATGTTATCATTTTCCTGAAATCACGGTTGTCTTCAAAAATGAAGGACAAATACAACCTGCGAGTAGACCAAGCTGCCTGAATGGGGACCCAGCTAGATGGGTAACTCAAACTCATCCTCTCCCTCTCCCTTTCCTTCTCCTCTCCAAAGGAAGGTAAGTTTTGGTGGCCAGATGCTTCCCAGTTAACTTGGGGTTTACTGGCTAGATTTCCTCTTTTTTCCTTCCTTCCTTCCTTTTTCTTTCTTTCTTGTCTTTCTTTCTCCTTACCTCCACCTTTGCATACCTAGTTTTATTTCACAGATTAGGTGAAATGCTGCTTTCAACATGAGGTCTCTCCTTATCCTCCCAGGTGTTTCTGCCTCCCCCTACTACCTATCTATTTGCTTTATGTACACTCATAGCTTCCCTGAATATAATTAACTCCTTGGATGTATAAACTATTTAAAATTTGTCTAGCAAAATCTCTGGCACCAGGTAGGTATGTAATAGCTCCTACTTAGGAGAACTCACCTGAACATATTAGGTGCTTAATAAATACTTACTTAAAGGTTGTCCAATTGTCATGTCTATTCCAAATGAAAAGTAAAGCAGCATGTCATGATGATTTCAGAGTTAGTAAGACTTAGGTTAAAGCCTCTGACACATACCATATGTGGATGAGGCATTTATGGTTCTGGACCTCAGGCTACTTTCTGAGATTGAAATTTAAAGATGGCTTCTGGTCTTTGGTGGAGGTAATTTCACACTGAAGAAGTCTCAGGTTCTTGAAATAGTGACATCCTGAATCATGGCACTTCTTTGCTACTGAGGCATCCATTAGAAAGGAACTTTTAGGAGATTTTTCACTTTAAGAAAGGAAGGAAAAATTGGCGATGATTTGTGTTTAACTGAAGCCTTCTCTACAGCATTTTGTGCCTCTTTTATATTCTGTTGGTTTTCTCTGTCATCACATGGGATCCTCTTGAGACAGCTCCTGGAAGAAAATAAAGCTTAAGTCTCTGGCCCTCTGTGAAAGTGTTCATTTGGGTTTGGAAGGCATTGTTAGTCCTTTGGGACTGTGAGCTCCTCAGTTCTTAGAGAATAATGTCAGTTGTATGGGGGAAGGAATGCTAAAATATTTGTGGTTTGGGTGGAATTGATTGGACTGGAGAAATATGAAGGTTGTACTGTCTCACTGCTTTGTGTATCAGATTAATCCTTCCTTGCACATCTATTAAATTCTGGAAGTTTGACAGGTCTAGGGCAAATTTCTCCATTATAAGTTAAGCACAATAGTAACTAACATTCATGGAGTTCTTGAAGGTTTACCAAGTTCTTGCCACATGTCATGTCAGCAGAGCCTCATAATACCCCAGGGAGGTAAGGATAATAAATGTGACTATCTCTATTTCTAAAGGAAGCCCTGAGAGAGGGAATGACTTGTCCATGATAATACAACTAGAATGGAACACATACTAGCTTTAACCCAGGTCATAGAGGCATAGATTGTTAGAAATGCATAATTAAATTTCAAATTAGAATTAAATTGAATTAAAATTTAGAGATCATCATTTCTTATAGGGCAATATAGTATTCTGTTACATTCATATACCACAATTTATTCAGTCATTGATGGGCATCCCCTTGATTTCCAGTTTTTGGCCACCACAAAGAGTGCTGCTATAAATATTTTTATATATGTGGGACCCTTTCCCATTTTTATGATCCCTTGTTGATACAGTCCTAGAAGTGGTATTGCTGGGTCAAAGGGTATGCATATTTTTGTAACCCTTTGGGCACAGTTCCAAATTGTTCTCCAGAATGGTTGGATCAGCTCACAGCTCCACCAATAATGGATTAGTGTTCCAACTCTCCTACATCTTCTCCAACGTTTATCATCTTCCTGTTTTGTCATGTTAGCCAATCTGATAGGTGTGATGTGGTACCTCAGAGTTGTTTTGATTTGCATCTCTCTAATCAATAATGATTTAGAGCATTTTTATATGACTATAGATATTTTAATTTCTTCCTCTGAAAAGTACCTGTTCCTATCCTTTGACCATTTACCAATTGAGGAATGACTTGTATTCTTGTACATTTAACTTAGTTCTCTATATATGTTAGAAATGAGGCCTTTATCACAGACACTAGTTGCAAAAATTCTTTCCATTTTCTGCTTTCTTCCTAGTCTTGGTTGCATTGGGTTTGGTTGCGCAAAAACTTTTCAGTTTAATGTAATTGAAATTATCCATTTTGCACATCATAATGCTTTCTATCTCTTGTTTAGTCAAAAATTCTTCCCTTTTCCATGAATCTGATAAATACACTATTCCTCACTCCACTAATTTGTTTATAGTATCAATCTTTTTACCTAGATCTTGTATCAATTTGGATTTTATTCTTGTGCCTGGTGTCAGGCATTGGTCTATGCCTAGTTTCTGCCACACTATTATACAGTTTTCCTAGCAATTTTTGTTGAACAGTGAGTTCTTATCCTAGAAGCTGAGGTCTTTGTGTGTATCAAACAGTGGATTGCTATATTCATTGATTACTGTGTCTTGAGTATCTAGCATATTTCACTGGTCTACCCTTCTGTTTCTAGCAGTACTTGTTCAGTGCACTAAAGGGGCCAAAATATTTACAAGAATCACCAGCTGAAATTGTTCCAAAATGGGGAAAATTTTAAAGGACACAGTGGCCTGATAATTAGGCCCTGATAATCATCCTCCCAGGAGAATGATATCAAATACAGGTCCCATGCCCAAATATCTTACTACCTAGGACTTTACAAACTTTAACATCCCTATCATCTTGTCACTGGTTCTCTTTTAAATCTGAAGACAACAGATTTCTAAGAAGCTTGGGAGGGAATGTAAAGACAGAGTCAAAAAGTTGAGTGCCATAGTTACACTGGCAGACCCAGTCAAACCCTCTCTCATCTGTATTTAGAAAGGTTTAAGAGACACAAATGAATCTAATGAGGTCTTCCATATATGATTCTAGGAGGTACACTTTAGCATAGTTGGGCTAGCCATTGGGAAAAGCCGTTACCTCTGCCAGGTAAATGTTTAGGCTCCTTGGTCATACATTTATCTTACAGTTTTGTGAGTGATAATCAGAGGTATCATGCCATTATTAAACTCTAAAAGGGGTTTGTTAAGGAAAAAATCATGCTGGCTAACTGAGGAAGGAGCGCATAGTTACCTAGAAAAGGAAGTCACAGCAAATTTTCCTATAGGAAGTAAGCTCAGTGTCCTGGTAAAACTCCACACTTGGAGTCAGAGAACTTGAGTTTGTCTTGGTTCTCTCACTCATTAACTATGTGAACTTGGGTAGTTCCTTAACAGTATGCTTATCCGCAATACAGGCAGAATAATACTGGCCTTGCTTCTCTAGTATGATTAATTTTTCAAATAAGGTATTGCAAAACATAAAACTATATTTTAACAATTAACTACTTCACTGCTCCAAATATCTGAGAGTTCATCAATTGATCAGTAAGCATTTATTGGTAATTCCCAGAGAGGAATTGCGGTATAGGGAAGGTGGCCTTGCAGTCAGGAGATCTGAATTCAAATGTGGTCTCTTGACTTACAACTTCTATGACCCCAGTAAGTAATTGAATTTCTTGGCAACTTAGTTATTTTGATGATAAAATGAGAGGCTTATACTAGATGGCCTTTTAGGTCTATTCCATCTCTAAATCTAAGATCCCAGCAGGCCAGACACTCTATTAGGCACTATGGGATACAATGATCAAAAATCAAATAATTTCTGCCCTCGAGAAACATAGTATATTTAGGGAAGAAAATGTGTGACATATGTGATTATTATCTCTCTTGCCTTGGTAGAACACTTCATGAGTTCCTAGACCAAAGAAATCTATACCCTTCTAGCCAAATTAGAACTGGTCCTTGCATAGCAAACCATTAGCCCACTAACTATATCTCAAGAGTTTAGGGACAGCTAGGTGGTGCAGTAGATAGAGCACCAGTGCAGAAGTAAGGAGGACCTGAGTTCAAATCTCACCTCAGACACTTGACACTCACTAACTGTGTGACCCTGGGCAAATCACTTAACCCCAGTTTCCTCATCCTGGGTCATATCCAGTCATCCTGATGAATATCTGGTCACTGGATTCAGATGACTCCAGAGGAAAAGTGAGACTGGTGACCTGCACAGCCCTCCCTCACTCAAAACAAAATCAAGTGCAAGTCATGTCATCATTTCTCTGATGACATGGTCTTCTTTGGCAACAAAGGAGGAACACACATATATCAAGAGTTTACTACTAGGTGTCTTTTTCCCACTGACAGTCTATTGTCATAAGGGACCCAGATCTCTTTGAGTTCAAGAACTGTTTGTCAGTTTTCCTTGTCCTCCCAACACTTAGAACCTGACACATAATAGACATTAAATTCTCCTTAATTAATGAAGCATAAAAGGACTTTAGTGAAAAAATAATTATATTATAATCATTAGAAATGAGAGGCAGTATTGTGTAAATAGGGCAACTAGGCAGCACAGTGGATAGAGAGCCAGTCCTGGAGTCAGGAAGACTAATCTTACTGAGTTCAAATATAGTTTCAGACACTTACTAGCTGTGTGGCCCTGGGAAAGTCATTTAACCCTGTTTACCTCAGTTTCCTCATGTGTAAAATGAGCTGGAGTAGGAAACAACACACCATTCCACTATCTTTGTCAAGAAATCCTCAAATGAGGTCACACAGAATCAGACATGGCTGAGAAATGAAAAATCAACATCAAAAATTGTGTAAATGTGTAGAGTACTGTCTTTAGAGTCAGTGAAAGTTCCATTTCAGCTATATATTGGCTGGATAAATGTAGGCAGGTTTTTTAATTTCACTGTTCCTCAAGTAACTCTCTCCAATTGTAAGTTGAAGAGAAAGTGTAGACTTCCATTGTCAGAGAATGTTTCTTGTCAGTACTATCCTAAACAATTTAACAAAAGTTCTGATAAACCTAAAAATAGCAACAATAGGAAGAAGAGTAAAGTTTGGATCTCTGATTTTATTGAGTTTTAGGAGACTTCCAGATGAGGAAATCTCTTTTGTCAATGCAGGGCAGAACTCTCTTTGCAGCATGTGGTTTTAGAGCACTGTAGGATGTGATTCATTCTGAGTTCAGGTAAACTTTAGTGGAATCCGACCAATTCCCTTGACAGGGTACCCTAAAGTAAAAAACAAAATGGCTTTATAAAATAAATATTACATTGTTAGGAACACACTTGTCAGATCTTGGGAAAATTTTGCCATTCTCAATCTCAGTTTGCTTTAACCCTGAGAGGTTAAAGGCAGGTAACCCTTGATTTGTTCAACATTACACAGCCAGTATATATCAGAGGTAGGGCTATGATACTCCACAGTCTGCTCTTTAATCTCTACATCAAGCATATAAATAATGGCATTAATATGAAAAAGATTCTGTACATTTGGGTCAGGAATTACCTGGAGAGAAAAAGGGATGATATTCTTGAAACTTTATTGAGTATTAATTTGGAACTTACTTCACTAAAGAGAAAACCAGATAGAAGTGAGGGGATCTAAACTCTAGGGCCAGCCCTGCTCAGTTGTAGCTCTGTGATCCTGATTATATCACTTCATTTCTCTGGGCTTCAGTTTGTTCATCTGTAAAATGAGGTGGTGAATGAACCTTTTAGGTCCCTTCCAGCTCTAGTAACCTAGGATTCTTCAGAGTTCCTCAGTGTTAAATCCTTCCTGAAGTAATGGAGCTATAACTAGAAATTCTGGTGCTTCAGTTAACTTTCTCTATATGCTCCAGGGCAAATGGTAATGAAAATGGCTACAAATTAATTTTTTGAGACAATTCCAGTTGGATGTCAGGGGATAGGGAGGGAGAAGAAGAGGAATGATATCTTATCCCCCTAGGCGCTAGGTACCATGAGCAGAGACCCTGGGATACCATGAGTGGGTTAGTAGAGAAGTTTCACAGGCTAGAGGGAATCAGAGCATCACTGGAGTATTGTTGCCAAGGCCAGCCCCTGGATCTCCTAGAAACTCATTTGATGACTTACTAGAGATAGCTAGACCTCACTAACAGCACATTTAGGAAGTGTTTGGAGCAGGATCTAAACAGAGGCCTGCTAACCTTCAAGTTCAGTGAGCTATGTATTTCTTCACAATACCTTATTACTTATTGAGGCAACTCACTCTCTAGGAGGCCTAATGGATAGAGTGTTGGACTCAGGAGTGTGGTGGAGTCAGACTCAGTTCTCAAAAAACTAAATTTTAATGTGTCCATAGGAGCACTTCAGAAACTTCCTAGCTAGGTGACCCTGGGTAAATCACTTGAGCTCTCAATTTTTCTTATCAGTGAAATAGGGGTGGGTTTAATAATAGTAACTGCATTCCAGAGTTGTTTTGGGGATAAAGAAATAATACTTGTAGAGTACTCTGCAAACCTTAAGGCACCATATGAACACTATTAGTATTATTTTTAGTTATTATTTTGTAAAAGAAACTTGAAATAAAGAGACAGTAAGTCATAATTGGAAAATTTGGCGACCATCAAAAGAGTATTTTAAAATATGAATTCTGAGGAGAGAATTATGTGCCATTTTCTCCTTGGGAATGCTGAAGTGCAAATTGCTAACCAAGTGGGGAATTTAAATGTGATCTCCCCCTTCCCATTTCCAAAATGAGTTTCTGTCCCCAACCATTTCAGGAAGCTCTTCTAATTCAAATGGGAAAAGGCTTCGGGCTATGATACCTTTTTCAGGTAGTTCACCGATTTCTAAAAATAGGAAGTCCAAAAATACATTCAGACTTGCTAAACCTATTCTGTGGGTGTTGTTTAGAGAATCACAGAACCACGAATATCAGCCCTGGAAGGAGACTTTATGGACAGATCATAGACTGTCGGAAAGGACCCTTTAACACAGAACATAGAATGTTATACCTGGAAGAGACCTTAAATATATAATGTTACAGCTGGAAGGACCATTGGGGGTCATCCCACCCAGTCTTCTTATTTTACATTGAGGCAAACTTAGGCCCAGAATGGCAAAATGATTTGCCCAAGATCATACAATTATGTTTTTGACAATCTTTTATATGTAGAAGTATTGGGATTATCTCTTTCTTAACCTAGCACTTTATTTCCCAAAATACTTCCTAGATCTGAAATTATGTTCTGGAAAACAAAATGATTAGACTCCTAATCCTTTTTAGCTCTAACATTCTATGTTTTAGATTTTACAGAGCACCCTAGCTTAAGCATTTTAGAGCTAAAGTATTTTTAAAAATTCTACCAACATTTGAATGCCTTTGTCTATCCCAAAGTACACAGAGATGTCATCAACAAAACTATAGTCTGGCCATACAAACCAAATATGAAATAGAATCTCTCCCACTATCATGAAAGACATGCCTGGCTTCCTGGGCATCTCCAAGTGTTTCCTAGTGAATGACGTAGAGATGTTAAATGTCCTGGCTTAACATTCTTGGTCTTTGAAATGTGTCAGTGTAATTTACACAGACCTTCCTGAATACCTTCTGCTGCTAATGGCTTAATAGTCTCCTGCAGCCACAGCCGTTCTGCCTTCTAACTTTAAGGGCTCAAGGGGTGGCACTGTCCCATTCATCTACCTTGGCTCTTATTTGGATTTATGCCCAGCCAAGGGTTTGGAAGAGCTACTATAAAAGCAAAAACATCTGTTGGAGTTTTATGACCTGCCTGTTTGCCAAGTTCAACAGCAGGCTGATCTCAAGTTGATCAGCCCTGCCTTCACCAGGTGGCTCTCTTGTCACAGGAGAATGGCCATAGACTTTCCAGAAACACTCAGGACCCATTTGACTGGGAAATGTATGATCAGGACTGACTACACTTATAAAGGTCTAGTAAAAGTTGAAGAAATGAATGAAGAGATTGTTACTTGGGGTTGTTTGGGAGCCTCAAAAAACTAAACATGCCAGACAGAAGGTGCTCTTATCTGACATTGCAATCAAGCAACCTTGATCTGTTGCTCTCAACAGATTCTTTCAGTAACCTTCTAGGTCATGACCTGCAAGTCTTTGGATCAGTGAACTTGGATAAGAAAAAAAAAATACACCTTTATTTTTTACCAACCTCTCACTAAAATGTAGCATTTTCATCAATCATTGAAAAGCATTATTCTCAGGAGTCCCTAGACTTTACTAGAATGCTAAAAGGGTTATAGGACATGCAAAAAAAAAAAAGCTTAAAAATACTTGAATGTACAAAATGACGCTAGTGCATTACATTCAGAGATAGTAGTATTTTATTTTGTTTTTTAAATAGCCCTGGGCTTGTAGTGAAATGACTTTTATTGTCATGGCAAAAATCATTGAATTTGTAATCCAGGAACCTGGGTTCAGATGCTTAGTTTGCTGAATACTTTCTTTGTGCTCTTGAATGTATCCTCTCCCAATTTAAGCCTCAGTTTCTTCATCTGTAAAGTTGTTGAACTAAAACTTAAGGACAGTCTTTAGGACCCTCCCAGTTCTAAATCATAGCATCTATTGGATCACTTCATTCAAAGTGACCTTTGGCTCAACTGAATCCAGTTGTAGAAGGGTGTTGTTTTGTAATATCTACAGCTGACACTTCTTTTGGAATTCATGCTAGGGGATTTAGAATATAAAAGCTCTAATGAGGATGGTGCAGGGTAATGGAAGAAAGACAAACTCCATGGTAGTGCTATGGGTTCAGTATGAACTGGATTACCTCTCCAATGTATGACCTTGAACAAATAATTTTGCCAACCATGGTATAATGAAAAAGAACACTGGCCCAGGTCTCAGAGAGTCTGATTTCCAGCCCAGAATCTGTCATTTAATATCTCTCAGATTCAGTTTCCTTTTCTGTAAGATAAAATAAAAATGATATCTACTAGTAGAACCATTGTAGTAAGTACTAAAGTGTTCTACAAGGAATCAGAAAGACTTGAGTTCAAATGTGGCCTTAGACTGTGTGACATTAGCTAAAGAGTTAACCTCTCTGAGTCCATTTTTTTCTTTATAAACTAGAGAGAATAATAGCAATTACTTCACAAGAATGTTAGAAGGATCCAATTTGTGATAATGAATATAAAGGTAAAACAGAGTTCTACATAAATACATTTGTATTAAATACAAGTTCCTCATGGTTATAAACTTCATTCCTAAAATGTAGGACTTTTATTGTAGGAAGGGATTCAAAGGTATACAGAGAGACCCACTGTGACTAACTATACAACATGGCTAATGTTTTAAAATCAAGTATAAAGAGAGCAGTCTGTTAAGTAATGAGGGAGATAAAAATTTAGATAACATTTGTAGAACGCAGTTGAATAACTGGAGAGATGGAGAGGAAAGGACATTCCAGGTGGAGGGAACACCAAAGGCATGCTATTAGGAGTGGGTCTGACTCCAGTGAGCAACGCTCTCAGGTTTGGTGTTACGATGAAATAAGGTACTTGTAAGTCATTGAGCAGTTAACAAAATCAGGTTTACTTTTTCCTAAAATGGTAGGTATATACAGAAATATCTAGCTTCAACAGATACCTTGTCCAACTCCCTCTGTTTCCAAAGAGAAGCTTTGAGGAGGATGAGGTTTGGGGAGGTTGAGAAATCAGTTGAGGAGGGTATACTGACTCAAGAAGTCTCAGAATGCCAAGAAGGCTCCGAATGCCAAGAAGGCTCCGAATGCCATCTAGGACATCAGACATGGACATCAGGACGTCCCCTGTGGATGGGATCTTTTATGCTTCCAGGAGACCAGAAATCTGCATTAACATGGTGTGAAGCCACCAGAATACTAAATCAAAGGAGACAAAGTTATAACCATATCCCACCCCACAGCCAATCAACTCCCAGCTTTTAGAGAAAATCTAGCATATTCCAGACAAAGAATTAATAGTGTCTGAATGCAGATCAAAACATATTATTTTTCACTTTATTTTTTCCATGCTGAGTTTTTTTGGTCTTAACATGTCTAACATGTAAATATGTTTTGCATAATTGCATATCCATAACCTATATCAAATTGCTTAGTGTCTCAGGAGGGTGAAGGGGAGGAAGGGAGGGATAGAATTTAGAACTCAAAATTTTTAGAAAATGAATGGCAAAATTGTTTTTATATGTAACTGGGAAAAATAAAATATTATTTTAAAAAAGGAAGAAAATCTAACCTATCATTGAGAGAAGAAGGAAAGGGATAAAATCTTGGTAGATATTGGTCTTATCGCAGATGGATATTGTTCGATATGAAAATCAATAGGGGCTTTGTGTTGGGGAGAAGGCATAATTAGTCTGAGTGGTGGAAAATTCTCCTATTTCACTGTGCCACAAATAAGGGCAGTATCATGCCTCACTCTGATAATCCTCTCACTTTCTGTTTTAGGGTAGGATTCATGCCTCATGTGTGAAATATTTGAGGTAGAAAAAAAGACAGAGAAATGAGACATAAGTACTGATAAATGTCTGCCATAATTAGTGTCCAGTTGCTAGGAGAAAGGATGGAATTAGGAGTGGCACATCAATCTAGTATGCCCAGTTGATGGATACGTTCAGAGATTTGAAACATATGTGGGTGAGTAAGTATCATGCTGAAATGGACATTAGGTAATTATCTCTAGGAAGGTCATTTCAGAAACTTCTCTTATCCCACTTTTGTTCGATGATTATATTTGGTAGCTTTGCTTAAGGGGAGAAAAAAAGAGAAGGATATAACTGCTGGAGGGCCCTTGTTACTTCTGCCTTATTAGCGATCCACCACATGGATGACTCTGATAGCTTCATCTTGAAATGGATATGGGACATCTTCACCATGGAGAAGATATCTTCTGAGGAGGGCCACTTGCTGAGCAGGAGCTGGGGGGCCCAAGACTAAAACAAACCTGAAGCAATTGAAGAGGGTGATTACAGCTCACACCAGAACACAATTTGGTAACTTCCTATTTGAAATTCTTGTTTTTTCTCTGTTACTAAATAGATGCAGATCTCTGTCCTTTCTAACACATGATGGACTGAAAATCCTCTCAGACCTCTTTCTTTTTGATAACTTCTAAATTTAGCTCCCTGACACCAAATCTTGCCCATCTCATGCAAAGGAGTTTTTAATCCTTTGCCCTCTTCATGATAGACTGATGCTGCTGTTCGGTCATTTCAGTTTTTTCTGACTTTTTGGGACTCCATTTGGGGTTTTCTTGGTAAGGATACTAGCATGGATTGTCATTTCCTTCTCCAGCTCACTTTAAAGGTGAAGAAACTGACACAAACAGAGTTAAGTAATTTCTCCAGGATCACACAACTAAAAAGTGTCTGAAGCCAGATTGCAACTCAGGAAAATGAGTCTTCCGTCTCCAAGCCCAACACTCTACCATCTATTTGGATAGGCTACAAATGTGTAACATTAGTCTGGGAAATCAAAGTCTCCTCTTTTTGGTTTCATTATCAAAATTTTCTTAAGGTCAGATAGAACAAAAATTACAACATGGTACAAACTCAAATTTGTTTGCCTGGAAAAGACTTCATTTTGAATAAGACCACAACTGAGAACACAATTTACTGGGAACAAAATATCCACAGGAGCAATCACTCCTAAAGTATTTTTCAAGTATACTCTTTAAGCCTGACTCTGGGAAACACCAGTATACAAATCTATTACCTAAGTTATAGTATACAACCTATTACCTGATTTAAAAGAGTTCCACATTAGGAATTAAATGATCTGTGTTCAAATTCTGGCTGCACTGCTTATTAATTACGTGACCTTTGGCAAATTGCTTAACCTCTCTGAGTCTGTTTTTTTGTTTGTTTTTGTTTTTTATCTACAAATAAGAAAATTGAACTGAACATTCTCCAGAGTCTTCTAAGTTTATCTAAACTTACCTAAAGTAGTTTACAATCACTTTAAAGAGGGAAAAATATCAACAGGAGAAAGAAACAGGCTGGTACTCAGAATTTTCCTAATGCATGACAATAATACTAATTCTCTAAATTTTATAGTATGCTAGAATTTGCAAAACACTTACTTTTTTTAGCAGTGCTAGGAGATTGCACAGGACCCGCATTTTACAGATATGGAAATTAAATCCAAGAGAGTAAAGTCTACATGCCCTGGGTCATATGCATAGTAAGTATTCAGTTGTCTAGTTTTTAGGGAGTGGAGAAGAGGCAGCATCACCTAGTCCTAAGAGCACTGCTTTTGGAGTAGAAAGCCTGGGTTCAAATCTCAGCTCTTCTACTTAGCATCTCTTGGCAAGTCACCTCTACTAAGATTTTCTTATCCTATGAAAGGAAAGAGCTTGACCAAATTATCTCCAAGGTGCCATTAGGTTCAAAATCCTGATTCTTAGGACATGTGTGAACTAGTCCCTTCTTCTGATGTCCCTCTCCATGCTTAGCTACACTTGTCCTCAGATAATAGACATGGTATATCACTAGATGTATACTTGAAGTCTGTGTAATTTGACAAGATAAATGAATTATTATTAACATTACATAATAATTTATCAATAAATGAATACAGCAGTTGGTGAATGTCAACTTATACAGAATTCCAACAATGTCACTTATACAGACTTCCAAATTTCATCAAGCACTTGATATACATTGCCTAAATGGAGCTTTACAGCAGCCTTTTGAGAAAGATAGTAGCAACATTATCCTCATTTTACAGATGAAAATCATATGTTTCTAATTTGCCCAAGATCGCACAGATTTTAAGGGACCAGGTTCTAATTCCAATGATTTTCCCATTACCTATTGTCTTACTTTTCAAAAATGTAGACCTGGCTCTGGGCATGATTCTTCAGTGCTTGCTGCTTTTGTGATGCATATTTGATGAATAGAACTATCAGATACTTGTTTTACTATTGGACATAAATTGTTAGAATTGCCTTGGTGCTGAATGGAGCAGTGTTGTATTCATACCTTGAAGAGACCTTGCCACTTAGGTTCATAGGATTTAGAACTGAAAGGAAAATGAAAAATCATTTAGCTCAGCTGTCTCAACTTATAGAGGAGAAAATCCAGAAAGACTTGACTTGTTCCATGCTGAAAGTAGCAGAATAAGCATTTAAATAGATTTTCTGACTTCAAATACACTATCTCCCCCTTCTCCCTGCCCAAAAAACACAATATCTGAACTGCAAAGAGTTTTTAGAACAATTCACATTGGAAAGAATTACAGGACAGAAATGCTTGACCTGGGAGGTACCTTGGAACATGGAAAGTCAGAGCTTGGAAGAAATTTAGAATAAAAAAAGTCAGAGTTGGACTGAGTCAGCTGCTAGTACAACCTCTTTATTTTTTTGTTTTGTGTCATTAAGAAAAAAGATCTAACTTAAGAGACTCAAAGACACAGTTAAAGAAAGAAAGGGACTAGAATCCAGGTGTCCTAATTCCCAGTCCACATTGTTTCCATTAATCAATTCTGCCTTCCTAGAAGTTCTTGAGGTTGAATGGAAGTGACAGGTACTATTTCCAAGTGGAAAAGAATTAGCAAGGAAATCATTTAAACCACCAACCTAAAGGGAAATGTGCCGGTGAAAGTTTTTGGCAGAGGTGAGAAAACCAAGTCTCTATGATCTCTCAGCTCTGTGCCAACAGGAGTAAGGCACAGCTTGGGAAGATGTGATTATCTTCACTACAGGCTAGGGGACCCAAGCCAACTTGGCACAGCTGGGGAAAAGGCTTCCTTTTTGGTGGGACCTGAAACAAGCATTGACCTTTGTTTTAAACTCCACAGAAAATCAGGAATATGGCCACTGCTGATAGTGTTGGACTCATGGAGAGTTGCAGTCCAAATTGACACCATATTGTACTTGTGACTAACAAAAATGACAAAAGCAAATATACACATCGTTTTTTCCCAAAATAATAGTATTTTATTTTTTCCAATTACACATAAAGTTAGTTTTCAACATTCATTTTTGTAAGATTTTGAGTTCCAAATTTTTTTCCTTCCTTTCTCTTCCCCCTCCTCAAGATAGCAAGCTATCTGATATAGGTTATAAACGTACATTCATGTTAAATATATTTCCATTAGTCATGTTGTAAAAGAAGAAGCAGAACAAAAGAGAAAAACCATGAAAAAGAAAAAAAACAAAAAAGTAAAAATAGAATACTTCTGTCTGCATTCAAATTCTATGGTTTTTTCTCTGGATGTAGATAGCTATGTTCTACCATGAGTCCTTTGAAATAGTCTTGGAGCTTTATGTTGCTGAGAATAGCTAAATATATCAAAATCAGTTATCATATAATGTGGCTATTTCTGTGTACAATGTCCTTCTGGTTCTGCTCACTTCATTTAGCATCAGTTCATGTAAGTATTTGCAGGTTTTTCTGAAATCAGCCTACTCTTTGTTTCTTATAGCACAGTAGTATTCTATTGCATTTGTATACCACAACATGTTCACCAATTCCCAATTGATGGGCATTCCCTTGATTTTCAATTCTTGGCCACCACAAAAAGAACTGCTATAAGTATTTTTATATGTGTGTGTCCTTTTTCCTTTTTGGGGATGTCTTTGGGATATAGACCTAGAAGTGATATTGTTGTTTCAAAGGCTTTGAACAATTTTATGGTCCTTTGGGCATAGTTCTAAATAGCTCTCCAGAATAGTTGTATCAATTCACAATTCTACCAAAAAAGCATTAGTGTCCTAGTTTTCTCATATCTTTTACAACATTTATCATTTTCCTTTCCTGTCATATTAGCCAATCTGATAGGTGTGAGGTGGTACCTCAGAGTTGTTATAAGTTGTATTTCTTTAATCAGTAGTGACTTAGAGCATTTTTATATGACTATAGATATCTCTAATTTCTTCATCTGAAAACTGCCTGTTAGTGTCCTTTGACCATTTATCAATAGGAGAATGACTTGTATGCTTATGAATTTGACTCAGTTCTCAATATATTTTAGAAATGAGGTCTTTATCAGAGACACTGGCTGTAAAAATTATTTCCTAACTTTCTGCTTTCCTTCTAATCTTAGTTGCATTGGTTTTGTTAGTGCAAAACCTTTTTAATTTAATGTAATCAAAATTATCCACTTTGCATTTTATAATTTTGTCTATCTCTTGTTTGGTTGTAAACTCTTCCCTTCTCCATAAATCTGACAGGTAAAATATTCCTTGATCTCCTAATTTCCCTATGTGGCATCACCCTTTACGTCTAAATTATGTACTCATTTTGACCGTGTGTGATATATGGTATGAGATGTTGGTCTCTGCCTAGTTTCTGCCATACTCTTTTCCAGTTTTCCCCTCAGTTTTTGTCAAATAGTGAGTTATTATCCCACAGGCTAGAGTATTTGGGTTTGTCAAACAACAGATCACTATAGTCATATACTACTCTATTCCACTGATTTACCACTGTTTTTAGCCAGTAACAAATAGTTTTGATGATCGCCACTTTATAATATAGTTTTAGATCTGGTATAACTAGACCACACTCCTTTGCATTTTTTTGATATTCTTGACATTTTGTTCTTCCAGATGAATTTTGTTTTTATTTTTCCTTTCTCTATAAAATAACTTTTTGGTAGTCTGATTGATATGGTACTGAATAAGTAAATTAAATTAGGTAGAATTGTCATTTTTATTTTATTAGCTCAGTCTACCCACGAACCATTGATATTTTTTCCAGTAGATCTGACTTTATTTGCATGAAAAGTATTTTTTAATTGTATTCATATAGTTCCTGGGTTTGTCTTGGCAGGTAGACAACCAGATATTTTATATTGTCTGGAGTTATTTTAAATGGAATTCCTCTTTCTATCACTTGCTGTTAATGATTTCTGTAGGCTTATTTTATATCCTGCAACTTTGCTACAATTGTTAATTATTTCAAGTAGTTTTTTAGTTGATTCTCTAAGTATACCATTATAGCATCTACAATGTGCCTATTCTAATTCCTTCAATTCCTTTTCCTTTTTTTATTGCTAAAGTTAACATTTCTAGCACATTATTGAATGACAGTAATGTTAATGGGCATCCTTGACTCACCCCTGATCTATTGGGAAATCTTCTAACTTATCCCCATTATATATAATGCTTACCAATGGTTTTAGCTAGATGATGCATATCATTTTAAGGAAAATTGCATTTATTGCTCTGATCTTTGGTGTTTTTAGGAAGAATAGGTGCTGTTTTTGTTTCAAAATTTTTTCTGCAACTAGTGAGATAATTTAATTTAATTTCTGTTAGGTTTTGTTGAGTATTGTTCTTGCTACTAGGAAATGAGAAATACAATCAATGGGGAATAGAAAGTCATCTGGCCCTACAGGGCAAAAGAGAAGATGGGGACAAGAGAAGTGAGGGATGATAGAAGAGAGGGCAGATTGGTGATAGGGAAAATTAGAATGCTCGGTGTATTGGGGTGGGGGGAGGGTATAAATGGGGAGAAAATTTTGAATCCAAAATTTTGTGAAAATCAATGTAAAAAGTGAAATAAATAAATTTATATTATAAAAAAAAATTCTGTTAGTTTTGTTATCAATATGGTCAATTATGCTGATGGTTTTCCTAATATTGAACCAGCCCTGCATTCTTGGTATAAATCCTACCCAGTGATAGCATGTTATCCTTGTGAGAAATTCTTATAATCTCTATGTTAATATATGATATGGTATTGATATTACTTCATTGTCTACCACATGTAGCAATGTAATTTACTTCTGTGTTTCTGCTAATTAGATCTACTTTTGTTTTTGCTTTGTCTGAGATCAGGATTGCTACCCCTACCTTTTTTTTAACATCAACATAAAGTGTAATACATTTTCTCTAGCCTTTTACCTTTATTCTGGATATGTCTCCTTGCTTCAAATGTGTTTCCTGTAAACATCATATTGTAGAATTCTGGTTTTTAATCCATTCTGCTATCTCCTTCCATTTTATGAGAAAGTTCATCTCATTCACATCCCCAGTCATGATTTTTAACTGTGTATTTCCCCATTTTCTCTCTCCTTTCACCCTGTCCCCCCTCATCAGTGTTTTTTTTCTGACCACTTTCTCCCTAAATTTGCCCTTCCTTCTATCAATGGCCCCTTCCCTTATCTTTCCATTTTCCCATCCAACTTCCCTATAATATAGGATAAATTTCTATATCAAACCAAGTATGTATTTTATTCCCTCTTGGATTAAAATCCTATGAAAATAAGCTTCAAACATTGCGCACCCCTCCCTTCTATCCCTCTACTATAATAAGCCTTTTGTGCCTCTATTGTTTGATGTAACTTCCTCTATTCTGCCTCCCCCTTTCTTCTTCTCCTAGTACATTCCTTTTTTTAATATCGTCACGTCAAAGTCAATTTATGCCCACAACCTCTGTCTATGTATATTCTTTCTAACTACCCTAATAGAAACACCATTTTCAAGAGTTACAAGTATCATTTTCCCATGTAGGGATGTAAACTGTTTAACTTTATTGAATGACATGCTTTTTACTTTCCTCTTCATCTTTTTATACTTGTCATGAGTCTTATATTTGAACATTGTATTTTCTATTAAGCTTTGATCTTTTCTTCAAAAAAATTTGAAAGTCCCCTATTTCATTGAATATCCATCATACCCCCTGAAACATTATACTCATTTTTACCAGATAGTTGATTCTTGGTTGTAATCCAAGATCCATTGCTTTCAGGAATATCGTATCACTAGCCTTCCGATCATTCAATGTGAAGCTGCTAAATCCTGTGTAATTCTGACTGTGGCTCTTTGATATTGGAACTGTTTCTTTCTGGTTTATTGCAATTTTTTCTCCTTGACCTGATAATTCTGGAATTTGGCTACAGCATTCCTTGGAATTTTCATCTTGGAATCTCTTTCAGGAGGTGACTGGTGGCTTCTTTCAATTGCTATTTCTTTCCTTTGGTTCTAGGATGTCAAGGCGCTTTTCCATGATAATTTCTTGAAAGATGCTATCCAGTCTCTTTTTTTTTGATCATGGCTTTCAGGTAGCCCAATAATTCTTAAATTATCTGTCTTGGATTTATTTTTTGATCAGTTGTTTTTCCAATTATATATTTTTTTAATTTTTTCATTGTTATAATTTTGTTTGACTGATTCTTGATTTCTCATAGAGTCATTAGCTTCCAGTTGTCCAATTCTAATTTTAAGATATTATTTTTTCCAGTTAGCTTTTATACCTTTTATCCATTTGGCAAATTCTGCTTTTTAAGGAGTTGTTTTCTTCAGCAAATTTTTTTCCCTGAATTTGGCCAATTGTATTTTTTAAGGATTTATTTTCTTCAGTAAGCTTTTTCCTTCCATTTCCAAGGTGTTGAGTCTCTCTTACATAATTTTCATTTCTTTTGCCATTTTTTCTTCTCTCTCTTATTTGATCTTTAAAATCCCTTTTGACCTCTTCCAAGAAGGTTTTTTGGGCTTGAGACCAATTCATATTCCACTTTGTGGCTTCACATGTAGGCATTTATGTTTTGATTTTCCCTGTCACCATAGTAGATTTCTATGGGATATTTTTGCCCATTTTTAACATGTTTTATGACTTCTGAGGTTGATTTCTGCTCCTGCAACACAGGGGGCCACTGTCCCAAGGTTCTTTTGCTGGGGGTCAGGGGCCTGGTCACTGGTCACACAGGCTTTCTGCAGTGGAGCCTCAGGTGCTGAGAGTGCATGCCTGTTGTGCCAGGGTTCTGGGGCTGGCAATTTGCCATCTGTGCTGGGGCTGGTGACCTCACATCTGGCCTTCTGTGCCTCTAGCCTGCTGAGCCAGGACCTCGGGATTTCAGTTTCAGATCTGTGCTAAAAACCTCCCCCTGGCTTGCCCTGACATCATCTGTGCTGGGCTGCACTCCCCTTTAACCCTAGTGAGACAGACCTTTCCTGAAGTCCTTCTAAGGTATCTTAAGAAGGATTTTTTTCCCCTTTGTGTTTTTGTGGGTTCTGTCACTCCAGAATCCATTTAGAGGCTTGATTTAATGTTTCTGTGGGAAAGTCGGGGGAGCTCAGGCAACTTCTTGCCTTCTCTCTGCCATCTTCGCTCCACACACACACACATTTTTTGAAGTGTCCAAGGTGCTTTACCTCCATTTTTGCTCATTTGATCTTCTAAACAATTCCAGGAGGCAGGCTACATACATATTAGCTCCTCTTTTGCATATGGAGGGGGAGAGTAAGGCTCAGAACTTGACCAAGGCTAGTAGTTCAAGCTCTACTGAATGTTAAGGCTAACAGAGTCCTTTCTTCAAAACTCATTTTCATAAGTGAGGAAATTGTTTCAAAGAAATATAGTGCTTTCTTCATCATCACATGCTTAGTTAATGATGGAGTCAGGTCTCAAACTCAGTCCTTCAGATTCCAAGTCTGGCATTAGTTATACTCAAAAGGATCCATTCTTTACCCTGAATAAATGCTACCATCTACATATGTATGTATTGTGACTTGTGCTGTATCTTGTAAATATTTTCCTGGAATTCATAGAGTGATATTCCAGGCACAGGAATGTTGACATATTAGTATTATGTCTTCCAGAAATAATCCTTTGGGCATTGGTGGGTAATCCCCAGATTTCTCAGGGATGGCTGGGCTGAAAAAATGATTGTCTTTGTGGACTTAGGAGGCAGCTAGATATTGCAGTAAATAGAATGCCTAGCCTAGAGTCAGGAAGACTCATCTTTTCAAGTTAAAATCCAATCTCAGAAACTTGCTTGCTGTATGACCTTGGGCAAATCACTTAACCCAGTTTGCCTCAGTTTCCTCATCTGTAAAATGAATTGGAGAAGAAAATGTCAAACCAATCTAGTACTTTTTCCAAGAAGATCCCTAATAGGGTCATGAAGATTCAGACATGAGTGAACAACACAACAATGTGGACCTAAACTGGAGTCATACAAGGGGACAATCCTACAAGTGATGACTTTCTGAATCAAGATGGCGGGCTCCACTTGCAAGTCAGGATCAGTTTAAAGCCTAATGTGTGACCACTTAAGCTTAGTCTGATGTTCCATTACACTCATCAAATATTACCTTAAAGTATAATTCTAGGGTACCTAAGGGTACAGAACATAGACATCCTTCTGGGTGTAACCTTCTAGAATGTGCAAGGAGGGACATATAATACTACTTTTTTCTGTGTTTCACACTCTCATTTATAAAATGTAAAAATTGCAACTGGTGACTTTCTGATAAGTCAGTTCTGGGGCATGACTGTGAAAGGTCAGATTCTCCCTGGTTGGTAAAATGAGATCAATTTTCATACCTTACATATAGAAAACAAATGTTTTGAATCTTACTGTGTACAAAGTCTAGTGATGGGCTCTGAGGTGACAAGAAGTGTTGAAAAGATAACTATAAAAATAAGTTTTAGAGATTAGTGTTATACCAACCTTGTTCCAACATAGCTTCCATTAAAAATGGAGGAAAGACAATGTGTACTGCTGTCATTATAGAAAGGGAAGTATAATTAGTACAAAAGTTATGACCAGGGAAAGAAAGAGCTATGAATGAGAAATCACATTCAGCTGGGATGAAGAAAAAACTGGATCAAGAAAAGCATGAAGAAAAGGAAGCATCTAATCTGAGCCTTAAAGGAACAGAGAGATTTAAAGCTTGAGTGATTTCAAATTGGGTGTAGGGGGACTTTTCAAGGCATGAGATATAGGATGAGCAGAAGTCTAGGGAGAATATAATTAGGAAGCAGCATAAGTAGCAAATATTCCAGTTTGGCCAGGATGTAGAGGACATGAAGGGGAGGAATAGAAAACAAAGATTAAAACATCAAGTTGGAACCAGCTTGTAGAGAGCTTTAAATGACAGGAAATAAATTTAGAGTCTATTCAGCAGGCAATGGGAACCCCTTCTGAAGAGGTCTTCCAATATTGCCTGATGGCATGGTGTTGATCCTGTTCTCAATACCCATGCCAGTAGACTATGAGATTTGGTTGACCTTATTCCAAGTTGGACAATGCAGTGATCCAAAGATCAGCCCAGATAAGTGATGAGATTTACAGTAGAATGTTGGCCTCTAGCAAATGGATTGTTTCTTTCTTTTTGGGAGTGGGTAAGAAAGAAGGAAAGCAGGGCATAGAAAATCCAGAAAGCTATTATTAAGGTGTGAAATGGTTCATAGAATCACAAAATTTAGAGCTAGAATTCCTTAGAATTCATTGAGTCTTGTACTTCTCTTTTACAAATGAATCTCCTGAGGCCCAGATAACTTAAGCAACTTTCCCAAGGAGGTGACAAAGATGTCAAGTAGCAAAATTGTTTTACTGGGAAAAACAACATGTGCACTGATTATTCTATATGATTCGCCATCTTGTACAGATGTGACATTTCTTCTCTTTGGTGTCAGTTATCAAGTTATCAAGAAAATGAAGAGTTTGGATTTGTAGGTGAATTCTAAGGTCTCTTTCAGTTCTCAGGTACTATGATTCAGTGATCATGAGTAAAAGCTTCCTAAAAACCCTCACCTGGGTTAAGTAAGGGAAGGGAAAGGATGCAGATGGACTGGGTCACCTATGAGGTCCCTGTCAGCTCCAAGGCTGTTTGATCTTTGGTAAATCTTAGACCCTTTTTTTGTTTTCTGTTACTTTGTGAATTTCACAGATGGCTTCTTCCGGTTTACTGAAGCAAGTCCTTCTGTAAAGTGTTTCTTAACCACCAATGCCACCTGTGTTCCCAAGGGTTGAATTTGTCATGTATGAAGGTGGCATGGGCTTTGAGGTGGTGCTTCCAAGATGAATGCACTCAGAGTAAAGTGACAAGATAATTTATCAAAAAGAATTAGAATGTTCCCAGAGCACTCTGGATTTAGTGAGAAAAATATGACATATCCTCAAAGGCCATGGAAAACTTTATTAAACGTTATCCCATGAGACAGTGCAAGAAAGAGACAAATACTGCTCAAAGTGTTCCTCATTTCCCCATTTCACTTCTTTGAATAAAATTTTATAATACATCTATCATCACTGTAAAAGTTTGTGTGTATATGTGAGTGTTTTCCAGAAACGGATGAGTCTCTAGGAAACAATGTGGTTCATTTTCTAAACAATCCAAATGCATTTTGGGAATATTAGGCCAATGCGAAATGTTTTCCCAACAATGAAATACGCTATTACATTACTCTTCAGGGAGTCTTATCAGGATTTGGACTTAAAGAACCATGGATTCTTTATTTTCACTTTTTATGGGGTATCGCTGATACCACCAAAGGCTTCTATGCTACTTGTTGATTGGATTGTTATTTCATTAGAATTCTTGATATTTTAGATTGTGTAGTCAGCTGAAATTGCTTTATCTCTTGGACATAATTCTTATTTTGGAGATATGTGAAAGGTCATAAGGAGCAAAGAGTCTGATCCTGCATCTTGACACATATGTTCTCACTCTCTTTGCACTCTTGTCTTCACACACTCATAATATACTGTGTACCAATAACCTTGGCATCCTAATTGGCTCTGTCTTGCTCTAGTGGTCTGGACCCTTCTCCCAATTGATAATGCTATTTTTCACCCTTATCTAGAACCCAGTCAGCCCCTACTGACTTTCATAGTTGTTATAAACTAGATTAATCCTGCCAGAATCTTTCTCCTTTTGTCTGTCTTCTGAAAAGTGCCTTGCAAGAGATGCCCTATGATATTGCTATGTGAGAAAGAAATTATGAATATGAAGAATTTAGAGAAGCATGGGAAGGCTTTATATGAACGGATACAGAACCAATGAGCAGAAACAGAAGAACAATTTCTGTAATGATCACAATAATATAAAAGAAAAAAAAATCTTAAAATGATTTTCAAACTTCTGATGGATGAAGTGATTATTAATAGTGACTTCAGAGGACTGAAAGTGAAGCACCTCTCAGCAAAAGAAGTGTTGAACCATACATAAAGAATGAACCATATGCTTTTGGATATAGTCAATGCATTGATTCTTTTGCTTGACCATATCTTTTTTTCCATTTTTTTTTGTTACAGGGAAGAATTCTATTGGGTTGAGGATGAGTGAATTTTTTGGAAATTTGACAGTGATGAGAACAAGATCATTAATAAAATGAGAGTGTGGGAGGGAGGGGAGAAAAGGGAGAGAAGTTATGTATGGGATTAAAGATAATGAGGTAGATATGAGGTTTACCCTAAGAAATCCATGATCATTAGTCCAGAATTTTAGACCTTTCATTTCCTTCCCCAACTCATGGGGGCATGGGAAGCCCACAGGAAAGTCTCTCTGTTGGAATGATAGAAATAAATAAGTGGGTCAGTGGTCAAGAAAGCATGGTCAAAACATAACAAGCAGATGGAGGCTCTGCCCCCATGATCTTTACAGTCAAGTATCTAACACCCTGACCTTTCTTTAAAAGTGTTCATCATAGTGGAGCCAGGAAAATCTGAATCAAACATGGTCATATTTATGTAATACGATGTGTGGAGGGAGGAACTTTGCACAAATTTCAAGGATTCCCATATTTATTAGTATGGTCACTCCTTTTACCACCACCAATTGTGATCAATTTCCAACTTATCAAGTGGTAAGAGTCGCCATGACCCTTTCTCTATTCATGAGGCTCTCCAAACTTGACTTTGTTATTTTAGAAAGGAAAAATACTCATTTATCCTTTCATGGTCTCACACTGGATCAGACAATAATTTGCTATCCTCTGACATGCATTTGGCTAACTCAACAACCTCTGAGTCACAAAGAGCCATCCTATAGGGCTTTAGGAAAGAGCAGAATTCATAACTACAGGGTAACATTATAAGAGAATGTGTCACCTTCCTTCTCTCTTCTCAAAAAAGGAACACCTCTAACTGCAAAGGGCCTATGACATGTCTGGAGTGTGTGTATTTCAGTATATATGTGTTTTTGCTATTGTGACTTTCCTCAGGGAATTTTCTAATGAAAGCATTTGATGCTTTTCAAACAAGATTTTATAAAGGACTTGGATTTTCCTCGGTCTCTCGAGTTGTCTGTGTCTACTTGTCTAGTAGATAAGGACGTTGGTGAAGAGGTTTGGAGCCTTATCTGGCCACTTTGATGATGAGATCCTTGAGTGAACAGCATGGAGTGTTAATCTCCAGTGACAGGCCAAGACAGTCTTTTTGTTCCATGAGAATTTGTTTTTGCCTTCACAAGAATGTAACAGCTCTTCAGCACAGACAAGAAGGCAACAATTATTCACAGACCACTTTAATTGCTAATAATATCTCCTCTATTAATGGGCTCCCCCAATCATGTGTTTTCCTAGAGGGCTCAATTTCATGTTAATATCTCTCATTACTTAGACCCAGAGATGGTTATTTTTTTTTTATTTTAATGAGGGTCATGTTCACTATACCAAACTGTGCCTTCTGGGAGGGATTTCTCTCTTGACCAGTGTTTTGAGGAGGGATGAGACCAGGAGAATTAGCTTCTGAGAATTTTCCTTTGACCTCTTTATACTTTTTTTTAAAGTGGTCAACTGGGGATCAAATGCTTGACTGCATCCCATCATCCTTCGTTTCTGCTGCTTTATGCTGTTTCTTCTTAAAAGCAGCGTGGTGTGATGGAAACAGTACTGACCTGGGAGACAGAAGGTTGGAGTTAGACCATAGAATTCTAGAATTCAGAGATCAGATAGTCACTCATTTTTCAGAGAAAAAGAAAGGCAGAGAGAGAAACAGAAAGAGAGACAGAAAGAGAAAGAAAGATGGAAAGACAGGAGAGGAGAATGGAGGGGAGGGAAGGGAGATAGACAGATGGATCTTAAATGTGTGGCTAAAGGACAAGAGCTGATAGAGAGTTTTTCTTTCAAGAAACCTGACCCTTCATTAAAGTATATACTATCAAGTTGGCAGATTGAAAGGTATTCAGGGGAAAATACGAAAATCATAACTATGGGGGAGCATTTCAGTAGAGTACCAGTCCTAGCAATTATTTACCTTTGCAATGTCTTCATGGGAAATAAAAATGAAAGTCACACCCAGACTTCAAAGGACTAGTGAAAATTCTGGCATATACATGTATGTAAAGGAAGTGACTTGCCCATGTCCACACATCTAAGAAATTACAGCTGGGGTTCCAGAGTCCCATAACAGCTGTGTGACTCAGGACAAGTCATCCTCCTCTCTCTGCCTCTGATTAATTAGGGAGAATGATGTTTGAACTTTCTATCCCATGAAGTTTCTGTGAAGGAAGTCCTTTGTAAACTATAAAGTACTCCAGGAATGGGAGTCATGTCATTTCTACTCCTCTCATTTGAGAAGAGACCACATTGTGTCATGGTATTGACCCTGTGCTTACAAAGCCTTCTCTGGAGGAGTGAAATGTCCAGCAGGCTTATCAAGTCAGGAAGTTTTTAAGGAAAATCTTTGAATCTTGAATATTTTGTTCAAGGACAAATCTTGGCAAGTACAGAGAAGTTTATCTCTCAAGGCTTTGGACCATAGGGAATAAAGATTTTAACCATAACAGCCCATGAAGGCCCTCTACTAATGGGAATGAGTAAGTGAATGAATGAGGGAAAATGCATTTATTAAGTGCTTCTAATGTTTTGTTTAAGTACTGGGAATATGAATAAACAGCAAAGACTCAGATGAATTCTTCTTTTCCCTGGGATTCAATACCCTCATTTGTAAAATTAGAAGGTTGTCTATATTTGCCATCTCTACAACTTTGGATAAGTCTCTAAACCTCTTTTAGTTTCCTCACTCCTTGGTTTCTGAGTTCCCTTCTAACTTTGAATCTATGATCCTACAACTGAGCAATCATTTCAATCAATAAACAGTTCTTAAATGCCTACTATGTGCCAGGCACTGAGCTGAGTACCAAAAGAAACAAAACAAAGTCCTTGCCCACAAGGAGCTTATACTCCAATACTATTGCAATTCTTCTTCCTTAGTCTGGAGTCTGAAATCACATCAGAGCGGGTTTCAGGATATCTGAGCATGTTCCTAACTAGCTGTTGCACCTTTAAGGGAAATGTTTAACATGCCTCACCTGTTTCCCCTTGCATAGAGTGGAGATAAAAATACCTGCCCTCTCCACCCTCTTAGAGTATGGAAGAAAATGAGATGGGGTTGGGAAAGCACTGTGAAAAGCATGAAGTATTATACAAGAGTGAGGAGTCATTATCTCATTAATTGTTGGCAGCAATACAAAAAAAGAAAAAAAACCCAATCTCTAAAAGGAATAAGGCTTGGACTAAGCTCGAGTGAAATTTACATAGGTAGTAAGTGATCCAGTCAGTGAATCAACAGACATTTTAAGTATCTTGATATGCCAAAGATGGTGCTAGATAAAGGAATCTGTAGAAACTTCCATCATGGAAGCTGCCATGGCACTTGAGGTATTTAGGTACACTGGCAATGACTTGAAATATTCAGTTGGGCCAGTGAGGGCATTCCTTTCACTGAAGCAGATTGCATGACTCCTCCCCAGCATAACTGATGACTCATTGTGGTGATGGAATCAAAAATAAAACAAAATGACCATCACAAATGTCTATCCATAGAATGATGAGCCTCTCTGAACACAGCTAGCTATCTCTCTTTGACATACACACAATCCATCTTCAGATCTGTATTTAAAGTCTTTCTAGTTTGGTAGGAACTGGAGGGCTTGTAATCCTCTGGCAGAGTCTTCAGGAGCCTATGGGTCACCTCTGCACCCTGATGAGGTATTGGAGGAAGACAACAGTGGAAGAACATTTCGGCAAAATTATCATAAATCATATAAGAATAGCTCAATGATTTGATGAATTTATAATAGTCATGTAATATGTAAAGATTATACATCTGTAAGACAGAAAAATACAGCACACAGGAGGACTACTAGCGTAGGTTCACCCTTGATCTGGTCAGACAGGAAGACAACTTTGAAGGGGTTAATGATCTTATTTTATTCTAGTCTAGTCTTCCAAAAAGAGTTGCCGATGATGAGATCACTAACTCCCGCAGCACTCCCTAATCACCCTTCTTTCAGAGGCTGATGAAGGGGGGTGGGGGCAACTACCCCTATGTCTCCATGAAGTCAATTGGGACAGGCACAGCTTGTGTATTCTCCCAAATCCCTTCAAGCCTCAATGGGGGCCAGTTGAAGCAAACAGATTCCCCCAAGCCTCGATGGGGACCAGTCAAGGCACACACAGCATTCCAGCTTGTGCATTCAACTCTGTTTCCCATTTGCTGATCGGTGCTCACCTGCTTTATGGGACAATAGTCAAAGCAGGTATATTGGCAGTAATAGCCTCACAAGTTTACATCACTTCATTTCTGTATCTCACTGTGTGGTTGAAGTAGATATTTACAATTTAAGCACAAATATTTATACTATTTATCTTTATATAATGTTGTGCAAGCATGGTGGAGATGTTTTGCACCATAATCATGAGAACTCATATCTGAAATCTGGGATCAAGAGATTGTTATGACTCTGAATCCTGGGTAATGGAACTCTGAGAAATAATAACAAAAATCCACTTTATGCACACTAAAATCTACCTTACTTACAACATCTTAATCCTTTCTGCTTTACAAACCATTTTACATTTATTATCTCTATGGATGAAATAGCCTTCTTTGAAAAAAGGAGAAAAATGGCAGAGATAGTGTGACTTACCCAAGGTCATATAGCTGGTAAATTGTCAGGCTGGTTCTGGAAACCAAGTAGGAGCCTTACCCTTGTACTCTTCCATCTCCATCAAGGACCTAATCCAGCAGAATTCCGATCATTTTCTGAAGCTTTCCAGAGGATAATTTTTCAACAATACTTGAACAAGAAACAGAATGTCGAGAACAACCAAAGTGTCAGTATCAGTAGATCATGGTCACGTGGTCAGACAGCATCTTGAATAATCTCAAAGAACCAGGTTTTCATTATTGATATAATATGATATGATAAGCATTGTATATGATATATTTGATATATATTATATAATTGATATATGCATATATATGCACACACATACATATATGTGTATATACACACATATACACATGTATATGTGTATGTATTTATACACACAAACGCACACATAGTCTCCCAGTAGTCTAAATGCACTAAAATTTGGGGGACTCTATAGTAGATGTGTAGGTATGTAAATAAACATATGAACGCAAACATACAAACAAATATTTTACATTCTCCTCAGTATCCACATTTGTACTGAAGCTACCACATATCAAAAATAAATGTTCATTTCATTGGTTCTGGAAAGGCAAGATCTTAGAAAGAGAATTAGACCAAGAGTTGAGAGAAACCAGGATTTGAATCTCACCCTCACTTACTAACTGAGTGACTATGAGTGAGCTATGTAATATCTCTGAGCCTGTTTCCTTACCTGTAAAATGGTTTGAAAAAGTTGTATCTACATTATAGAGTGGTTGTAAGAATCACATGAGATTGATATGTAAAGTATGATAGCTGTGTCAGCTGATATCAGGTTGGAGGATCCTGCCAAGTTCTTCATAGAATTTTTAAATTTATTGTATGCAATAAATCTTGGCATGCAAGATGCAAATGTCTTCATGGTGGTCTCCTTGTCCAAATTCATCATAGGTGTTACAAAAAGTGATGACCAAGTGACTCATGAAACACATCTTTTTTGTCCAATACTGGGCATGCTATAAAACAAATACCAACAACTAATTTATTTACCTATCTAAAGTAAATTTATGATCCCTCCTCACAAGTCACCTATATTTCCTAGATTTGTTAATAATGGGGTCACTATGAATGGATCTCACTGATTCCAGTGGTGTGTCAACTTCTTTGACATTGGAGAAAGGTTGCATATGTAGAGTATCAACAGTTAAATTATTATTTATAAGTGATCTAAAACTATGCTTCTTACCTCTATAATCCTGTCCTCCTTTTCTGTCACTGTGCCGCAGTGACTGCAGAAGCAAGAATATAGTTTGCATAGTTTATATAATCCTAATGATTGTCATGGCCAAAAAATTGATTTTTTCGTGACCAATCTTCACATATTGATGTTTTTTTTTAAAATTTAGGGTTGGTATGTGGACAAAAGACACATGCTTACAAAATCACTTTCCTTTCTCTATGGAGATTTTACTGCCAAAAGAGAAAGGAGAAAGTTATGATTGGATATTGAAGAAGACTTGGATTGAGAGACAGAAGCCATGAGTTCATGTTGGCACTTCATAAGTTGTTGACTACATGATTTTGGATAAGCCATTTCAATTCTTTGATCCTCAGTTCTTTGATCTGGAAACTACCTTGGCCATCACAACAAATGCTTTTTAATTGACTATTGTACTAAAAAATTCAAAAGCTGTGTTCTCAGGGTTGAAGATCTAGAGATGTAAAATAATACAGGGTTCACTACCCTCAATGAAGTAACAATTTAAATCGATATTTAATGTAGCATTTTATATTATAATTAAGTTATAATATAATATAATTTAATATATTTTATATTACAATTAAGTTATAATGTAATATAATTTAATATAATAAATATAAAATATATAATTTTCTTCCAATCATATGTTATGATTTTTAACTTTTTAAAGTTTTGAGTTAGAAATTATCTCTCTCTCTCCCCTCCCTGAGATGATAAGCAATCAGATATGTTGTACATGTGCAATTATGTAAAACATTTTCATATTAGTCATTTTATACCAGACTCAAATAAAAGAAAAAGAATGAAAGAAAAAGTGAAAAATAGCATGCTTCAGTCTGTATTCAAACAATATCAGTTCTTTCTCTGGAGGTGGATAGTATGCTTCATCATTAGTCCTTTGGGATTATCTTGGAGCATTGTCTTGCTGAGAATAGCTCATTCACAGCTCTTTATTGACAAATATTGCTATTACTGTGTAAACAATTCTTCTGGTTCTGTTCACTTCACTATTCATCCATTCATGTAAGTCTTCCCATGTTTTTCTGAAATCACCCTGCTTGGTCTTCCTTATAGCACAATAATATTCCACTGCAATCATATACCACAGCTTGTTTAGCCATTCCCTAATTGATTCACATCCCTTCTATTTCCAGCCCTTAGCCACCCCAGAAAGAACTACTATAAATATTTTTGTACAAATAGGTCCTTTTCTCTTTTTTTGGATGTCTTTGGGATACTGACATAGCAATGGTATTTTTTGATCAAAGGATATGCAAAGTTTTATAGCCCTTTGAGCATAGTAAGGAGGTAATAATTTAGTGGATATATGTGCATATATATGTACGTGTGTGTGTGCATGTCTGTGTGTAAAACTGAAACAAATAAGTATGATAAAAGGTGGAGTATGGGAGGGACAAAAGAAAAACAGAATCAAATTTCTCTAAGAAAAATCAAGAAGGGAAGAAAGGCTTTCAGCTGGGGAAGATCAAAGAACCCCTCAGGAATGAGGTAACCCCTGGGTAGAGTTTTGAAAAGACAAGATTTCAAGGAGGGAATGAATTCCAGTCATGGGAATTAAGGTGAACATGAGGAGAGTCAGGGGATGTAATTAATGGGCAATCTTATCTGGGACACACATACGTATACATAATGCATGTGTGTGTGTGTATATATATATATAGACATACATATGAACATGTATGCATGAGAATACACAGGCTCATGTGTACATACATACACATGTGTATATGCACACACATATATACTGGTGCATATATACATGCATATATATATATGTGTGTGTGTACCTATGTATATGAATGGGAAAAATATGAAACCAGCCTAGCATGATAGTTTGTAGACAGATGGTGGAAGGCTTGAATACCAGGGTACAAAGTATATATTTTATCTCACAGGCAATTTAGGTTATTGTTTATCAATCATTTCAGCCATGTCTTCATGACCCCGTTTTGGGTTTTCTTAGCAAAGATACTGGAATGGTTTGCCATTTTCTTCTCTAGCTCATTTTACAGACGAGGGACTGAGGCAAACAGGGTGAAGTTACTTGTCCAGAGTCACTCCGCTTGTTTCAAACTCAGAAAGATGAGTCTTCCTGACTTCAGGCCTGGTGCTCTATCCACAACATTACCAAACTGCCCTTACAGGCGATGGGGAGTCATTAAAAGTTTTAGTGACATAGGAATACAAATTAAGATTATTTTGACATCTGTGGGAAAGATGTAATGAGAGGAAAGAGGTTGGAAATAGGTAGACTGATGAGATCATTGCATAGTCTACACGTCAAGGGCTGAGAGTATGAACTAGATAGACTGGGACTAGGCTGGAGAAGAGGAAAAGAAAATGAAGATAGCAGTATTTGTGCTGCCTTCTTCCCAGGGCCGTTGTAGAGATCAAGAAAGAAACAAAGGCTTTCAGCAGGCAGTACATAGTCTTTCTTAACTGCAAAGCTTTCTATTCAAGTGAGAAGCTTATTGTTCTGGAGGTTATGTTATGACTGTGTTGTAGTGAGTGATGCTGTCCTGATAGAGTAGTACTTCTCTGTCACAGAGTATTATCTTGCCTTCAGTGGAAACCTCAGAAGAGAGTTTCTTCTCTAGGCTAGATAACTGCAGGTTTCCAAAAAAAGCTTTGCTTTCAGCAGCCAAGATTTTATTAAGCTGAACTCCTAAATATTCACCTGCTTTTCCCAAATCTTCAGACCTTTGGCATTACACTAACAGCTGTGTGTTGCCCACGAGTGTGTAGGGAGGGGGCCATTAGGTAGAGGGAAATACTTTTGTATTTCCCCCTTATACAGCTTCCTGGAAATAATATGTAATCAGGGAAAAGAAATGATGAATAAGGCATTAGTTCATATTAGTATGACATTTCTGAACAACTTCCTTGATACTCGCATAAACACCTTATCATAGAGGGGAAAGAGCCCTGGATTTGGAGTTTAATGATGATGATGCAGCATCATCATACCTAGCATTTAAAAAGCTCTTTAAAGTGTGTAAAGTGTTTTACAGATGTGATTTTGTTGATTCTTTCTATAGGCCTGTGAGAGGTAGGTGTTATCCTTGCCCCCATTTTAAAGATGAGGAAATTGGAGGTAAAAGAGGTAAAGTGACCTGCCCAGTATCATACAACTATTAGTTGACTGAGGAAATTAGAACTCTTTTTTTTCCCTGACTCTACCCAGGAATATTTACTCTAGGATTCCTAGCAATCCAATTAAATGATTTCGTTTCAGATCCCAGCTCTTCCACTTATTAGCTATATGCCCCTGGGCAAATCAAATTTTGGGGTCTTAATTTCCTTGCCTATAAAATGGGAATCATAGCATCGATTATTCAATCAGAAAGAATTTTTTTAAGTTTCTGCTATGATGCTAGGGATAGATACAATGATGGAAATGAAACAATTTCCATCCTCAAGGAACTGACATTCTGTCAGGGAACATAGAATCCACACATATAAATATTTACCAAATATGTTCAAAATAAATGCAAGGTAAATATTTTAGAGGATTTGTTGTTTTGCAGTCATATCTAACTCTTCATGATCCCATTTGGGGTTTTCTTGGCAAAGACACTAGAATGGTTTGCCATTTCCTTTTCCAGCTCATTTTACAGATGAGGAAAATGCGGCAATCAAGGTTAAATGACTTGCCTAGGGTTACACAGCTAGTAGTTGTGGTTGTGGCTTGTCTTTTGTTCTCAAAGAGGGCCATGACATCAGGAAGATGATGCCATGACTTGTAAGTGAATTAGATTTAAGTGAGGCAGGGCTGTGCAAAGTCACCAGCCTCACTTTCTTCTCTGGAGCCATATGAGTCCAGTGGTTAGATGTCTATCAGAATAAATGGAGATGGCGCTGAGTACAGCTAGTAAGTTTATGAGACAAGATTCGAGTCCAGGTCTTCCTGACTTCTAACCTCCTCAGCACCCCCTTCTCTTAGGACAACTTCCTCCCTCTGATTGGAGAAGGTGCAGGGTAGACCTTGGAGAGCTCCTCTGTGATCTTCCATGTGTGAAGGCCTTCCAGGGCATTCACCTCATCATTTCCCTTCATTTTCAGCTTCTCTTTATGTTTTGTCTCCCCCATTAGAATGCAAGCTTCTTGAGGGGAGAAACTTCCTTTTTCTTTTCTCTGTATCTTCAGCACTTAGCACAACACTGACACATAGCAGGTGCTTAATACATTCTTACTGACACTTCTAAGGTCAGGAGGGACAGCCTATGCAATGACACAGATGCATTATAGATTAAGACATGGAAAACACAGCATAAGTTAGGTACTAAATGAGGGTTGTCAGAAGGATCAAAAATTGGTAAATCAGTACAGTATCTGATACATAGTAAGTGTTTAATAAATGTTCTTTTTCTTTTCTTTTTTTCTTTCTTTTTTTATTTTCCTTCCCCTTTCCCCCATTCAGTCACCTCATTCTATAGTTGAGGAAACTGAGGGCCAAAGAGTTAAATGATTTGCAAAAGGTCACATCAAGAGTTAAATTCCAGATGAAGAATTGAAACTGAAGCCTTCAGACTTATGAGCCAATGCTTCTTACACAAAACCATGATCATATTTACACCACATAGCTCACAAAGTAGTTGTGTGGATCAAAGGAGATAATACATTTAATGCTTTGTAATCAGAAAAATTATTATTGAGAGACAGGCTAATGTAGTACAGGGAAAGTTGATATCAGAGTCACAAAGACCTGGGTTTGATTCTTGCCCCTCTACCACATCCTGGCTCTGTGACCTTGGACAGCTCACTTAAATGTCTCTGCTACCAGGGAACTTTCTAAGCCTATAAACTCAGAGGAGGTACATATCTGCATTGGTGGAGGGATTTTCTCACCCATAACATCCCACAAGCATAACAAATAAACAGGTGAGCTTTAGAGTATCTCCCTCTATCTCCCCAAGTCCACTCTAGTTGAGATATTTCAGCCCAGTATAAATGGGAAAAAATACTGGATTTAAAGTCATATGCCCTGGGTTAGAATCCTGACTAGCACATTAGTAATAGTATCAGTTAAATTCAATGTTACTAAGTTAAAAGTTAGACTAAATAAGTTAATAAGTTGAGTTAAATAGTAATAATGTCTTGTTTTTATTGCTGTTGGTTTTCTCGACTGTACTAACCCCATCTAATTGAGTCAAAAGTAGAATCAGTCCTAAAAAGTGCATTTAACCAGAGGAACAAGGTAATTTGTTCTCTGGTTCCAGAATTTTTTGAATCTCTGGATCAATAACCTTTTCTATTGGTCTTTCTGTTTTCTGTCCTTTCCTCACAAAGAAAATCAATTCCCCCAAGGCTTTTAAATCAAGTGCTTTCTTAATTACATTGCCAGGGGAGACAAACATATGTTTACACATGCAAATGCCCATCTCAATAGTGACAAGAACACGGTGTTCACCTTTTTGATGCTGATCTTGGGGGCCATTTTAGAATTCCTAATCTGGAGGCAATTTGTTTAGCAAGAAGGATGTCCAAGTGAGCAGCCCTGTTTGTTTCTCTCCATGCTCTGCCATTCCCTTCCTGCAGGTGACCTCAAATGGACAATGTTGGAGCTGGGAGAGACGCTAGAACAATTGTTCTATCTCATTATTTTACAGGAGAGGAAACTGTGGCTTGGAGCGTCTTGGAAGCAGTATGTCCAAGATAATGGACCTAATGATGGTGCCTGGGCTAGAACCCAGATCAGACTTCCTGTCACATAGCAAAAACCAGCACTAGACAAGGAAAAAAGAGACCAGGGTTCTGTTTCCATCTCTTCTGTGAAGGAGCTGCATAACTAGGGACAAATCATATCACTGAATGCCAAGAGGGAAGAGTGGTTCAGGCACCTTGAAAAGTGTTGATTTCTTTTTTTTTCCCCTGATGCAACACAGACCATAAATTCTAATTCTATGAGCCTTTACATGGCATATATCAAACTAATTCACTGTTTTAGTTGTTCCAGGAAATCAAAATTGCACTTGACATGTTATTATCTTTCAGACAATATCAGCATGTTGTTAGAAATGTCACTGTATAGTAATATGAGGGTCACTGGACTTGGATTCAAGAGTCCTGGGTTCTCATCCTGCATCAGACATTTAATAGCTCTCACCTAAGCCAGTATTTTGAATTATCTTTTGTAAACTGGGTCACGGTACTAAAAAGATGATCTCTAAAGTCCCTTACATTTCTGAGTTCTGCGATCTTTATAAAAGCTTTGTAGAGTAAATGGGTCAAGCATTATTAAACCTCTCAAACAGATGAAGGCTCCTCCAGGAGTGTGCATTAACTTTTCGAGAGAGTCGATGGTTAAATTTTCTTGGAAATCAGGATTTGAATTATAGTTTTGTTGGTTGTCCAGACTTAAAAAAAATAATAGAGAAAGTGTTAATAGTGTAGAAATTTAAAAGCACTGTGCACGCAAGGTTTTTTGTTGTTTTCTGTTTGTTTTTGTTTTTACCCCTCCTAGTGAATCAGTTGTTAAACATTTACCAGCACACAGCTGCAGACACAGTGATACAAAAGTGGTCAGTAGAAAACTAGGAGATTTTTATTCCTGGCCTCATCCCCTGGGCCTCACATCATGGCTTACCTTGACTGCTTAGACCAAAAGCTCCTTCAGCTTTAGAATATGTGTATTAATAAGAACAGACTATATAACTGGAGTATTGTATTCTGTTCAGGATATTCCTTTTCAGAAAGAGAGGCAGAAAAACTCTTGTTCTTTTTTTTTGTAGAGAGAAGGGTGACAAGAATTTCCTGATTATGTCCAAAGTTTTCAGTTAATTTTATTTTAACATAGAAATAATATATAAATAATATAGTAATATACATAAAATAAAATAGTAGTAATATAATATAGTAAGTAATGTATAAGGTATCATGGTAGTCAAAATCCTGACATTAAGGAATTTGTTCCAAAGGGGAGAGAAGAATTCTACCTTTAAAAAAATGAGGAAGACACATTTCACTTTAGAGTTTACAAGTGACAGAGCTAGGATTTCAACCAAGTCCTCTTACTCCCAATAAGTGTGTCCTAGATGGGGCTTAGGCCCCATCATTTGTCTGAGGTCACATAGACATAGCAGCAGTGCAAAACCTAAATTTGTGGCTCCATGTTCAGTACTCTATCCTCTGCACAAGTCTGCTTCTCAAATAATATTTGCCTTACCTGCTTGATAGGTTTGTCACGAAATCAAATGAAATCATGTATTTAAAGATAGTACATGCAAAAGCATTTGTGTTCATCAAGTGCTAAACAATTCAATTATCATTGTCCTTATTTCAGTGTGAAACTGGTTTGGGAAGTGGGCAGAGTTCTTTGTAGTAGATCTTGACCTCTGCTTAATATTACTGGTTCCCTTCCCACAGCTCATTATGGTATGAATAATGAACAAAGTTCACTGTAGAGTCAAGTTGTGTATGTGATTGTGCATAAAACATACATGATCCATTGTGTTTATACAAAAAGGTCATGGGAAGTCATATTCAGGTTTGATGGGTTACTTAATTCAACAACATCTGACTGAAAAATCAAACTGACTCTTTGAAAGCTGGGGAGTGGGGAAGCTTACAACAGTTCCAACTTCATGCAATATCGGCATGGAAGTGGTCACCATAATCTGATTTTAAAGGTCCCTGGGCAGGGTCTCTCTATCTTAAAAGATCTCCCTAGGAATGCTTGAAATTCTAAACTTCACTTTATCCCACACTTGAGCATTCCAGACAGTAGAGATACATTAGGCTTAACAAATATGTCTTTTTATAAATGAATTTTCCTCAGTGGGTTCAGGGTTCAATAGCTTCAATATATGTTCTACATCCTATGTGCCAAAGAGTTTATTTTCCAAGAGGCAGAATGGTGTAGTAGATAAGGCACTGGATTTGGGAGAAGGAGGACAGGTGCAAATCACTTCTCAGATCCTTTACTAGTTTGTGACCCCTGGGCTAGTTACATAAGCCCTTTCCTCATCTGTAAAGTCACAGTTTTACTAGACTTCAAGAGTCCTTTGTAGCTCCAACTCTATATCCCTATGATCCATTCCCAGCCAATAATTCAGATCATGATTTTTTTGTACCATTTTTGTGGGTATGTTAGACCACTTTAACAATCTTATAAAGCCTGTGGACCCCTTAAAAGAATATCGTGAAATAATTGAAGGAAATGTTAAATTTGTTTAGAAGGAAGTAAGGACAAAGATATTATTTTTCTCATCCTGTTATGAGCCTCTTGAAATTTATCTGCAGACCTCAGTACAAGAGCCCACACTTTAGATAGTGACATATTGGATAGGGGAAAGTCTTCAGTCGAAGAAGGAAAGAGCTTTTTTAAAAAAAAAAATTGAGGAGATGACAATTGATTTTTAACTATATTTAGAAATATAGAGGGATTAGACTTCTTGGCTCCTAAGAGCAAGACCAGAAGCAGCAATTGCAAATTTCAGAGTATTAGTTAGGCTCAGTGTAAGGACAAGTTTCCAAACAATGACAGTGAATTTAAAAATGGAGTGGGCTACATAAAGAGATAGTGAGTTTCCCATCAATAGATGCCTTCAAGCAAAGACTGGACTACCTATTTAATGATTTCAGAGAGTAGATTCCTGTTTAGGAATGGATTGGACTACAGGTTTTCTGAGGTCTCTTCCACACCTCAAATTCTTTCAATCTTTTTCAATTAGATTACTTTCTTCCTAACATTTATAGTAATAATAGTTATGTTGAAGAGATGGGGATTTTTATTCTTGGGGATTGATCAGGATAGGATTAATATTACTTTACAAAAAGCTGTAAAGCTTACAGAGACGGTAGTAAGTTGTCTCTTATTGAAGATTTTCAGCTGGAAGCCAGATACACGATTGCTAGGGATGCTGTAGGATTCCTATTTATGTTTAGCATGGGTTAAATGCCACTTGAGCCTCCTACCAAAACTGAGATTATAGAATTTTGTGATTTCTAACTGTGGAGATAAGGAAAGATTTGATGGTGGCAGTGGCATTCAAGCTGATTTAGCTTTGAAGGATAGTGCTGATTTTAGTAGGCAGAGGTGGGGTCAAAAAGCATTTTCCAGGGAATGGTTTGAGCCAAGGTACAAAGACAGAAAAGTACAGCTTATGTTGAAGAACCAGACTAGAATGAGACCAGTTTGGATAACAGGTAGTGTACATGAGTTGAGAAGTGAAGGAAAATGGTGGAAAGATGAGATGATGCTTATAGCATTTCCTGGTTATTTTGCTAAAGCTTATATTGAATCATTCTGTCAAACAGTATTTATTAAGCACCAACTCTGTGTCCAGCACTGTGGAATAAAGACAAAGTAAAAAAAAAACCCACCTGTCCTCAAGGAGCTTACAATCTAAGCATGAAGAATGAATACTATGCTTGGAGGAGCCAGGGAAACAGAGTCCCAGGGTAAACAGTTATAGTTACAAACCAACTGGATATTGGCAAATTTGAGTAGACATTTACTGTTTTCCTCTTTTTCCTACAGGTCATCAGATTATGGGACCTCATACACCAAACTCAACTTACAGCCAGGTATCACTACAGTGATTGACAACTTCTACATATGCCCCACAAACAAAAGAAAGGTATGAGACCTACTTTTCTATTTGTAGCTGATTATTCACTCTAAGAAATTTACACTGAAGTCCACTGACTTCAGGGGAAAATTTGCTTGGTAGAAACATAATAGAGTAATTTTGCCGCAACAAAAATCCTTGCACCGAAGCTTTTCTTGGGTAACTTCGTCTCTGAGACTCTGAGCCATGTGGTCACAGTTTGCTCTCTCATCCTAGTGGTGGTTAATTGATCCATGGAGAATTCTGTTGAGCATTTATTTAAGTGCTGTTTTGTCTTGTACCTACAGAGAAGACATGCACAAATTTAATGGGTAGAGAGAAAGACAGACACATTCATGCAGCTCTGGAGAGATAGTGAGACAGATAGAGAAATATACGTTGTCATAGATGTGATTATATATACACAGAGGCAGAAAGACTCAGACCCGTGGAAATGAGGAAGAAGAGTGAGCAATTTTGGTACAAGTGCAGTGTTTATAATTGATCTACTTTCAAAAGAAAAATGTGTCTCTGTACTTGGAAATTTGGCACAGTCAAGTATCAGCCATGTGCATTCAATTGATTAGGAATGGTTGTGGTCTTTTTCTGTGATATACATTGTCATTCATCTCTCCCATGTGTTAAGCATCATGTTCTGAGGCATATTAGAGGACTCTGCTTTTCATTGTGCTATAAGACAGGTAACGGTTTTCTGTTGTTTGAACTTGAACTACCTTGGTGCCTCTCCAGGTTGTGCCTGGGGGGAGCGATTCTCTAAGTGAAGCTAAAGGCATCGACTCATTTCAGGCAAAATTGGCTTTGGTCTCTTACCCAAAGAACTAGCAGAGAGCTCCATGTGCTCATTTCTTTGCGTCTGGACAAAGAGATAAAGTTTGAAAGTAGCTTGAGTGGATTGAGGCTAATATAAACTACTCAATGGCCTACAAAAATGAGAAATCAGGAGGAAATTGGAGTTTAACTGTGACTTTGTAGTGTTTAGATACTTAACATCATACACACACACACACACATATACACATATATGTATATATGTGTGTATATACAAATACACACATATTCATATACATGTATATACACATATGTATATATAAGTATATATGTTTATGTGTATATATAACATATATGTATACATGCATGTAGATATGTATTTGTGTGTGTATGTTTTTTCCCCTTGAATGTGGAGGTAGGACAGGCTTGCTTAAATTAGTATTGGGAACTCCTAATGTGGAAAAACACCTTCCATCAAAGGCATAGCACTAACTGCTCTGTACCTGAGAATCTTAGAGATTCACCTCTGAGGCACTGAATAGTTAAGTGGCATCCTAAGTTACATAACTGGTATACATCTGAGAAAGAACTGAACCCACTTCTTTCTGACTCCACAGCTGGCTTTCCATTGTAGTGTGTCATATTACCGACTCATGATTTCCTTCTTGTTTTAAGGTTTACAGAATGTTTCCCTCCCCATTGCTGTATGAAGTAATTAGCACAAATGTTGTTATATTCATTTTACTGAAAGAAAGCTGAAGTTCAGAGAAGGCTAGTGGTCACAACACATCAGCAAAGAACTTGGAAAAATCTGTTATATTCTTTAACTCTGTGAAATTCAGCCAGATACACGGCCCCATTCACAGCAGTTTCAGGTTACATTAGGATTCAGCTGTTAAATATCATTCCTTCAGGCTGTCTTGATATTCTTGGCTTTATTTTTAATAGGATGTCATCTTTTTTTGAAGCACTCCTTTTTCTTAAATGGACCTTTTATTGCTTGTAAAAAGTCATCTGATTGACAGGCTTGGAATTGAACTTAGGCAGAACAGAATGTAGAGAAACAAAAAGGGAAGAGGCATATTCCTCTCATGTGATGAATGTGCCACTCTGGACAGGAGGGTGTTAGCATGCAGGAGAGGTGATTCCGGTTGAATAGCCCCAACTTTCTTGATCCCTTGGTAGATAAGAGAGTACCAAGATGCTCCTTGGCAGCTGGTCCATCCCATCACTTTCCCCTACTCCTTATCTCAAGCCTTCTCTGCTATAGTTAATCTCAGCACTTAGCACAGTATTTGGTGCTTAATAAATATTGATTGATTGGCTAGATGGTCAATAGACAGGGACTGATTTCATTCCTATTGTGAAACTCATTTGATTTGTCCTTGCTTTTTTTCTCCATATCTCAAAATATCCTAAGCTTAATGAGATAGAATCTTACAACCCTGGTGCAAATTTCCAGCCATATGTGATCTCAGAAATGCCATATTATCACAGATTCATCCAATATTTGAAAACAAAACCTCAGTCAGTTGAATAATACAAAGAATGCTCACTGCAGAGAAAAATGAGACTAAAACATATGTGGTTCTTTGGGCACCTATTCTGGGGTATGTGAACTGGGAAGAAGTGTGGGAAATCAATTCTGTCAATAAAGACAGAGATATAACTACATAAAATTGTGCCTAGGGCAAATTCATTGAGGATAGAAGTGGAGTAAGTGATGAAAATCCATAGGATGTTCTAACAAGGGTGAGGGGTAGCAAAAGGGAGCAGGATTGCTGGAACCTTGCTGAAGAAGGCACCAGAGCTAACTTGTTCAGTGTTTGTAGAAAAGCATAGAGTGAGTCATGGGCTAGCAATTCTAACTCTAACCCTCGATTCTACAGGGAAGTATTACACCAACCTCAAGGAAGGAAGTACATATTTTACCCTAGGAAGAAGCAATTCATACCCCTCCCCAGAAGTAGATCCCCTGGGCCAAAATCCCATTCCCAGTAATTCTCCATATTTTGCTATATCCTCCCTAATCTCTGGAGCTTTACATGACTCTGCATTGCCAAAACTACTTCAAGGATTTAATATCAGATAATCAATTACTGTCAGGAGTAAGATCTCTTTATGCTCCTCTTTATGTTTATAGTAGAACATGTCATCCATATACACACACAATTAAATCAGGACTTCCTTTGTCACAGGCACTCTCAGGTTGTCTCCTGCAATAGTGTCCACTTGTCTCACTGCCCTCATCTTTCCTTCTGCCTCTGGCCAGGGTGCTGACATCCTCTCCATTGTCTCATCTTTCAGAAACTCTTAGTCTTAAATTCAAAACTACTCAACAAATATATGACCAAGGAGGCATGGATAGACAAAAATGTTTCAGAAAAGACCCGGGCATTTTAGTGACTCATTATGAGTCCAATTGTGAGCCATGGCCTCCTCCTATCATAATCACCCCCCTCCTTTGGGGCATTGAAGCAGTACAGTGGATAGAGCACCAGTGCAGGAGTCAGGACCTGAGTTCAAATCTCACCTCAGACACTTGATACTCACTAGCTGTGTGACCTTGAGCAAGTCACTTAACCTCAGTTGCCTCATCCTGGGCCATCTCTAGTCATCCTGATGAATATCTGGTCACTGGATTCAGATGGTTCTGGAGGAGAAATGAGACAGGTGACCTGCACAGCCCTCCCTCACTCAAAACAAAGTCAAGTGCAAGTTGTGTCATTATTTCTCTGATGGCATGGTCTTCTTCAGCAATGAAGGATGAACACACACACCAATCACCCCCCCTTGACTCCAGGAGAAAAAAATAATGCAATGTTATGTTTTAGGTTGTGTTTATTTAAACAAAAGCATAATTACCATAGTGAAAAAGTTCTCACGTTCTTATCATTTTCCCTGACTGAATCTCATCTGAAACATGGGGTTTATTTCTAGATGTCACATTTTAGGAAGGTCATTCACAAAGTGACATGGGTTTAGAGGGGGACAGAGTGGTAAGGTGACTGACAAATTTGTCATATGAGAATTGTTTGGGGAAAAAACAAAGTATGTTTAGTATAGAGAAAACAAGACTTAAAGGGATGTTTGAGGGAACATGATCAATATTTTCAAGTGTAAAGAGAGCTATTATGTAGAAGGATTGATTGGACTTGTTCTACTTTGACCAAGAAAACTGAACAAGGAGAGAAGTTGTAGAGAGACAGATTTCTACCTTAAATTAAAAAAGCTTTCTAACACTTAAAGTTGTTCAAAATGGACTGCCTTAGGAAGTAATGTATTCCCAATCAGCAGAGTTCTTCAAGCAAAGATTGGATAGGCCACTTGACTGGGATGTTATATTAGAAATCTCTATACAGGTAGGAATTTTGCTAGATGGCCCTTCCTATTCTGAGACTCTATAATTCGGAATAATGGTTTGGCTACTCTTTGAAGCCATTTCTGACAACTCTAGGCCTCATTGTTATTTCTATATTCTCAATTCCTAGAATATTTATACTTTAAGGAGGGAACGGTGACTTCATCACTGTGAGTACTCCTTCTACAGATGCAAATTGAAATTCTTGAAAACTTTAACCTCCCTTGCCATGTCCCACCCAAATCATCACTTTGTTACCAATCTTTTAGTAATGTTCTTCTTCAAATCTCTCCATGATGGATGCCCAATAACAGAATCACAGCACATGGTTGGATCTATATTGAAAGTTTGCTATCTTCAAAAGCTATTCCAGAGCTTCTACTCTGTAAGACCTTGGTTACTGCACCATCATGATAAGAACACAATAAAATTTTCTATGCATATACTTTTGAAACCTTGGGCAAGTAAGTCAGTTACCTCTCTGGACTTTGGTTGCCTCATTTGAAAAATGAAAGGGTTAATCTTGATGTCTTCTAAAGTCCCTACTAGTAGAATATTTGCCATCTGATGAGGCCCTAAAGGAGGACTTATTAGAAAATAATATGAAAAATAGCTTCCACTTGTATAAAGATTCATGATTTACAAATTACATGACATATATCTCCCCATTTGAGACATCACAACCTCATCAGGTAGTTAGGGCAAATTTCATTATCCTCACATTGAGGGTGAGAAACCTGAAGGCTGAAGATGGAAACTGAGTTGGGATTCGGAGTCAGTCCTAGGTCATACAATTTAACACGTGATTGTATAATAGTCTTTTCTCTGGAATTCTACTCTTTTTATACCCATAAATCCTCATTTTACTGTCTGGTACTGAAATAAGTCTATTTAATTCATCTTCTACATAAGAGACAGACAGACAGACAAGAGGGAAGGAAGAGGAGGAGGAGGAGGAGGAGAAGAAAAGAAGAAATTGATTAGGAGCTAAAGAATGAAGGAAGGTTTCCTGGAAGAGGTGGCATTTGAGCTTGTCCCCAAAAGATGGTGAAAGTCAGCCTCTTTATCCCAGCTTAATACATAGAGCAGTATAAAAGATGTCTTGAACAAGTTTTGCAAAGTTTTAATTTTTAAAAAAAGTCTTGACATGTAATTTCTTTCACTTTCAACAAGAAACTTCCCAAACCACCTGAAACATTTTCAAGTGATGTATGTAGAAAGATCTAGTATACTATCCCTTTAAAATTGACTAACTTGATCACATCCTGAGAAAATTCCTACAGATGGATTATAGCTTTGGTACAGTAGAACCTTCACACCTACAACAGTGATTCCGATTCATCATTCACAGGAAGATGGGAAGCATGCTTCATAGTCAGAGTAGCAACAGCAAGAGGCATAAAACCTGACTTTTACTTAGTATTATGTGCGATATACTTCACATACATTATTTCACTTGAGCATTGCAAAAATGACCCTATGAGGTAGGTAGTACAGATTTCTTTCTGTCTTTCTTTTTTCTTTTTAATAGATGAGCAAACAGAGGCTCAGAGAAGTTAAATAATCTGCCCATAGTCATGGAGCTAGTAAGTTTCTGAGGTGGGATTTGAACTTCATATGTCATAATATTTCATTATAAGTGATACACTGTGCATCAAATGCTATTTTGAAAGCAGTTAAGGAATGGTAGGAAAATCCATTAAATGTGTTTGTACGTAAAGCCAGCCAACAAAGAGCAGGGAAACTTACCAGAAGACTGGGTAGAGAAAAAACAGATAGGGAATCCTAAAATCATAGAATTCAGTCCCACAGACATTGATTTTATTGATATGTCCAAAGCAGAGAATGAGAAACAGCATTCACAGAGAGAGCAACAACAGGATTTATAAGATAATATGATCAGCTGAATTCCTATTCATTGGAATAGTGCTCTAAGTCAGCATGGGATTACATAGGTCTTGGAGATGTATACCCTGGGAAACCAACCTACACTAGGAGTTGGGGGTGGGGTGGGGAGTGTGGCACAATGGCAGCTGTATGTTTAGTGAGCAGTGGAACAAGTATCCTTGTGGGTATTATTGAATAAAATTGATATTAAGGGCAGACATGTGGATGTTGGGCATTGTTTTCATGCTGTGGGAACTTAATGTTTTGCTATCAAGGAAACAAGGATGAGAGAGTATATTTGCATCCCATTTTTAAAAACTCATAAAATTAATTTTCTCTCCCTCCTAGCCATCCCTGCCATTGGAGGAAAAACAACTAAAACTAAATTCTTTAACAGATATTCATAGTAAAGGAAAAAATATTCCTGAAGGCTTTATCATAAGTCCTCTGAAATCATAGTCATGTCACTGATCACAATTCTCAAATCTTTTAAAGTTGCTTATTTTTTAGGGTGTTGTTTTTATTGAATAAACTCTCTTCTTTGTTCTGCCAAAGTCACTCTGCATCTGTTCAAAGAGTATCTTTCCAAGTTTCACTGGAACTATCCATTTCTCATTTCCATCACATTTCTATACCATAATTTGTTTAGCTGCTCCTCAATTCATGGGAACGCCCTCAATTTTTAGTTTTTTGCTACTATGAAAAATATGCTCTAAATATTTCTGTGCCTGTGGGTCCTTGATCTTTCTTTAATCTTTGTAGATACTTGAGAGAGTGCTTTCCTATCTCCTATGTGTTGGGAATTTGATGCTTAGTACTCCCAACTTAGTGTGACAATTTATACAGCATTCTGCACACTTAGCTCACACCACATCCTAACGCAACCTATCCAGTGAAAGAAGGGAGATGCAAGATAGAGCTAGGTGGCAGAATGAATAGATAGGTAGGCTTGGAGACAATAAAACCTGACTTAGATAACTTAATGACTGTATGCCTTTGATAAGTCAATTGACCTTTCTCAGACATAGCTTCCTTAATGATAAAGTGTTTTACCTTCAAATTTTTCCCATTTTTTTTTTCAAAATTGCTAGTCACAATATAGCAATAACATTTGTCACTTCTTCAGATTTCAAAGCCCAGAGTCAAGAAGGTCTGGATTCAAATCCAGCCTTAGACACTTAATAACTCTATGACCCTGGGAAAATAATTTAATCTGTATTTTCTTCTTTCATCTACAAAATGGGAATACTTGTAATAATGCCTATTTTACAGGGTTGTTGTAAGGATAAATGAGATAATACTTATAAAGCACTGAGCACAGTGCCTGGCACATGATAAGCACTATAAAATTTCTAGCTATCATTTTCATTATCCTCAGTATTATTATTCATATTTAACCTAGAATGTAGCATATCCAAACCAGGGCATTTGTACGACCAAGAGCCCAAAAGTATAGCTAGCAACCCTCTTACCACTTTCTTTCTTATCCTAAATATAAATTCCTTATTAGCCAATTTAGATTCTGTTCTTTCTTGTCCAAATAATCCATTTGGTAGAGAAAATGGAAATAAAGTGAGAATTAAGTAGTTCCGACTTTTCTCCATTTTCTGTAATCATCTTTCTTTTCACTGCAAACAATGGTCCTATTCCTTCTTTGATTCTTTTCTTTTCCCCACAATGGTTTTTTAATCCACATATTTCCATTGTTAATTTCCCTTAAATCCTCCACTAATTCTGAATTTTAGCATTGTTGACACTTTTATTAGAACTACCCCAAGTCTTTAGCCTATCTTTGTTTTCATCTTCTACATTTTTCTAATGAAAATCTAAATTGATTGGTTGCATCTTTATTGGCCTCTTCAAATACCTTTTTTCTTTTTCTCTGGAATTTTTTCCACTTTGTATTTTCTGAATGTCATTCTTGAGATCCTCCCATAACCTCAGTGTTAACATCCCCTGTAGAAATTTGGTCTGTGCTATAGTGACTGTCCTTTTCTCTGAATTCTTTTAAATCTACTCTCTAACATTTAATGTTCTGAGGTCTATTCCTGGTCTAATCTGTGTCCTGCATTCCCTCCCATCTTTACCATCCAGTGCCCTAAGGTCCCTTACAGCACTAACATCTTATGGCTGCACTTCTCTGGGCCTCAGTTACCTCTTCTGTAAAATGAAAATGTTGGATTAGATGACCTCTAACATAATTTTCAGTTATGATATTGTCTGAATCCATGAAGAAGAGGACATTCTGATAGAGAGGGAATTATATAGTACGAGTGAAAGCCAGACAAGAGAATACTAGAAATTAACAGAGTAACAGAATGTAGAAAATAGATAGGGACCCCTGAGGGGTTTGAGTGAATGCCAGGATGGAGACTCATGTTGGGCATAATGAATTCTCACTTAATAGTATCATGTTGTCCTTTGTTTTCCGCAGCAATGATTGTTATCTGAGTGTGGATTGAGCAGCTCTCTTTTCCACAAAGCTTAAGCACTGAATCTCTTCTTTTATTAGTTACCTAAAAATCAACATGTGAAAAAGAGGATGGTGCCTTTTTCTATTCTGCAAGAATTGTTCAAGCTGTCTTTTTCAATATCCCTTTATGAAGAAGAGTCGAGAGCTGGACCTAGACCAAAGCATCCCTTTGGAAAACAGAAATAAATAAAAAAGAACCCAACACATCTTATATGACTCCTTCCCTATCTCTTTTCTCTCTTTGTTTCTCACCATACCTCTAAATCACAAGTGGGGTGATTTCACTTTGTTAAATTGAGGAGGCAACTAAGTTTTTTAAATAGAACATTAGACCTGGAATCCAGACTTCATTTCAAATCTAGTTTCAGACACTAACCATCTCTGTGACCATGTGCTTATTGTCACTTAACCTTTTTTTCAACCTCAGTTTCTTCATCTGTAAAATTGAGATGATCATAATACCTACCTGGCAGGGTTGTTGTGAGAATAAAATGAGATAACATCTCTAAAGTTCTCCGCAAGCCTTAAACTGCAGTATAAAGGCTGTCCTCTTCATTGCTACTGTTCTCATCAGTATCATCATCATTCTCATCCTTCTTAGCATTTTGTATGGACTTTTCCATAAAAACATAGATTTAAAGTCCTGGAATGGACTGCAGAAGTCATATAATCTCACTCAACTCACTTTCACAAATAAAGAAAACCTATAGAGGGATTGGTTAATTGCGATCTCAGATCACATGGCTAGAAAGTGGTAGAGTTGGGCTTTGAATCCAGACCCTCCGACTCCATATTCAACTTTCCACTAAGCCATTGTGTCTGTATTTTGTCCTTATATCACACAACTAATTCACAAACATATATTAAGCTTCTACTATGTGTCAGCCACTGGAATATAAAAAAAATGTCCTTTCCAGCAAGGATCTTACATTCAAAGGGAAGAAGAGTGGGCCAAGAACCATGTGTACATATAAATATATTCATGATAAGTAAAAAAAAAAATACTCACTGGTTTAAGAATAGAAACACTAGAATTTGGTAGGATTAGGATAGACATCATGGAAGCTAGTTCTTGTGCTTAGTTTTAAAGTTAGGAATCCAATGAATGAGTGAGTGAAAGAATAAATGAAAAATTTATTAAATATTATGAATCTAAGGTAAGGAAGGAGAATGTTCCAAACATGGGGAAATCTAGTCAAATACATGGGGACTGTAAATGGAGGGTCATGTATGAGGAAAAACAAGAATGCAAATTTCATTAGACCATAGAGTATGGTTAAGGGAGTTGTGTTATTGAAGTGACAATATATCATAGTTATTTATGTACTTGTCTTTTCTCCTTCATTCAACTACAAGATCCTTAATGTCAGGACCTGCATCTAATCCATTTTTGTTACCAGTGCACATAGCAATAAGATATGTAGCATATGTGGTTTATAAGTATTTGTTGTTTATCAAGAATGTTTTTTGGTAATACAGGTTATTGGTGCCCTGTGGTTTGCTTACAAGATTGGAAGTTTTATATAAACCTAACCAATAACCTTACTTTTACTTTTCAGAATTAAATTGATCAGCATTAAAGAAGGATCGATAGTTATAAAAATCCTATGTCTTCCTTGATCATTTATTCTACATAGGAGGCATATGGGTACTCAGGCTCATGCTCTTAGTCTAAAGACACTGGACTAGTCTAAAGGTCACTTGCATTAGCAGCTGACCACCTTATAATAATTATTAGTACCTTAAATCATGTATAGTCAAGACTTTATACAAACAAACTCAAATCTCATGGTAGACAGAGTAGATGAGACCTGTCTGTGCAGATCCAGTGCACAGAGCTGAACAACGTAGAAATAAAATGATCTCAACATAAAACCTTGTTTGACAATGTTAAGGCACTTGTAATGTTGGTTATCATAGTTATCTATGAAAGGGTCATACCTCTCCATTATTTTTAAGTTCCTTGAGAGTTGAGACCATAGTTTATGTAAACTTTGTGTCTCCTCCAGTAACCAAGACTACATACAAAATGCATCTAATAAATATTGGCTTCGTTGTGTTGATCTAGCATATGTAGATGAGGGCTAGGCAAGTACCCATGAAACTGAGTATCTTATGAAACTAAAAACTTTTTGTTCCAAGACTAATCTTTATAACGTTCTTCACTTGCTTACACAATCTGCTCATTTGGATCTAGCCCTCTTTCTTTCCCCAGACACCAAATACTTTTATTTTCTACTACAGTTTCAGATATGGACAGCTCCCCACTTCTGCAAGGGCTTCCTGCTATGAACCAGCCTTAAGAGGTCTAAAAGTGAACAATAAACCCCTTTCACTATTCACTAGCTCACACAAAGTCCTGGGACCTCATTTTGTTCTGCATCTCCATACTACATTGGGGCCCATGCTTGGTCCAGGTACATGAAGAGTCAGCTTCTCAACTCAATATCCCCTCATTGCAGAGACAGATTTAGACTTTATGTCTGTAAGAACTCTCATAACTACTACAGATCTGTCCACAAGTAGAATGGCCTGCCTCTCAAGTTGATATGTTTATCCTCTAACATTGAAGACATCAGAACAGAGGTTAGATGCCCACTTGTCAAGAATGTTTTAGTGGGGATGCCTTTCATGCATAGATTGGTCAAGCTGGTCACTGAGATCCTTGCCAATCCTCACATTCCTATAATTCTGTAATTTTATGAAATTGAATGAGTGGTCTTCTAATGTCCTCTCCCAGTTCTGGTTCTCTCTGAGAATGAAGGACAAACAGAAACATTAACAGAATTCAAATGACTAGATACTCATTGTAACAGCCAATGTTATCAACTGACAATGCCCATACAGATAAAGAGTTAAAGATAACTTTTTTTTAGCCCATATGATATATACTTTGAGTTTTCTGAGCATGTAAGCATCATTGCTTAGAAAAATCCTTAAGAAATTCTTCTCTTTCTTCTTTCTCCTCCTGATCAAGCTCATAAGACTTACATGCCTTACTGGACAATTTGATGAATATTAAAGGTCAAACAATTTGACCCCTTACTGTCCAGCCCTCCAGAAATGAACCTTCTTAAAACTCCTCTAGTCTGGTCCTCCACTTACAGTTGTACAAACCATTGTTTTGCCTCTCCTCAAAACTTTTCCCACTTGGTACAACTTATGAGTATGTGACCCACTAGCTGTGAGGAACCAGAGCTAAACCCATCACAGCATAAAAAACCCCAAGGAAGAAATTAGCAAAGTGGAGCTCCATTGCTATGGAACTATAATCATTGGATTTAAAGTTTTGGTGAATGTGATATAGGAAGATGTAAAATAAGAGAATGTTACTAGTCTTCCTTCCCTGACAGTCTCAGCAGTTTTGGGGAGCATCATGTAGGGAGGGGGTGGTACTAAAAGGCATATGTAGAAGTAGAGAGATTTGTTTAGTTTTTGGTCCTGCCTGACTATGATCTAAGATCTCAGAATTCTGATTAGAAGAGAGAGGGAATTCATTGTGATGAAAATTAAAACTGTTCTTGAAGTCATTGGGAAGAAACAAGTGATGAAAATGAGTGAATCTTTTCCCTGTTGGTTGAAGTAGGATCCAGAATCAAATACCATTCATCCCAGCTCAGTTTGAAGCTTGAAATGTGTTTTTACATTTTTCTTTCTGTTCATTTTCAAATACAGTAAATCTGTACCCTATGGACCATTGAGAACAGAAATCCAATATCAAATCACTGACTAGTGACTGCTAAAAACATTCTTGGAAACCCTGTAGCTCTCTAAAAAGTTTATTTAGTTTTTTGTAGTATTTTAAATTTTAAAGTTATATCTGCAACTGACACATGCTATATTGCTGATCTTGGACAACTGACCTAGTCTCTCAATGATCCAGACAACTCTCCAAGATGAGAAGTTGCAGAGAAGGTAGTGATGCAGATAGTAACAGTTTCCTCATCTGCAGTACTTGCACCAGTGGAACAAGCATTCCCACCCTTGTCTCTAACTAGAAGTTCCTCTCAATACTTTGGAAGACTTGTGTTCATTTGCTTATGTGAAGTATTGTAGCCAGTGCCAATAATTAAATAGTAGCCTTGAAAGATAGAAGCTTCCCTCTCTTCCCTTTCTCATGTAATCCCTCCTCCAAGAAGTCTTTCATTGCACCACATCTCTGAAGCAAGAAGATTACGTGGAGGCTAAGTATTTCAACTATCTTGTAAACGTGAGGAAAAAGATGCCCAGGGAAGTGAAATGGCCTCACCAGCATGGAAAGTGGGCTTTGAATCCAAGTGTGATATCAGAGCTCAGGCTTTGTGTACTGTACTTTAGCCGCCTCCCAGGTCTTCCCTAACACCATGCCAAATAGTTTGACACCAAACTATAGCTGGGTTCAAATTCTGCCACTCACACATACTAGCTAGGGGACCTTGAACAAATCACAGAAACCGTAAGTGCTCTCTGGCACCTCTCTAAGATTGTAAATTGCAAAAAAACTTAGTGATCTCAAACTAAACTTGCATAATGAACATACACACATCAGTCATACATAAAACAAAATCAAAATAAGGAAAATTATCCCAAGACAGAGCGTTTGAAGATTAGCATTGAAATTGACATTCGCAATTAGCAAAAGACCTTACTTCTGTCTTCCTTGTGCCTATTTTTCTCTGTCCATTTCCTGCTCATGCTTTTGCCATTTAGTTCCTGGTGAGTTCTTTTCCCTCCAGCCCCCTCCCCCAACCACCACCAGACTGATATCACAGGAGTTGGAGGACTCACCTCAAACTCACTTCCCATCCCTTAGCCTCAGTGGAGCAGTTTCACTTTGTTTTTCCTGGTTCTCCATTTAATGAAGCTCCTCTTCCTATGTTCAGGACAAGAGTACCTCGTAAACAAGTCAGTGACATACAGGCACATTTAGATTCAATTCAACACATATTTCTTTTATGAACAGAACTGTGAAAGTCAGTAGGAAAAATTTTGAGTTTAGATGACTCCTATCTTTCCAGAAATGATCCCAGTTAAAGGAGACATCAGACACGTTTGACTCTTTTTTCTTTAAATTTTTCCAGTTTTAGTTCTAGTAATTTGAATACATGCCTTATTCTCCTGTAAAACTGAAGACAAATGTCTTGTCATTTCTGCACATGTATATTCCCAGCACTCAATACAGAGCCTTGCATAATAGGTACTTAATAAACAGTTGTTTAATTAAGTTTATCTGATTACATTTACTCAAGTCTCCCTTCTCTAAGCCTCAGTGTTTTCATCTGTAAGGCAAGAGGGGAAGGGTTGAAATGAATGATCTCTTAGGTCACTTACTCTAAATCAATAATTCTGTTAATTGATTTGATTTGAATTGAAATTAATTGGATTGAATTCAGTTCTATTTTCTGCCACAGTTCTAAGTGGCAAGGAATTGAGGAAACAATTCCAAACTTGGAGGCTGGTAGATTCTTGGTTCTACTACTTAATAGCTGTGTAACTTTGGACAAATCATTTACACTTGTATGAAACTGGGATCATTATACATGTACTTTCTACATAACTGATATGTTATGAAGAAAGAACTTTGTAAACAGGAAAACCCAGGAAAATGTGCATCAGTGACATTGTTTTTCTAATCCAAATCTGTAATTTTATCAGCTTTTATGAACTCCTGGTACAGAAACTCCCCCCATCATTAACTCACTTAAAATTTAGAGCATTAGATAGTTGTCTGGACTCTTAGAGATTAAATATAATGCCCAGGATTGTGTATCAAGTATATATCAAAGGCAGGACATGAAACTAATCTTTTTTGATTCTATGACCAATTTGTGCTATGCTACCTTTCATTATTGTTATTGATAAGAATTTATTTTGTTTTATTTAAGTAAATTTTATTTAATAATATGTAATTATTTATACATTTTAAGTATATGTTAGCAAGTGTATTATATAATTATGCTATAAAATTAATTGTATTATATAATTAATTATACATTAGATATAATTTACCCATTTTAATTATATTTTTAATAACATTTTGTTTAAATTCATTAAATTTGTATTGAAATTTATTTTGGTAAGACTCCTTGTTTGATATGAACAAATGGAACCAGGACTGAAGTCAACTCAAACTGCAATTCTTAAGTAAAATACTGTGTCTTAAGGATAATGGTAACCATGCACTCTCATATAACCCTTTACTGAGGTATTGACAAACTCAAGTGGAAATTGATTACTACTGGCCACATATTGATTTAGAAAGTCTCAAATTAGCATGAACTATATTGTATTGTATTTTTATTTATTTTAACATTTCACAATTACATTGTAATCTGGTTCCACCGTACTGAGTTTTTGCATTTAGCTACAGGTTTAAATCTCCTCTGCCAGCAATACAAAGCATCATCCTCACATCAACCCAAAAAGGGGGTACTAATTAGCTAATAATTATTAACTAATTAATTAGAACTTTGGCCTACGTCTCCTAACCCCAGGTCCCAAACACTTGCCATTATACCACACAGCCTCTCAATGTATAATGTATTGGAAAATGAGAGGACTGGGAGTATAAGTAATGAAAACAATACTGAATTTGGAGCCAGAACCCATGGGTTTAAGTCTTGTGTCTTATATTTATAAATTAAATGATGGACAAGTGACCTAATTTCTGTGGGATTGAATTTCTTCATTTATAAAATGAAGCAGATGGATGAGTTCATCTTAAGGCCCTTCCTAGTTCTAAATGTTCATCATTCCAAATTTGATTTCTAGCTCTGATATTCTGTGTTCTATATTTTAAGATCTCTTCACATATTAATATTCTTTAGGTCATCATCTCTATCAAACTATTAATCAAAAAACATTAATTTCTTTTAGATAGATTTTATTACTGTATTTTGTTTATATTACATACTTTTCCTCTGTATTCCTCATTTTCCTTCTCCCACATCCCAGATAGAGATCCATTATACAAAGAAAAGGGGGAAAAAAGAACAAGAGAAAAAAGATTCAGCTAAGCCCACTGTTTCATCCAAAGAAGAAGGTGGAGGTTGTTTCTCATGTCCCACGATTTGTCATTAATTTTGCAAATGTTACTTTGGATTGTTTTGTTCCAAAAAGCATTTTTTAAGCAAATACTATGGTTGTCCCCAAAGACTCGGTGCACTTTTAAAGTATTAAGCTATTCAAGTTTAAAGCTGCATAAGATTTTTGGGTCCCCTTGTACTTAGTACCAGCACTGGGGACTATAAATCCAAAGATAATGTGAGATAACCCCTGTCAGCTTACATGCTTGTCAAGGAATACCACATATACGCCAAGAAAGGCAATATTGGTCTTGACTTTCACAAGGAGCAGCAGAGCAGTAGAATGTCTCACCCTTCTCACTAGCTACATTAGTGCTCGTTTAATTATTGTTCCCAGAGAGAAACCAAGAGAAATATGAAGAAAACATGGTGGGAGGGAGATGATGAAGGATGTGGTATTGTGCTTAGTGGTAATGTGAATGCCCAGTATCCACACACGTTATGGGCTGATATCTTAGTGGGTGGTCTCATGGGATACAGAGGTTCAGAACTATCTGGAGATGATGTTTTGAGGAGAGATATCATTAATATTCCCCAAAATCAGATCCATTCCATCCCTATAGAAAATTGTATATTCTATATCCTGTTCCTTCTAGCTCTGACATTCTGTGTGCTGTTCCCCTCAATGTTTGACAATTGTTATCCCATGATGAGAAGTCTCTTCAACCTCTTCTCTCTCTTCCACATTTCACACACACACACACACACACAGAGAGAAAATATTCTACGTTCACCTTTTCCAGTTCTTTCATTCTTTTTTTATGTTTCTATATACTTTCTATCTGTGGCATTCTTTGTGTGAAGTGCTCTTCCATTGCTGACCTTTTAGAATCTAGGTTCTAAAGTCCATACAATATATTATGGTTTTGTGAGTTAAACAATCCCCAGTGGAAATTTGAGAACACATACTTAACACTCTCAGCAAATGATGCATTGAATTCTCTGAGATTTTCAGGATATTGAGTTCCCTTGAGATTCGATCTCTCTGACTCTTTAAAGCAACAGCTTTTGGGAATCCTGGAAATGCTTCATTTCCTAGTAGTGTCTCCATCTTTGCATCAAAATGATGGCATAATAGCTTTCAGATTTCCCTTGCCTGTCCATTCCCTTTAATGTCCCCAGCAATGAGAATTCAGCAGCTAGCAGTAGGTTTGGGCTGAGATAAGTGATCAGGCCATAGAAACAGAAAGACTTAGTGAGTGAACTACAGACCACCATGACTTGTTTTAGATTAGTCTTTCAATGGGAAATCATTGCCCATTCACATCCCAGAGGATTAAGGCAGAGTGTGTTGAAATATGAACAGACAGTTTTTGCTCTATTACAAAATCGGTAATTTCCTTGACATTTAACTCAGAAATCCTAAGTGATTTTTAAAGTTCACTTTCTGCACTGTTTTTTTCTGACCCAACATAAAATTTGTGTCATCCATAGACCTTGACTTTGACTACTTAGAAGAATCTTGTAATATCAAAAGAGATTTTTTAAAGGAGTCTTTGAATTTTCCATATGATGCCAAGTATAGCAGATTCACTCATGGATCTTGGTACATTTCACCTACTACTTTGAAGAAAAGTCACCTGTCTTATGAAAATATTGCTTAAAAAAGAGAGAAATTTGTTCTGAGAGGGGAAAAAATAGAAGAGGTTGAAATACAGTTGGAATTGACTAATAATTACTGAATATTTCACCACTTTAAGTTTTATAGATAGGCATATTTTGGTTCAGTGTACAGCAACAACTTCAGAACTATTCAACAGTGGAACAGAAGCTTTGAAAGGTTGTAAGGTGCTCATCACTTGAAGTCCCTTGTCTGGAATATTGAGAAGGAATTTATGTTCACGTATAGGTTTGACTAAATATTCTCTTTAGTCCTTCAGTCTTCTGAAGTTCTAGGATTCTGTGAATAAGGAAGAGATTTTTCTAATAGGGTTTAAGTTCTATGTCCAAGCCTTAAGGCAAATGCTGATGTGTGACCACAAACAGACTTAGCTGCTTTCGTTCCACTCCAAGTTTCATTTCTGACACTCAGACCTTTTTTCATTAAGCTGCAGCAGCCTCTTCACCCCTAAAATACTTAAGTACTTTAACCCTCCTTAAGTACTTTAGCACCTTAAGCCTCTTTCCTCTGGAAGTTCAGTTTGTCCCTAGCTTTCTCGAACTGGAAATACACTCTGTCCCTGCATTCCCTCCCTTTGATTTTTCAGTTCACTTAAGGACCTCCATTTTAAGAAAAGTGCCAAGGCCATCTGTCACCAACTCCCCAATGGTCTTAACCAGATACCCTGAAAGTAGAGAGGCTCATAAGGCTCAAGACTTAAACAGTTTTATTATAAGCTAGTGGTGACAGGTAGGATTTGCATCTGAGCCCACTGAATGTAAAAATATTCCCCAGTGAGCAACTCTCCTTGCAGAGATTAGTATAGTTTCCAAAATTTATTGTACTTGAGTGGATTGAGCTTCTAGGTAGGATTAAATCTGAGAATTGGTTTGTGTTTCTAAACTATTCACTCCTATCCGTTTGTTCCTCTACCAGAGTCCAGAACACCTAATGAAATTAAAGCTTTTCTTTCAGAAAAGCAATGAGGCACAAGGCTTGGGTAGTTTCCCTCAAAGTCAGGAACACCTAAGTTTACTTGCCATCTCTGATGCAATTTGGCTGAGTGTGCGTTCTGACGAAGGAACCTTCAGCCTCTAGATCCCCAAGTGGGCTTTTTGATGGAATCTAAACTTCACAAAGCAAATCCTCTGCATCTAAGAAATTGCCCAAGGCTATATAAGATTTGGAGAAGTTTTGATCTACGTTGGCAAAGGGAGATTCTTCACCAGTGAAGATATCCCAGTGAAATGATAGATCCAGTCTCTAGCCTGTTTTTTGTCTATAGAGAGAACCAGGGAGCTAATACAGTGATTATAAATATATATAATATTATATATTAATATAATATATATATTTAGGATTAGAGTCATTTTATGGTGAATTTATTGAATTCACAAAATCTGGTAAAAATCTTTGATCAAGCTTCTTTTTTTTTTTTGGTTTATTTGTTTGATTGGTTTTTTGGTTCTTTCACATTCATACTTCTTTCCAGTGTGCCTAGGATTGTGTAGCATTGCTTGTTTCTGAATGATTTTTCATTCCACTCCCTCCACCAGATGCCATTCATTACCTTTCTTAGGGGACCAGCTCTATACTAACTGCCTCATATGAAATTTTAAAAACTCCTTCATTTTTTTATCAGTGAAATATACTTCTTTTAATTTTTCCAATCAGTTCAATTTCTTTTGAATTAACAAAATATTACTTTGATTGTTTTATGATAATAAATATGTACATTTTTCAATGGAAATGACTCAAGATTAGCTTACATATCTGACCACTTAACAGATGTTCAAAAATTTTACAAAAAGGGAAACATACTTCCTAAATTATTGCTTTTCATGATTTTTTAAATATAAATTTATTTATTTAACTTTTTACATTCACTTTCACAAAATTTTGGGTTCCAAATTTTCTCCCCATTTATACCCTCCCCCACCCTAATACACCGAGCATTCTAATTTTCCCTATCACCAATCTGCCCTCTCTTTTATCATCCCTCCCTTCTCTTGTCCCCATCTTCTCTTTTGTCCTGTAGGGCCAGATGACTTTCTATTCCCCATTACCTGTATTTCTTATTTCCTAGTAGCAACAACAATACTCAACAGTTGTTCCTAAAACTTTGAGTTCCAAATACTCCCTATCCCTCCCTCCCCACCCATTCTCTTCGGGAAGGCAGGCAATTCAATATAGGCCCTATCTGTGTAGTTTTGCAAATGACTTCGATAACAGTCGTGTTGTATAAGACTAACTGTATTTCCCTCCATCCTATCCTGCCCCCCATTGTTTCTATTCTGTCTTTTGATCCTGTCCCTCCCCAAGTGTTGACTCCAAATTGCTCCCTCCTCCCATTGCCCTCCCTTCCATCATCCCTCCCTCCCTGCTTATCTCCTTCTCCCCCCACTTTCCTGTATTGTAAGATAGGTTTTCATACCAAAATGAGTGTGCATTTTATTCCTTGCTTTAGTCAAATGTGAAAACTTCTTGTTTTTTTCTCAGCCCTCCTCTTTTTCCCTCCACTAAAAAGTCTCCTGCTTGCCTCTTGAATGAGAGATAATTTACCCCATTCCAGTTCACCCTCTCTCCTCCCCCTACATTTCTCTCTCACCATTTACCTTAATTTCTTTTAAGATATGGTCCCATCCTATTCAATTCCCTCTGTGCTCTCTGTCTCTGTGTGTGCATGCATGTGTGTATGTATGTGTGCATATGCGCATGTGTGTACATGTGTGTGCATGCATGCATGTACATGTGTGTGTGTATGTGTGTGTGTGGTCCCACCAACTACCCAGATACTGAAAAGTTTTAAGAGTTACAAATATTGTTTTTCAATGTAGGAATGTAAACAGTTCATCTTTGGTAAGTCCCTTATGACTTCTCTTTGCTATTTACTTTTTCATGCTTCTTCTCATTCTTGTGTTTGAAAGTCAAATTTTCTTTTCAGCGCTGGTCTTTTCATCAAGAATGCTTGAAAGTCCTCTGTTTCATTGAAAGACCATATTTTCCCCTGAGGTATTATACTCAGTTTTGCTGGGTAGGTGATTCTTGGTTTGAGTCCTAGTTCCTTTGACTTCTGGAATATGCTATTCCATGCCCTTTGATCCCTTAATGTAGGAGCTGCTAGATCTTGTGTTATCCTGATTGTATTTCCACAATAGTGGAATTGTTTCTTTCTAGCTGCTTGCAAGATTTTCTCCTTGACCTGGGAATTCTGGAATTTGGCCACAATGTTCCTAGGAGTTTCTCTTTTTGGATCTCTTTCAGGCAGTGATGGATGGATTCCTTCAATACTTATTTTGCCCTCTGGTTCTAGAATATCAGGGCAGTTTTCCTTGATAATTTCATGAAAAATGATGTCTAGGCTCCTTTTTTGATCATGGCTTTCAGGTAGTCCCATAATTTTTAAATTGTCTCTCCTGGATCTATTTTCCAGGTCAGTTGTTTTTCCAATGAGATATTTCACATCCTCTTCCATTTTTTCATTCTTTTGGTTTTGTTTTGTGATTTCTTGGTTTCTCAGAATGTCATTAGATTCCATCTGTTCCATTCTAATTTTGAGAGAACTATTCTCTTCAGTGAGCTTTTGAGCCTCTTTTTCCATTTGGCTCATTCTGCTTTTGAAAGAATTCTTCTCCTCATTGGCTTTTTGAACCTCTTTTGCCAATTGAGTGAGCTTATTTTTCAAGGTGTTATTTTCTTCAGCATTTTTTTGGGTCTCCTTTACCAAGGTATTGATCCGTTTTTCATGCTTTTCTTGCATCTCTCTCATATCTTCCCAATTTTTCCTCCACCTGTCTAACTTGCTTTTCAAAATCCTTTTTGAGCTCTTCCATGGCCTGAGCCCACCGGACATCCACCTGAGATGTCTGGGATACAGAGGCCCCGACCTCCACGTCTTTCCCTGAGGGCAAGTATTATTCCTCATCCTCAGAAATGAAAGGTGGGAACATCTGTTCCCCAAGAAAGTAACCTTCTACGGTCTTATTTTTTTTTCCCTTTTCTGGGCATTTTCCCAGCCAGTTACTTGACTTCTGAGATTTTTCTCCACCCCTACCTAGATCCACCCAGCTAGTGCTTGGAGTCTGAGATTCAAATGCTTCTCCCCAGCCTCAGGGCTTTCAGTGGTGGATGTGGCTGCTATTCAATGTGAGCTTAAGTTCTGGTGCTCAGGTGGGGGCAGGGCCGCCTCCCAGGCTCAGTTCCCTCAGGGGGTTTATGCAGAGACCTTCAGTAATGGAGTGGAGCTCCTGCCTGTTCTGGGAGTCCCAGGCCGCGTCTGCCTCTGCCACTGCCTCCCGATGTGGCCCGAGTCACGGAGACACCCTGCTCCCCTCTCGGCCAGCTCAGACGTCTCTCTCACTGACCTGTAGCACCTGTGGGTGGAGGGACCTTCCTGGCCACCAGAGATTCCGTCCCTGAAGCCTGCTTGGATCTGCTCCTTTGGGGCTGCACAGCCAGGGCAGCGCAGGGGTGGGCTCTGCTGTCCAGTGCAGGATGGACCTTTGGGGTCGGTTTTTCAGGGCTCTCTGGAATGGAAATCTCCTCCACTGCATTGCTGCGTGACTTCCACTGCTCCAGAATTTGTGGGGAATTCTTTTTACAGGAAATTTATGGTCTGTGAGTTCGGAGCTAGCATACATGAGTCTTTCTACTCCACCATCTTGGCTCCTCCTCAACTCCTTCATTTTTTAAGCCTTCTCTTTTCACCCACATGATTACTATGATACCTGATCTCTCTTATAGGAGACATCTCAAGAATCTTTTTAGCACTTCCATCAGCCAGTACTTCAGATTAACTGTCATCCACAAATCTAGGAAGGTTCATTGTGATTCATTATTGTTCTCTTTATTTTTCCTTCCACATCCTACTCCCATCTGTACCTCTCACTGGGTTCAGGGATTCAGGGGAAGGACAGTGAATTTATGGGTCTGGAAAAAAATTTAATCTAATCCAACTCTCACGATTTACAAAGGAGGAAACAGCTTCAGAGAGGTTAAAGTATTGACCAGATATCACACAGACATGATAGATCAATTACTAGAACCCAAGTCTCCAGACTGCTGCTCTTTCTTGGATCCTCCTTCTACTACTTTGTTCTCAGATCAGCGAGACTGCTTTAAAAAAAATTACTCAGGTGTATTTTCTGGAATATTTAGAAAGAAGGATAGGGGTTGGTTTCTGTTGGTTTCTTCTGGTATGGATACCTGCATATTGGGATCTGGGTTATGGAAAGGGTAGAGTGATACTCCTTGGCATACCCATTCATATAGACAAGGGTTTGCAGATCTTAAGGGACTTGTTCAGGGTCACATGGATAGGAAAGCAAAGCCAAGACCCAAATCCAGAAACCATGATTGTAGATGTATTGCTCTTAAATGGACCACACTATTCTCTGTGATTCTTGAATCCTTGAAATGTCTTAGAGGTCTCTGCTTTGTGATCCCAGGGCTTTAAATCAAATGAGATAATATTCCTGAAGCACTTACCACATGATATGTGTTTTTCTTCCTTCCCTCCTTCCTTCCTTCCTTCCTTCCTTCCTTCCTTCCTTCCTTGCTTCCTTCCTTCCTCCTTCCTTCCTTCCTTCCTTCCTTCCTTCCCCTCTCCTTTCCTTCCTTTCTTATGTTAATTCCCAGATAGAATGACACCTGATCAAGAATGGAATCTCTTTTATTTTTTTCTCTCTATCCCCCCAGTGGAGTACAGGATCTGGCATATTTGTTATTGCTGGTTTTTTGTTGTTATTATTTAATCATTCAGTTGAGTTCAGCTCTTCATGATCCCATATGGACTTTACTTGGCAAAGATAGTGAGTAGTTCGTCATTTCCTTCTCCAGTAGAATAAGTCAAACAGAGGTTAAGTGACTTGCCTAGGGTCACACAACTAGTTCATGTCTGAGGCCAGATTGGAACTTAGGTTTTCTTGACTGTAGTCCAAGCACTCTATCCACTGAGGCACTTAGCAGCCTCAGTAGGCATTAAATAAATGATTATTGATTGATTTTTTGATTGCATATAATTACCAGAGGTGATCACATGTTCCTACAATGGAAGAAAAGAATGGACTTCACTGTTTTGACAAATACCCATGATTCCTAGGAATTTCAATGCATTTGTATTTTTAAAAAAGCATTTCTGTGAGACAGTGTGAGGTTATTCCATTGGCTGTATGACATGTGCATGTAAAATAATGTGACTGACTTTTACACCAACCTTTTAGAGTTACCATATTGCACTAAGTTTGATGTCCTTAAGAGCAGTCAGATTAAAAGTCTGCAAAATTAGTTCACACCTCAATCACAGATTTTAGTTTTCATGGCTCATCTAGTACTGGGGAGAGGAGTCAAGTGAGATCCAGAGAAGTTGCCAAAATTCAGAAATCCCAAGTACTATTTGATCTTTCCTATGCCAAACCATATTTGGAACTTTCTCTTTAAAGGATACTAATGTAGAATGTTAGAGCTGTAATTCCAGAGCTCATCTATTTCCGCTCCCCATATTTTATTGAGGGGGAAATTGAGGCCCAGATAGTTCAAGCTAATTGTTAGATATCACACAAGTAGTTGATGATAGAACAGTGATTTAATGTAGGTCCCCAGGTTTCTGCACAATATTCTTTTAATTAAAAACAAGCTTTTATTAATACCTTTTTTTTGCATTATCTTAGTTTTCCCTAAGACCTTCCTCATACCTCTTCCCAGAAAACTATCTCATATAAGAAACAAGAATTTTAAAGGCAGAACAAAAACAAAAGAAGAGGAAGAAAAAAGACAGAATAATGAATTAGTACATCAAAAAATTCTGAAAATATATCCAATGTACCTCCCTCCTCAGCAAAAATGGGGATGTCTTCTCATCTTTCGTCTCTTGAGCCATACTTATTCTTTGTAGTTTTGACATCCTTTTTTGATTTTTATGTGTGTGATTCTTTTTGTTTAAATTATTTCAGTCACTACACACACACACACACACACACACACACACGTATTGTATACATTTCCTAGGCTTACTTCACTCTGCATCAGTTCCCATGAATTTTTCATGCTTCTCTGCATTTATTATATTTATCATTCCTTACAACACAGAATATCCTGTTACTTTCACGAACTACAGAGTGTTTAAACATTCTTTCTTGCTATCCAAAGTTCTTCCCATTATATCATTCAACAAATTTATTTCAGTTCAACAAATAAAGCTTTCTCTATCACTAGATCCCTTCTTACTTGCAAAATAAGTGATTTCTCCATTTCACCAACACACTTTGTGTTTTGTTGCCTCTCTTGAAGCTTCCTGAGAGTGTTGTGGAATTTCATTCATATCTGATACATGAACTATAGCAACCTAGTTAGTCATTTTATAGTTTCCCCTTGAAGAGCTCCAGTGACACCAAATATATAGGAGAGGTCTAAAGAAAGAACTAAACTACCTTCTAACTTAGAATCCTATGATCCTGTAATCCCAGGAGAGATCATAGTTGGGCAAGATCCATTTCAGCTAGTGGGTTATGGGTAGGTTTGGAGAGCGGGTCATAGGAAAAGCTTCTTTGAAAAAGGGAAATTATATTTGTGTTTGAAAAATAGGTAACTTTCTCCCTTAATCTCTCCCTCCTCCCTCTTGTTTAGGGTCCAGCCTCATTTCACTGGTTCTGGTAACAGAATCAATAAGATTGACTTTGTTAAGACTGCAAAATGCACTGAGATACTCTCCTTACATATCAGGTACTGCCTGGGTAAAGCATAGCCATGCCTGTGAATTCCTGGGGCATCTGTCAGAGACCAGATGTTCAGTTGGATGGATCATGGTTCAAGTTCCATTAGGAACTTCAGTCATCTAATTATCAAAATTTCAAAAACTGATGGTTCCCAGGAGGAATCATCAGGAAAATGCTCCATTTCAGCTGTGAATTCAATGACTTAGTAGAGCATTCCATATGACTACTTGAGAATGTAGTACCTAAGACAGACTGGCTCAGAGAATCCTGGACTTTAAAGGCATTTCCATTCTCCTCAGGTAGTCAATCTTGAAGACTGACAAAGGTAGACAGACAGACAGACAGATGAATGAAATTTTGTAATCTTTGAGTCTCACAATAAACCTATGAGGTACGTGTTCCAAGTATAATTATCTCCATGTATTGATATGGAAACTGAGGCTCAGAGATATTAAGTGACTTTCCAATGCCCACATAAGGCTACTAATTGTCAGAGGGTAGATTCGAATCCAAGTTTTCCTGAATATATGTCCCAGTATGCTACACTTCCCACCCTTAGCAGATGGCCTCACCTCCCAGTTTTATTTTAGAATATCAGTCATTTATTAAGTGCCTACCATATGTTAGATCTTATGCTAAATGCTGGGGGGCATGAAGAAAAGCCAAAGAAGTCTCTGTTTTTAAGGAACTTTCACTCATATGAGGGAGATAACAACTATGTAGAAAGATAGAGGGAAAATTGAAAATAATCAACCATCGACAGATGGAAGAGACTGAGTTTGGGATTCCCTTCCTCAGCATTTCAAAAATGAATCTTTTTCCTAAACCTTCTTCTCCTGACTTCTACTGGTAACGACACCTTTTCCCAGACCATAACTCAGAAAAGACAGTCCCTTTTCCATTTCCTTTGCCCCATCCCTACTTAGAATCCTTCAGGCTTCTACCTGAACAATGCTTCTCTCTTTCCTCTTATCCACACTATTCTCAATGTCTGTATGACTGTTCTTGTCCTCACAAGATCCATGATTATGGATCATTAGGGCTGGAAAGGAGTCTAAAGACCATATTGCCCAAACCTTTCATTTTAACAGGAGGAAAACAAAGCCCACAGAAGTGATCAGTCTTACTTAGGGTCACTCAGTGAGCTTGGTACTGTCTAACTGGTCTTGTAGCTAATTGCATGCATATTAACCTTGCTTCCATATTATAAGCTCTGTTAGGCAATGGGGCAATCATGTCTAGTTTTTTATTGTCCTTAGACTCTAGTCTGGTCCCTGTTCATCACAGGTACTTGATAAATGATTGTTAAAAGAAGCAAACAGATGAATATCTACATACATGAATATGTATTCGAAAAAGTAGATTAACAATAGAAGACAGGATATTACTTCCCCAATCAATAGTCATGTTTATATTTGGCCCCATTTTAGGAAGCAGAGTTTTCATTTTTTCCTCCTTCATTTCCCCTCTCATTTATTAAATTCAAATACATATATCTAGTGACTAGTGATTAGTTTTGCTACACTTGTCAGTCCTTGGAGCACTCAGGATGAGACAATAGTGCTTTGTCATATTTGACCAAGCCTGATGAGGTATTTACTGAGCTTGACCAATGAACAGCAGCAGCTCCATTGGCCTTCATGAAGAAATTGGCCTTCAAAGAAATCCCCTTCAATCACACTTGCCTATTCTGTCTGCCCACCTCATTGCTGTGTGTTTAGAGGATGAATTAATTATTAGTGATGGCAAACAAAAGGGGAGAATTTTGTTGTCTGAACTAACAGGGCAACATATGTTTCACTGCAATTTTCTTGGCAGCCTTAAGACAGGAAAATATGTTGGAGTTTTTTTCACATCCAAAGAGCCAGACATCAACATCCTACTTCTAAAGAGGTGTGAAAGGATGCTCTGGGACCTACTTTCAATGCAGAAAAGATCAAGTCTTTTCTTAACAAGGAAACTAGGTGTTGGCCAAGCACCAGTTTAAAAGGTACCTCTTCCCCCATTTCCTCAATATCTCAGGCTAGCATCACTGGTCTCTAGCATCACTGGTCTTTAGCATTATAGATTTCTTCTGAGGGAAGGCAAGCATCATTGACCTGTCCCCACTGGTGAATCCTATGTACACCATACTCAGCAAGGAATCAGTAACTAGTCTTCACTTTACTGTCAACTACTCATAAGACCTTAGATTCCTGATTTGCAATTTGGGCATTAGTTTCTACTTCTGTAAAATAAGGGGATTAGACTAGTTCAAGGATTTAACCTAGGGTCCATGAACTTTTAAAAAATCTTAATAATTGTAGTTCACCATAATTGGTTTCCTTTTATCCTAGGCATTTTATACATTTAAAAGCATTATTTTGATAAAAGATCTATAGACTTCACTAGACTTCAAAGGGATCTATGAAGGAAAGAAGCAAGGGAGGAAGGAAAGAAACTAAGTGTTGACTGTATAGCCAGGAACTGTGCTAAATTCTGGAGATACAAATACAATCAAAAATAAAGACATTCTTTGTCTTTAAGGAGCTTGGGTTGAAATGAGGGAAGTCAACAAGCAAAAGGGAGTTGAAAAGAGGGGAGGGGCAGAGAGTGGAGGAACTGAAGGTACTCAGTGTGGACATGAGTTTTAAATCCAAAAAATCAGGAAGAGTTTCAGGAGAGGAATTAAGGTACATTTTCCTGGGCTCCTTCACAAAATGGAGGTTTCACCAATAGCTAAGAACCCCTAGATTTGGTGTTCTCTGAGGTTCTGTGTCTAGCTCTGACATTCTATGTTCATGTTTTAAGTTTCATTGTAGATCAAGCATGTTCTATGTTCATGGCAAACTTCACCTCTCATATTCTGTGATTCGCTGGCAGGACACTTGGAAGTCAAGCTTTTCTCTACTAGAGAGATAGGGCTGGGGCATTTTAGTTAGATTTTTTTGAATGGTGGAAGGGAGAGGGTTGGAATGACACAGGCCAGTCAACTTTTTAATAAAGTGATTTGTATGACATTCACAGGCTCTGAATAAACCAGCTGAGGAGGAAGTCTGGGCTTGGACAATGTTGCTTACAGAGAATAAATCAAATATTACTTTTTGTGAAACTCTTAATGGCCTGCTACAGTGACTGTGTCTACCTTCTTTTTTTATTGGGTAATGGATTGGTTTTACACTAAGATGAAAAGACTATTAGGAGTTCATTTAGCTGCAATTATAGGCCCATCTCCTCTTTATAGCTTCTTATAAGATTACTTTGCAACCTGTCTCACAAAATTAATTTCCTTACACTTTGTTTAGCTTTCTCTGCAAAACTCCCAGAACTACCCAATCTCAGTTTCCCAAATGAGGTTGAATAGGCAGAGCCAGCAGCAGGCCAATTCACCCCAGTCTGAGCCAATATTTGGATGAATGAACTGTCTTCCTTAAAAATAAGGATATATTTCCTGGGAGGGGGTAAAAAAAAGCCATTAGAATCACTCATAGATGTCAGAATTTGAACAAAAGCACCATAAAGGCTTTTGTACTTCTTTAAGCTCAAATGCCATTCCTCATTTTTCTTATGTATTGTTCTATTAGCTCTGCTTTGTAATTTGTATAGAGTTATTGTGTAGGGTACTCCCAAAGATTATAAGTTTTTCTCTGATAAGAACAATTTTATAGGTGAAGAAACTGTAGTTCAGAGAAGTGACCACCAACATGGTGTAATGGGAAGCACCTTAGGAGTCAGAATTTCTAGATTCACCTCCAAGCTATCCTTATTACCTGTGTGTACTTGAGGAAGTTACCTCTTTGGACCTCAGTTTCCCAGTGGCTAATGTGGAGGGTCCATTTTCAGTCCCCATTCTTCCTGACCTCTTTGCAACCTTTGACCTTTGCAGTCTCCCCTCCTCACCATTTTCTTCTCCTTAAGTTTTTGTGATCCTGTTTCCTCCTGGTTCTTCTATTACCTTTTTGACCAATTCTTCTCACTTGTCTTTGCTAGGTCTTTACTCAGTAAAGAAACATAACATTTAGATCAGTTAAAATTGTTTCTATTAGATAATCTGTAAGGTTTCTTCTAGCTCTGAATTCTATAATAATCACTTGACTATGGAGTAACAAAGCTATCACTTCAAAGTCTATCTCTTGACTCCCAACTCATTGTTCCTTCCCTGGCATATAAAGTTCAAACTCTTTTTGTCTGGCTTTCAAGACAATGCAATCTGGTACCACCGCATGGACACAATCCCTTCCCCGTCTCACTTTGTGTCATAATACTCCTGGAATGAATGAACAAAAATACATTTATTAATCACTTCATTTGAGATGCTGCACCAAGTGTTGGGGATAAAATCATAAACAAGTCCAGACAGCCCCTGCCTTCAAGTAACTTGTATTCTTATAGGGGAAGAAAACATTTGTGGAGAAGTAGTCGCCAGGGAGGAGAGGATAGGGGAAATCAGAAGCAATGATGATTAAAATATAAGGCAATTGTAACTAGGAATGGTAATGTTCATTATTAATCTTAGAGCTAGAGCTATAGAAGCAAATAATGAAGAGAAAGGCATAGTCAGTGGCATAGTCCAAAAATGGCCAGTAAGCAGTGGGGTGGGCATGAATATGGATGAGATAATGTGAACTTCTCACCTGTCAGAACCTAGAGTCACAACAGTAGGTCCTTCAGTTCCCAATGGAACTCAGTCACCTTTGTTTTTATCCAAGCTAGATTGTTTTGGTGTTCCCTTGGCTTTTGATCATTCTGTTTCTTATGCCAGAAATTGCCCTCTTTTTGCTGTACAACACTTGTTGAACTTCTGTCCATCTTTTGAAAACTCAACTGAAATATTACCTCCTCTAGGAAGCCTTCCTGCATTCCCTATTGATAAGGATCTGTTTCAGATCTCACATAATACTTTGTTTCATACCTTTTGATGTACTTTTCATGTAATGTTGTAATTTTTCATACACTATTATATTCCATAAAATATTATGTTTTATGATGGTCTGTGTTTGTCTTTTATTTACCCTATTATGCTTTAAATTCCATGAGGGCAGAGATTACTTTACTTAAACTTTTTATGTCACCCTGATCTTAACACAGTACTCCACACACTATAGGTACTTAATCAGTATTTATTGAATTGAAATCAAACTATACTCAGATATTTCTTGTAGGTGTTATTAAATTACATGTTGAGTTCCCTTCTTTTTTTTGTTCAACACCTACTATTTGCAATTCATAATTTCACAATGTCATGTAGCAAAAAAAAAAAAAATACACTCCACTGGAAATTGGGAACCTTAGTTCTAAATTCTGGTTCTTCTATTAATTGTCATGTGACTTTGGGCAATTAATTCCACTTCCCTGGGTCTTACATTCCTGTTAAGATTGGAGCAGATGATTTCAAAGACCCTTTGACTCTGGCATTGTATGATTTTATTGGATGATCAGAGATTTTCCTGCTAAAAAATCATCTGATGTTTTTCAACATCCTATCATAGACATATTGTTTTGTTTCATATTATACTTAGAATCACAAAATCTCTATTGTGAAATGGACTTGAGGCAGAGGTCATTTATTTCATACATTACCAAAAAGCATGAATTCCCTCTATGGTATCTTTGAGAAGTAGTCATTAACTCTTTCTCTGGTGGAGCACCCTAAGCAATGAAAAATTCACCATCTATTAAGGCAGGCTTAGTCCTTCATTCAATAACTAATATCCTTAAGCAAGTGGTTTTTTTGTATGTGTTTAGCCTAAATCTACTTCCTTGTAACATCCTCCCATTATTCCTTGCCCTGCCTTCTGCATCAAGCAAAATAAGTCAAATACCTCATCCACAAAGTCTTTCATATAATATGAACACAGAGATCATATTTGTCCTAAATTTTCTCTCCTCTAGGCTAAACGTTCTCAGAGGTCCCTTTACCTCTAAATTTGCAGAATGAGAAACCACTTGTCATCTTTGTCATAGGTTCAAGCTTTAGCATACTGTTGAGTGTTCCCCTGCCTTCTCCTATTGACAATCAAGTTCATAAATGTCCCAAAAATGTAGCCCCCAAAGTACATACTGAACTAGAGATGGGTTTAAACAATGGTCAGAGAATACAGCAGGGCAGCTATCTACCTCCCTGGCTCTGGACATTAGACTTAGGAGAATATAGCCTAAAGTCTCATTAACAATTTGGGGTGACTTGTTATCTTGAGGCCTAATGAGTGAATGAATGAACAAATAATTGAAAGTAAGGAGAATATGCTGCTGGTAAGGCCTAATTACCTCATTGTAGGCCATAAAATTCACCAGAGACCTGGAAGTGATTTCTTTAATTTAGGGAGTCTGCCTGAAAGTGTGCTTAACCAATATTGGCTCTGAATCCTTTTCTGAAACTGGATGATAGTAGCATATTCCCTGATGAGCATATCCAGCTCTCTCCTGCCCCATAAACAGGACCAAGCACAAGGGGACTTCATAGTATTTAGGATGTATAACACTGTGTAAATGGCATCTTCAATCATTCTGCTTTCTGAATTCTGGTGCATGGGGTATTTCAAGCCTTACCATCAACATTAGAAACATGAGGAAGTGTCACTGGAGCTCATCCCTGATTAAGAATGTATTGCAGTCAGCTCTTAACAAGGATTGACTGAATCACCAGTCATTTCATTGAGGAGTGGGGAATGGGAGGGCTTTGTTGATTTTTAATTTTCTCGCATTGATTTTTTTCCCAGCAGCTAGAAAGCATTAAGCTTTCTGATGACTCTCAATGCTGAGGTTTGCTTGCAAAATGAAGTCCTGGAAATATGGTTTTGGGGACAGTCTTACTTAAAAGACTCTTGGCGGAGAGCTGGTCTTGTTCTATGACACCAAAGTCTGGGTTCACAGAAATTGCTTCCCTGGCTACTTCTCCCACTTGCATGCTCCATAGCACAAAGAGCAAATTTTTTGGAGTGATGGGATAACCATCTCTGGTTCATGGATCCTTGTTTTTAGAGAACTTTATGATTTAGCCAAATTCTGGACTTTGAGTCAGAAGTTCCTGGATTTCTATTCCATTTCTGACATTTCCTACCTGTGTGATGCTGGCTAAAGCTCTTTACCTCCAGGAGTTCTCTCACCTATAAAATGGATATAATAATATGTATGTAACATACCTCACAGGTCCATTGTGAGGAAAGCATTTTGTAAACATTATAGTGGAATAGAAATATGTGATTATTCCCCTCAGAAAGTCACAGCATGCAAACCACAGAATGCAAATCACATTTTTGTAAAGCACATGTTGAATCCTCCTTGTCTATGACATGGAGGGGGGAAAACAAACAAAAAAAACAGCATTAATAACACCAATAAAGTAAGAGCAAAATAATGACAATGGGAGTTTGGATCCTTTGGAACAGGGGTCTCTGATTCCAAATTTGTATTGGACTCTGATGACTCTGGAGGAGAGAGTGAGGCTGATGACTTTGCACAGCCCTGCCTCACTTAAATCTCACTTACTTGCAAGTCAAGACATCACCCTCCTAGTGCTATGGCTCCTCTGGAAAACAAAGAATAAACAATGGCAGTAATCTCTTTCCTGTAAGGTTTAGAGTCTAAACCAAATGGCTTCAATGATGGGGCATGTGGATTAGGGAAAATTATGCCCTTCTCAGCAGGCAGTGACTTAGGGAGGCAGGTGCAGGAAAGAAGGGGGGGGGTTACACCAACTGGGGCCAAGAAATACCTAAGACTCCCATACATACCGATACCCAACCATCATCCTATAAAACCCCTAAGTTAATAATCAATGAATATTCTTGCCCTCCCATACCCAGAATGTTGTAGGTTTCCCTTTTCTTTACATTTTTTTTTGTTTTCTAAGCTTCTCTGGATCTACATTATAGCTCATTTCACCTGGAACAGGAGGGAGTGGACAATGTGGTTAATGTGAATTTATATAGGCCAGGGATGACCCCAGTTTATGGAATTTATAAACATAAAATTGTCATCACTAAAAAATCTGAACATACAAGCATATAAGGAAATATTTTGTCAGTGATGTTCTCTCATTTACCTCATATGCCTCTGTCACTGAATATTTATATCTCATATTTCCAGAGATTTTTAAAAGTTACAATCATCTGAAGTAAGTATTGTAAATGTTATTGTTTACATTGTAAATATAGGGAAACTGAGGATCAGAGACATTACATGATTTGCCTTAGGCCACTGAGCTGATAGGTACAATGCCAGGGATCCAGGAGGTTCTCTGACTCTAATATCAGAGTATTTTTCACTCTCCCATTTTCTTTTTGGAATCTCTGAAGGGTATCTTTACTTAATTGGTTTTGAGTGTGTGTGTGCATACATGTATAATGTGTGTTTATTTATATACACATATGTATGTAATATGTAAATGCATCACATACATATATACACAAAACAAATACTATTATAATATATACATCTTATTGTATATGTTTTATTTATAATTACATATAATATATGCTGCATATTATACATATGTATGTGTATATACATATATGTATGTACATCATGTGTATGTATCAGTGTGTGCTTGTGTGTATATATAATATTATGGCTACAAAATACTTTTACACCAATAATTTCACTTTCTCTCCATTGGTCCCAATAGCCCTGTGAGGAAGGCAGAGCAATTTTATCATCTCCATTTTGTAGATGAGGAAACTGAGACTTAGAGGTAGAGAATGATTTAACCAGTGCCACAAGGAGATTCCAAACATAATACTCTTTTCATTAAACTGTATCTGCCTCTTTGCAGTCAGTAATGCAGTGCATTTCTTATAGGAAAGCCATGATTTCCTTCCTTTATTCTGTCCATTAAGACACGTCATCAAGACTCATCTGAAGGCATGCCTCCTATAAAAGACCTATGTGGGTCTTCCCTAGGTCTTCACTCTCATGTAAATAATAATAATAGTTGTCATTATCATTACTTTGTATTTTTGTTGTATGTCTTTTGCATGTACTTATCTCTTCATATTGTTTGCATCTAGTCGAATGCAGACTTTTTGAGGGTGGCACTAATTTCCTTTTGTATTTCGTTAGCACAGTTCCTGACATAGTATAAATTCTGGTTGATTTGAATTATTAGAGACAATGTGGAAAGTATTGCATTGGGTGAGAAAGAAAGAAGATAATATGGAGAGGGGGAGGGGCATAAGCTGAGAACTGCTCTTACAATGTGGACCACCCAGGTACAAACTCTACCACTAACAAAGAGCTGTTTTATAAACTGGGAAACAAAGTGTGATGTATGCAAAATCCAAGAGACATAATTTCTGGGTAATTAATGATTTTTATTAATTATAGTTAGTAAATAATTAATAAAATAATGGTCATTTGGCTGTTATAAAGGAAAGACTCCTCATGGGGGTCTTTTGCTGCTTCTATGCCCCTAGGCAGCAATCAACTCTGATTGGTTAACAAGGAGAGAATGGATATTCTAATGAGAAGTTGATTTATTCTAATGAGGGCCTAAGGGACTTGACTTTGATCACTCACAGTCTTAAATAAAGAAACTTTTCTTTACCTAGCCTAAGGCAATCTACACAAAGGCAGTCTACCTCCCCTCAGACCTATCTGACTAGAACACAATGGGCTAGAATTCATTAGGCTAGAATCACTCTACCTTTCTTAAGATGTAACCTTTCCCAATTGGGTAAATCTGGCCCAATATTTCATTCCATGAGCCCTGCCCTTCAGAGAACTAAATTTTGACCCTATCTCCAAATGAGGAAATAGGAGGGGAAAAATCCTGGATCTCCCCAATATTAACAATTGGTTATTTAATAATCATTTCTCCTGTGAGGAGCAGAGATGTTATGTGACTTGATCAAGGTCTTTTTGACCCTACGCAAGTAATAAGTTCCTCACTTTAAGCTGTCAAAACTAATGAAATTATAAGTCTGGCTAAAAAGAAAATATAATAATGATGAGGAAGAATGCTGAACTTGACTTTGAATCCTGGCCTTGGCACTTATTACCTGGGTGACTATGACCAAATTGCAATTTCTGTGAACTTCAGATTCCTCTGTAAAATCAGGCCAATAATACATGCCTTATCTGGCTCATAAGTTCAAATTCATGAGGCTCAAATGAAGGGATGTATATGAAAGCCCTTGTAAATCTTAAATTCTTAAGTTACAATGAATTGTAAGTAGTTCATTATTAAAAGAGTGTTTCATATGTTCTCTGAGACAGGTGGGTGGCCAAAGCACTCCTCAGAGATGTTTCCTGATGGAGCTAGGTGATGAGTCTATTAAACAAAAAAAACCAACCAAACATGGTGACAAATTTATCCTACTCCTTCAAGTATTAAATAATTCCGTAAAAATCTTACCTCATCTGGTGTTGTAATTATGTGTGCCCATGTCTTGTCTTCCATCCTATTTGAGAGCTGCAACTATGACTAATTTATCATTTATTTCCCATCCCTGTCACCAACCCCAGTCTCATTGTCTGTTGTAATATTAGGTACACAGGAGGTAATAAAAAAAAAATGTGTGTGTTTCATATTGAACGACTTTCTCTGGAAGAAAGCCATAACCTTCTGGAGGGATCATGCCAGCTAACTACATGGAAAGACTTGCTTTGGATATCATATAGCTAAGAACAAGGCCTGTTAGACTGGGAAGATATGGTAGGCAAGTTATAATGAAATCCCTATTGGAAGTAAATGTTTAGAGCCTCTAATTCAACATACGACTTGAGAAAGAATTATCGATACAAAATAATCAAAAATGATTCAACTAGGTTGTAATGTAAATAGCATCTTCCTACCTTGATTAAAGATCACTAGTGATGGGAAACTAATTTTCTTCCAAATCTGCCTGTTCTACTTTGATATGTCCCTAATTATTAAGGAATTTCTGCCTGATAAGAGCTGAAATCTGGGTCTTCTGCAGCTTTTGTTTGTTACATAATTATATTACATAAATATTAGGGCAATGAGGATAACTTAGATATAAAATAACTCTGAGATTTTAAAGCTAATGAAAAGAGCTCATTCCTGTCTTGTTGTCAATCTTTTTCCTCTTTTTCATCCTCAAGGTCAATTTCATTTCATTTCAACCTTCAAGATATAGGTTTGACTTAGAGCAACCCAGGCAACCTTGACTCAGTCTTAAATCATGCCAATTCCAAGACCCCCTGGGAGTTAGTCTTATTTCAGAATTACTCCTAAAGGGTAAAGGTTTATTTTTAGGAGATATTCCAGCACTAACAAATACATCAGAAATCTCATGTTAACTTACATGACTCTAGGGGGCATTGTAGAGCACCAGACTTGAAGTTTGGAGGGTCTTCCCAATCTAGCTTCAATCACTTTATAGCTATGTGACCCTTGGGCATATTACTTAACCTCTGTCTGCCTCATTTCTTTATCTCTAAAATTGAGGAAATAATAGCACCTTCCTCCTAGGGTTAGTATGAGGATCATATGAGAAAACAAATGTAAAGTGTTTTATAAATTTTAGCTATATAAATGCTAGCTATCATCATCTTTACCTTCCCCCTCCTTTCCTCCTTTCTTTATCACTGGTTCCCCCTGGGACCAAATAGAACTAATTGAATCCTTCTCCCAGGCCTTCAAATAATTGAGTAGAGAGATTATACTTTTCCACTCCTACCAACTTCCCCTAACCTTTCAAATCGCTTTTTCTACAATCAATCTCAAATTCCTATAGCTAATCTTCCTATGAAATATTCTGTGTTGGGAATGGAGCCAAGATGATGGGATAAAGGAATGCACTTCCCTGAGTTCTCCTCCAAAGCCTTCCAAACACCTGTAAAAAATGACTGAACAAAATCTAGAGCTACAGAAACCACAAAATGACAGAGTGAAATAAATTTCCACCACAAGACAATTTGGAAAGTCCACAGGATAAGTCTTTAGCACCAGACTGGGAGTGAAGAGCAATCTAGCATAGGCCTCAAGGGACTGAATCATTGGAAGTTATGGTGGTTTCTAGACTTCTCAATCCACAAATAGCAAGAAAGTCAGTGGGAAAACTTTGTGGGACCTGGGTGAAAGAAGAGGAGTCCAATCCCAGTCCCAGGGTGGTGGGGTTGGGGGACAGAGAGCAGCAGCAGCAGCAGCAGTAGCAGAGGCTGCTTCCAGAGCTCAGGGCCCAGAGAAAGTGGGGAATCAAGTGGCTAATACAAAATCCCTAAACCCTGGAATCCTACACTCACCCCCAACCCCACTGGAAGCAGAGTTCTACCTTGAGTAAACATCATAAAAGAACTCAAGCTATAGACTCTTACTTTAGTGACAAGGAGAATCAGGGCATACAACTAGAAGAGGACAGCAAAGTGAAAGCCCCTACATCAAAAACATCTAAGAGGAACATGTCTTGCTTGTAGGCCATAGAGGAGCTCAAAAAGGATTTCAAAAAGCAAGTAAGAGAAGTAGAGGAAAAATTGGGAAGAGAAATGAGAGTGATGCAAAAAATCATGAAAATCCAGTCAACAGTTTGCTAAAGGAGACCCAAATGTGCTAAAGAAAATAACACCTTAAAAAACAGACTAACTCAAATGGCACAAGAAATACAAAAAGTCAAAGAGGAGAGGGATACCTTAAAAAGCAGGACTGGCCAAATGGAAAAGGAGGTCCAAAAGCTCATTGAAGAAAATAAACCCTTCAAAATTAGAATGGAGCAAATTATAGCTAATGACTTTATGAGAAATCAAGAAATTATAAAACAGAACTAAAAGAATGAAAAAAATAGAAGGCAAAGCAAAATAACTCATTGGAAAAACTGCTAACCTGAAACATAGATGCAGAAGAGATAATTAAAAAATTATTGGAATACCTGAAAGCCATGATCAAAACAGAAAACATCATCTTTCCAGAAATTATCAAGGAAAACTACTCTGATGTACTGGAACAAGAGGGTAAAATAGAAACTGAAAAAAGTCCACTGATCACCTCTGAAAAGAGATCCTAAAAGGAAATTCCTAGGAATATTGTAGTCAAATACCAGAGTTCCTAGGTCAAGGAGAAGATGTTCTAAGCAACCAGAAAGGAACAATTTGAGTATTGTGGAAATGCAATCAGAATAACACAAGATCTAGTATCCTCTACATTAGGAGACTGAAGGGTTTGGAATATGATATTTCAGAGGTAAGCAGAGCTAGGATTAAAACCAAGAATCACCCATCCAACAAAACTGAGTATAATCATTCAAGGCAAAAAAAAAATGAATATTCAATTAAATAGAGGACTTTCAAGCATTATTGATGAAAAAGGCAGAGCTGAATAGAAAACTTGACTTTCAAATACAAGAATCAAGAGAAGGATGAAAAGGTAAACAGGAAAGAAATCATAAGAGACTTATTAAAGTTGAACTGTTTACATTCCTACATGGAACTCATGAGACCTTTCTCAGTATTAAGGTAGTTGGAGGAGATGGATGGATGGATGGATGGATGGATGGATGGATGGGTGGATGGATGGAGAGGGGGCACAGGGTGTGTTGAATATGAAGGGATGATATCTAAAAATAAAATTAAGGAATGAGAAAGGAATATATTGGTAGGAAAAAGGAAGAGATAGAATGGGGTAAATTATCTCACATAAAAGAGGTAACAAAACGGTTTGAAATGGAGGAGAAGAAGGGGGAGGTGAGAAGAAATAAGTGAACCTTACTCTCATTGTATTTGACTTAAGGAGGGAATAATATATACATTCAATTGTGTATCTTACCCTATAGGAAAATAGGGAGGAAGGGAATGAAAGGGGGGATGATAGAAGGGAGGGCAGATTGTGGGAAGGGGTAGTCATAAGCAGACACTTCAGAAAAGGGACAGGGTCAAATGAGAAAATAGAATAAGTGGGGGGCGGGATAGCATAGAGGGAAATATAGTTAGTCTTTAACAACATAACTGTTATGAAGGTGTTTTGCATAACTACATGTATAACCTATAATGAATTGCTTGCCTTCTCAATGAGGGTGGGTGGGGAAGGAAGAAGGGAGAAAATCTGGAACTAAAAGTTTTAAAAACAAATGTTAAAAAATTGTTTTTATCAGCAACTGGGAAACAAGATACAGGCAATGGGGAATACAAACCTATCTTGCCCTTCATTGTGGAAATGACTATTGAAAATGAAAAATAAATAAATAAATTTAAATAAAATAAGAGAAATATTCTGTGTTCCTGTTATGTTTTGCTATGTATTAGAAAGATTGCAGAGTAAGAGCCTTAAACACGGCACTTCATTGATTTGTGTTTTATTTAAATATTTTGTCTCTTGCTGCCAATTACATCTGTTCTGAACCACCCAGCCACGTCAGTCTCTTGTGAGTGAGAGATGAAGAGTTTGGGGAGGGATTATATAGCATATTGCAAAGAATACCTGTTTGGGTGTCAGTACAATCTTGCCTTCTGATTCTGCACTTCCTAGCTACATAATAAGGCAATCTCACCCTTTGAACTTCCCCTTTTTTCTTTTGGGAAATGGGAATTTTAACACTTGTACTAACTATTCCCAGGTTCACACTTTCTAATCAGAAGCAATGGAATGCAGGATAGTGAGAGTGTGGAGATCCTATCTCTATTGCTATTAAGCCTTGAAACCTTGGGCAAGTCATTTTTATGCTCCAAGCCTCAATTGCCTCATCTATAAAATGAAGGGATTGGTACCTCACCATGCTAACATTCAGTGATATCTCAAGAGCTTTTTAAATCTTAGAACCCTATAGAGACAAAAGCTATTTTAGGTTAGGGAAGCAGCAAGCATCCAAGAACCCAGAGAAGGACATTGTTTTTGGAGTCCAAAGACCCCTGTTAAATCTTGGCATCTGGTATTTGCTTCTTAATTTCTTCCATTTTTAAAATGGAAACAATAACCTTCACTGCCTGCTCTACAAGGGTGTTGTGACGAAGCAACTTTGTAAACTCTGAAATGCTCTGGAAATAGACATTATTTTTCTTCTCTGGCAAGACCAAACATTCTGGGGTCTTCTGGGCTCCTCAGAGACAAGATAGAGTCTAGGGGCAACAGTAGTCTGAGGGATGCTTCCCCCTAAAGGAAATGAACCGAGAAAAATTCACATGCCCCTTTCTACTGCGACAATGTATTTGTTCCATGATCCTTTTAACCTTCAGGAAGATTATTAATAACAGAATATATGGGGTCTGGTGTATTTTAAGGATGGCACTATCAAACCATGGCTAATTCTTTTCATTGTTTCAGTATTTAATGTTAATATATTGTGTGTTAACCCACCAAGCCTGGCTCCACCTTCAACCGTGTGGCAAATGCCTACCTATACCATGAAATGCTTAATAATAAATACCATTGTCCAAGGGACTTGAGAATTCTGGTAGAGGTGTGATTTTCCTGGTGTTCATCGTGAGTGGTGCTCTAAAGCCTGACAGTGTCCCCTTCTACTCTCTGCATGCTACAGTGAGAGGTGAACTGAGTGCCTGTGAATGGCTTTGTTTGATACTCTCCACTAGAAAATGAAGAGGTCTAGAATGTAGGCTGCTTTCTTTCTTTTAAGCATTCATTCTATTTCTTCTTTACTCCACAGTTTTCCTGGTTGCTCACTATTTGGTTAAATCTGAAACAACTTCTTTGATTTAAGAAAACTCATTCCAATAAACCAGCCTTTTCTGTGACATACATTATCCCCTCCCCTAAAAGGACTTAGGAAATGGAATGAAATGCTATTTGTCTTCCATGTATAGTGGGAGCCACTGAAAAGCTCAGAAGGCCATAGCAGACTCAAAATAATTTAATACTTGAATTAATATTTAATGGCAATGGGAAACATTGATCTTCTGCTTTTCTGTGGATGGAGTTTCAGTGGACTTGAGAGAAGCTCTGAGTATTACATAGATATATAGAATAGGGGATTTTATAAGTGTAGTATGGGAATTTTGAATAAAAAATGTAGAAAAGAGAACAGAAAGAGATGGTACCTGATATAATGGAAAATATAATGATTTTAAATTCAGAGGACCTGGATTTTTATCCTCACATTTTGATCATATTTCTCTGTATGTGCTCCAGCTTATCAATGTTAGTCCCAAAATGTAGGAACTAAAACTAGTCACAGTCATATAATCTCATGTTTGGGAGGAATTGCTGGGAGTGAAACCTTTGAAAAGCTCTTTTAATGACCAAGCTTTTGCCTCCATTTTCTCATCTAGAAAAACTAACAGATAGGGTTAAATTATCTCAAAGCTCCTCTTCCAGGTCTGTCCAGAATTCCATGTTCTAAAGTTCCATTCAGCACTACTAACATTCTAAGTTATACTTTCTAATGGTCCTACCAACTCTGGCATTCCATGTTGTACATTCCATTCCATCTCTGAAATTCTAGGTGTGAAAGGTCCTTCCAGTACTAAAATTCTGTGTTTCAAGAATTCTTTCACCTGTAAGATTGTTTGTTCTACAATTCTAATCATAGACTGTAATAGAAATTTTGTTCTGATTTTTTTTCTCTAGCAAAATCTTCATGGACAAATAAAATTTAGCACTTGAGTTTCAGTTCATGACTTTCCACCACAACATGCTGCCTTTGCAGGGGAATTTTCTCCTAAGGGAAATTAAATTTAGGATATTTAATCATTCAACACACCAGATCATCACTTCTTGAGATTTCTTGAGGTCAGTAATATTCTAGTATTGCCCAGATACTGGATATTACATCTCCAAATTTGAATACATTTCAGAGAATACTTGGATAAAACATAAAGGACCACAGCACAGCAGTTCAAAGAAAATATAAATAACTTGCTGACGTATTTTAAATGTCTAGAGGACACATGGAACTTCAGAATTGGAAGGGACCTTAAAGGTTATCAAGTCAAAATCATGTTTGATACAGAATATAATCTAGAACCCTTCTGACATAGAGTCACTCAATTCTGACTTGGCATATTCTGTGTTGGTATGCTCAGTACATGATGAAACTGTTCATTTTTGAAAATCTTCACTTGCTATGGTTTAATTTTTTTCTTAAATCTGTCATAACTCAAAGCAGGGCCATCCACTCCTTTTAACTCTTCCCACAGAGGGCCTTAGAAGGGGAAAGAGGAGGGGAAAGATTTCAGTTATTGTTCCACATGGAAATCTTAACAAAATACATCCTCTTCCTTTCCCTCACTTAAGCTTTTTTTCTTCCAGTTAAACATTATTTATTTGGTCTTCTGTGAGATGGTCTGGTTTCTCAATTGCTTCTCTCTGGACTTATTCTAACTTGTCAATATCCTTCTTAAAATATGATTACTGTAATAGAAGCAACTTTAGAATCTCTTTTGGAAGGCACTTTAAGGAGCATCTAGTTAAACCTATGCTTGTCCAGAATCAGTCAGTCCATGAACATGTAGTAAGCACCTACTACATGTCAAGTTCTGTGCTAGATATTAGAAATACAAAAACAAATAAGAAAAGATAATTCCTGTAATTAAAGAGATCACATTCTACTAAACAAAACAATATATCTGTAGGTATTGTTTGTCCTCTGTTTTTGAAGAGGACTGATGACATCATAATGTTGGGGTCAGGGCACAGTTCTGGCTAATCAGTCCAATACAAGTTTGAAAAGCTCCACTGGAAGTTGGGCACAAGTAATCCATTAGAACATTTGGGATGGAGATGTTTCTGGATTTGCACAGAAGATGGCCACTGGCACTTGGAGGATCAGATAAGTATATGTGTAGAAGGTGGTGCTTAAGTTGAATCTTGAAAGAAGTAAACAGGTCTATGAAGTGACAATGAGAAGACAGTGCAGTTCCAATATGGAGGATGAGCAGTGCAAAGGCATAGGAGTTGCAGTGCCATGTGTGAGGAATAAAAAAAGTGGGCCTGTTTGGCTGAGCCAAAGAGTATGAGAAGGAGTGATATGCAACTGGGGGAGACCTCTCCAACAAAGATTCATCCTCTTTTTATTCAAAAGTCTCTTATGAGGGGGAGTCTACTGCCTACTACTTTCTGAGGATGTCTATTCCTCTTTGGGACAGCTCTAATTGATAGAAAAGTTTTCCTTACATCAGATCTGAAAGTATCTTCTCTGAAATTTCACCCCATTCTCTGCACCAATACAAGACAGATCCGATCACTCTACCATATAACAGCTATTCCAAATACTGAAATATAGTTACATTGCTATCCATAAGTCTTTTTTTCCCCTCAGACTAAACATTTATTTTAAGATAAATTTAAAGGTTTTCTTTTCCATTCTGGTTGTCCTGATCTGGGAATTTTCCAACTGATCAATGTTCCAAGTAAAATGTGGTACCTAAAATTATGCACAATACTCCAAATGTGTTCTACCACAGGACCGTACCAATATTATTTCACTCTTTTCAGTCTATGACTCTCTTTATATAGTGTAGGAACAGTTTATTTCACTTACATATGAAACTGTTGACTCATATAATGCTTATAGTTCACTCAAAATCTATTTATTTTCTGACCAACTACTTTCATACCTACCCCATCTTTTACCTACTATTGAGATGTGTTTTTGAACCCAAATATAGAACTTTAGATTCATCTGTACTGCATTTCATTAGTATTAATCTAATAATATTATAACCCACCAAGATATTTTTGAATCCTACTTCTGTCATCCCATGTGTTACCTATCTTTCCCAATTCTGTGTTATCTGCCTTTCATAATCTATGCCTTTATCAAAGTATTTGATTTAAAAAAAAAAGGTTAAACAGCATAGTGCCAAGTACAACTCTCTGGATGCACTTGACAAGACTACATTCTGAGCTAACATTGAGTAATGAATGACTGCTCTTTGAGTTAAATATTTTTACCAGTTTCTAATTCACCACTCACTGTCTACCTATATCCTTCTATCTTTTCCACTATGATAGCAAGAGAATTTTTGTCAATTGCTCCACTAAAATAAATGTAAACATTGTCAATGACTTCCTTCTGATGTCAGTCGAGTAACCCTATCAAAAAAGGAAATTCAGATGGTCTATAGTGACTCATTCATGATGAAATCATGGTAGCTCCCATTGCTGTCTCATCAGGGCACAGGACTGCAGAATTATCATCTTTCTCATTCATGGTTCTATACTCCTGTGAACTTAAACTTAATTGGATAATCTGACCATTAGAAGCTGGCACTCTTATGAGAACACAGCAAACACAGAACTATTGGTGCTCCTTAATTCAGCTTGAGGGCCAATTATTGCCTTGAGGTCAATGTGATTGTTTGTTTTATTTTTTTGATCACTCATTTTTTCATTCATTGAGCATTTATTCAGCACCTGTTCCATGCATTACATGGTGCTTGGTGCTGCCTGTGTTTATTGCTGTGATTTTAATTGGACTTACTGAGAAGCAGCATCCTTAGCTGGATCCATGAGGCTAAGTTGGATTGGAGTACTAAGCCATCTTTTTACCCAGAGACTTACCAGGATAGCATTTGTTTATGCAGTATTTCCTGTTAGAGTCCACTTCATATGGCAGATATGGGACTAGGGACAGAAAGCCTAGAATCATATGAAGGTCTGTGATGGGGAAGAGAAATTAAGTATCTTCCTGGTCCCCAAAGACAGCAATAAGATCTATATGAAGGAAATACCACCAAACAAACTTTCAGCTTAGTACAGACAAAGCTATCTAATTTATTTAAAAAATAATCCCCTTCTATTTTCACAGTACTGTGCTAGGTACTGGGAGAAATACTACATTTAAATAAGTATGGCCCCTGCTTTCATGGTCTGAAAATAAAATTCAAAAGATCACTTTGAGTTTTAAAATTGATAAACAAGAGTGGGCTTCTCTGGGAAGTCTCTGCTACACTCAATCTCTTCAAATATAAGCTTGTCCTTTAATTTTAGAACTGAAAGGGATCTTACAGGCCAATTAGTTCAACCTTCTCATTTTACATAGAAGGAGACTGAAGCCCAGAGAAATTGTATTCAGGTTCACATAGTGAGTCAGTGATATAGCTAAGGTTCAAAGGCAAATCTTCTGAATAAGTTGAGCTCTTTCTATTTTCCACTGCTGTCTAGGTGGGTTAAATTATAAGATTTCTGAGATTCCTTCCAGTTTTGAGATTTTATGGATATGCATTATGGAACAAAGGACCTCATTGAAGAGCCCTCATTATTTCAGCCTTTACCTGGCCTATGGGTGTTTTTGATCAAAGTTCTGATCATTCTTACCCCAGCTTAGCTGGACTACTTTTTATTAAGCTACACCCATTGCTTCAAATATGACTGAACTCTGCTCCTATAGGGTTTTCCCCATCAGCCCCATGACTGCCTTCCTTCCCCTCATTCATTGTAATCCAGACAAAATCTCATGAGCTATCTAATGCAGAGCTTTCAGTTTATGGAATTTATGGAATAAATCCTTGCATGAAATATGAAATACACTTCTTCCTCATGAGGACAGCATCTTTCAATCAGCTACTAAATATTTAATGAGGTGCCACTATGTGCAAGGCCATTTGGGAATTATAATAATAGCAACTCACACGTATATCTTACTTCAAAGTTTATAAAGCACTTTCTCTATGACAACCCTCTGAGGTAGGTAGAACAAATATTAATATTTCCATTTTAAAGAAGAGGAAATGAAGACAGGAAGTTATTGACCTACTGCCAAAGAGTTAGTGTCATAACTAGGATAAGAATCTAAGTATTTTGAATTTTTAGCCAGGTAACCTTTCTGTGGAAGTTTCCTTATGTATAAAATGGTGATGATAATAGCACTTACCTCCCAGGATTATTGTGAGGATAAAATGGCATGATATGCATAAAGTGTTTTTTCATATCTTAAAATGCTATATGGATACTAGTTATTATTTCTACTAATAACTGGTATTTTATGTAATATGCTATAGAAAAGAAAGACAAACTCCTTGCTTTTAAAGAATTTTTAGCCTTGTTACGAGAAGATAAGCTATATACACACAGATGATGGAGAAGAAAATGACAAACTACTCCAGTGTCTTTGCCAAGAAAACCCCAAATAGGCTTATGAAGAGTTGGACATAACTGAAAAATGACTGGACTGAATACTTTAGTGGATCTTTGATCATATAAATCTGGGGACTCTTTCTAATTATATAGTTTGCAACTCATTCACACCAATCCATCCTGTGCTACTTTTATCCATGTTCTACTATAAACCCACCATGATGAGTCCACCAGATACACTGAAAGCCTTCCTTTAGATTTCTTGGCATTGCATACATAACTTCCAGGGAAGTGTGTGGATTACTTTCACTTATTGCTTATTCTATGATTGCTTTTTCTGTGATCTATGATTCTGTAATATTTTTCTCATTATAGATTTCTCCAATGTTAGTTTAAACACTTAATTTTGGTAATATGTTGCAGCCTACTTATAGCCTCTATACTCTTCTCTTTTATGTATTCAGAACCTTTGTTCTCTGGAGACTATAATATTCTGGTATTTGAAATCATATAACATCATTACAAGCATATTTGTGTTAAAAAAGTTGCACCAATGTTTCAAGATATATATACAAATGAAAAGCCGACTAACAATAAAAAGCAATCTCTAAGTTTGAATTCACATGTTTTTGCAGAATAAGTGCAATAAATGTGATATCAAAATGACTTATCCAAAAATAAGGAGATACGTTATTATTATTCAAGTGAAAGAGATTGAGGACTTACCTGACAGTAAGTTTGATATGAGTTGACTTTGTGCCATGGCAGGCAAAGTTTAATTTGAGTGTCATACTGTTAAGAATGAATGAGGAAGTAATCCAGGTGTCCTTAGCCCTACAGGGATGATAGTGACAGCACACTGGGATGATGATGTCAGTTCTGGGTGGACATGTACCAAATGCACCTAGAAAAAGGTGGCCAGAAGAATAAGAGAACTGGAATTCATGACATAGGAGGATCATTTGAAAGAAATAGGAATATTTCACCTGAAGAATAAAAGAATAAGTTCTTAGGAGTTACATGTATCATCTTTCCATATAGGAATGTAAAAAGTTTAACTTTATTTAGTCCCTTACAATTACTTTATCATATTTACCTTTCTATGCTTCTCGTGAGTCTTCTGCTTTAATCTCATATTTTCTGTTCAGCTCGGGGCTTTTCATTATCAAGTCCTCTATTGCATTAAATATCCATTCTCCACCCCCACTGCAAAGGATTACACTAAGTTTTGCTGGGTAGGTGATTCTTAGTTGTAATCCTAGTTCTTTTGCCCTCCAGATTATCATACTCCTAGCCCTCCATTTTTTTTTAACATAGAAGACACTAAATAACAGGATCAAGACTGGCTCCATGGCATTAGAATTGTTTCTTTTTGGTTGCTTGAAATATTTTCTCTTTTGTCCTTGAAGTACTGAAATTTAGCTATTATATTCCTGGGGGTTTTCATTTTAGAATCACTTTCAGGAGATGATCAGTGGATTTTTTTCCATTTCTGCTTTACCCTTTGTATCTAAGATATTGGAGTAGTTTTCCTTAATAATTTCTTGAAATATAATGTCTAGCACTAATGCAGGTGGAGTTGGTGGAGTTGTGAACTGATCCAACCATTCTGGAGAGCAATTTGGAAGTATATCCAAAGGACTATAAAACTGAGCATACCCTTTGATCCAACAGTATCACTGCTAGACATCCCTCCCAAAATAGAAAAGAACCTATCTGTACAAAAGTTTTTATAGCATCTCTTTTTGTGATGGCTAAGAATTGGAAATCAAAGGAATGCCCATCAAAGGGTCCATGGCTAAACAAACTGTGGATTATAATTGTAATGGAATATTCTTGTGCTGTAAGAGATGACAAGCAGTATGTTTTCAGAAAAACCTGGAAAGACTCAGATGAATTGAATGCATAGTAAAGTGAACAGAACAGGAGAACATTGTACTAAGTAACAGCAATATTGTTTGGTAAAGAATTGTAAATGACTTAGCTATTCTTAGTAATACAATGATCCAAGACAATCACTTGATCACTAGAGGGTGAGTGTTTTGACCATAGCAACTCATGAATACCAGGTTGTAAAGTGTAAAGGGGTTGTGAGCTATCTTGGTGAAGGGATATGATAAAGCTACAGGTATTTTAAAGCTTGTCAGAAATATGAAAAAGCCCTGTGCTAGGTAAAAGGCATACACGAACAATAAGAAAAACTTCTCCTTCTTCCTCCAAGGAACTTATATTCTCCTAAGGGGGCAGAACTTGACCTCAGCTAATAACATACAAAATAAACACAAAAGAATGGGGGTCAGGAAAGAGGCTTACAGCTAGGAGAATCAGACAAAACCTCTTTCAAAAGGTCTACCTCCTGTTGAGCCTGGAAGGCAGTCAGGGTTTCCAAGAAGTGGATGTGAGTGGGAAGAGCATCCGAGGTCTCAGTAATAGATTGTAAAGGCAAAGCATGAAAGAAGTCACATCATATATGGAAAACATCACGTGGTCTTGTTTGTCTTGAAGCTATGATGTCTGAGGGGAAGAAATGGGTAATTGACCTAAAAAGATAGATTGGAGCCAGACTATAGTTGATTTTAAAGGTCAAGCAGAAGTATTTGAATTTTATCCTAGAGGCTAGAGGGAGCCAGAGTAGCATAGTGACATGGTCTGACCAATTTGCAAGGCAGAGATTCTCAAACTTTTGGTCTCAGGACTCTTTCATACTCTCAAAAATCACTGAGGGCCCTCCAAAGGGCTTTTCTTCATATGGGTCCTATCTGTCCTTTACTCTGATATTAGAAATTAAAACTAATCATTTAAAATATTAATATAAAATAACACTAAATCCTTTTAGGTTAAAATAATTCATTTTAGAGAAAATAACTCTATTTTCCAAAACAGAAAAAAATGATTGAGCAAAATAACATTATTTTACATATTTTTACAAAGCATTTTAATGTCTGGCTTAATAGAAGACAGCTGGATTCTCATATTTGCTCCTGCATTCAATCTGTTGCAATATGTTGTTTTGGTTGAAATATGTGAAGAAAACCCTGCTTCACACAGATGTGTGGTTGAAAAAGGGAGAAGTTTTTAAATAGACAAATAACATTTTAGCTTATTATGAAAATAGATCTGACCTTTAAAGGTTCTGAGGAACCCCAATGGTTTGTGGACCAAACTTTTAGAAATATAGCTTTAAAGATATCAGTTTGGCAGCAAAGATTTAGAATGATGTCCTTATGAGTTTAAAGTATAGGAAAGAGGTTTTCTGGAGTCAGAGATAACACTATTTGATAACTGGTTGCATTTGGGAGGGCACAGTAAAGTGTCATGGATGACTGAAAAACTATAGAGTCCATGACAGCAATAAAGAGTTTGAAGAAGTAAGTTTATGGGGAAAGATAATAATCTGTAGGTTAGACATATTAATTTTGAAATGTCTATGGGATATTCACATGAAGAAGTCAAACAGGCAGCTGAAGACATTGGATCTTGTTTCAGAAGGGAGCTGAGGATTGAATATTACAGATCTGGAAGTATACTTCATAAAGGTAATAGTTGAATCCTTGGTAGTTGATGAGATGATGGAGAGTATTAAGGAGAGAAGAAAGCAGGACCCAGGACAGAGATAAAAGCAGAACCACACAAAAGGGGTAGGATATGGTTGATGGTCCTGCAGAGGAGACCTCAAAGGATCAGGCAGACATGTAGAAAGAAAACCAGAAAAGAAAGAAATGCCAGGAAAATCTGGGATGGAGAGAGTATTCAAGAAGTGAGCCACAGTATCCAACACTACAGAGAGGAAATGAAGGAAAATAAAATAGCTCAAGCTTTATTCATGATTTCCTTTGTCTATCAATTTATTTTTAAATTAAATTTCATTTTCAGAAACAAAAAAGACAAAAACAAAAACTCAACCCCTTTTATAAACAGCTCTAGTCAATCAAAACAAAATTTCTCATTGGCCATGTCTAAAACGAATAATCTGAGTTAACACTCTAATTCCATCATTTCTCTATCAGGAGGGAGGCAGTATGCTTCATCATAAGTCTTCAAGAATTGTGGTTGATCATGGTGTTGATCAAAGTTTCCATGTTTAATACACACATGCATATATGTATATGTACACATATGTATATTTGTATGCATTATATAGTATGCATATGTGTATGTGTGCATATATACACACATATACATATATAGTTACAGTTATAATTAGTCAAGATCCCCTTCTTACCCTTTTATCTACCTCATTCAGAACACAAGAAAAATAAAACCCATTGCAAACATGTATAGTTAATGAAAACAAATTTCCATAAAAAATTTTTGTCTCATTCTATAGAGAGTTCTTCATCTCTCTATCAGAAAATAGGTAGCATTTTTCACCATTAGTCCTCTGGAAAATCTGAGCTGTCATTATGCTGATAAGAATGAGTTCAATACAATAGTATTTTATAACATGTATATGCCATAAAATGTTCATCCATTTCCCAATTTTAGACAACCCCAAAAACCCATTCTTTGCCACCTCAAAAAGATTTTAAGGTTTTTATTTTACTTTCTTAGAAATTATTTTGCTTAGGACTAATCCCTCCCTTAATTTATCTTCCCTCTAATTCCCCTTTCCTCCCTTTCCCTATGTAGTAAAATGTATTTCTGTACTCAACTCTGTGTGTGCTTCTTTTGAACAATTCAGATGAGAATTTCAAATATCAGTTGCTTTCCCCCCACCTCTTTGTCTGTATACCTATATCCTACTTGTAAATCCTCGTTAAATGAGATAAATTTTTCCTTGACCATCCTTTTCCTCCTTCCTAGTATATTCTTATTTCCTTTTCCCTTCTTTTCTTAAGATGAGCAAGATATCACAGAACAACTCCCAGGCCTTGTCTAGTTGAACTTCCTCTATAGACCCTAATGATAATAGGAATCAGAGAAGATACATTTCCCATTTCCCATATTTGAATGTAAGCAGTTTATCTTTATTTAATTCATTATCATTTTTCATTAATGTTAACCTTTTTATATTTCTTTTTGCTACTGTGTTTTAACTCCATTTTCCTTTTTATCAAGAATGCTTTGGAGTCCTCTATTTCATTAAGGGTTCATTGTATTCCCTGGAACACTACTCAGTTTTGCTGGGTAAGTCAGGTTAACCCATATGCTTTGCCTTCTGGAATGCTATATTCCAAGTCCTTCATTCTTTATAGTGATGGCTGCTAAATCTTGTGTGATCCTGACTGTGGCACCTGAGTCCTTGAAGTCTTTCTTTCTAGTTGCTTGAGTAATTTTTTTTTTTTGACCTGGAAGCTCTGGATTTTGGCCTTGATGTTACAAGGAATTTTGATTTTGGAATTTCTTTAAAGAGGTAGGCCATGGATTCTTATTATTTCCCATTTTGCCATCTGGTTATAAGAGATCTGGGAAGTTTTCTTTTAAGATTTCATGAAATATCTTTTCGGGGTTTCTTTTTAATCATAATGTTCAGATAATCCAATGATTATTAATTTTTTTCTTGATCTCTTTTCCAGATCAGTTGCTTTTCCTATGAGATACTGTATCATACATTCTCTTCAATTTCTTTTTTAGTCTTTTGATTTTGTTTTAATATTTCTTGTTGCCTAATGGAGTCAGGCTTCTATTTAGTCCATCCCAACTTTCAGTGAGTTTATTGCTTATGTATAGTTTTGTGCCTCTTGTGCCTAGCTCTTAATTCTCTTTCCAATTCTTTCTTCCATGACTTTCATTTATTTCCCATTTTTTTTCTTCGAGCACTTCCATTACGTATACGTGTGTGTGTGTGTGTGTGTACATTATGTATATACATATATACATATGTGTGTGTTTATCTTTTAAATTCTTGCTTTATTTCTTCCAGGAATTCTAGTTAAATCTGTGCTCATGCTATGCTTTTCTAGCAGGTATTCTTGTAGGTAGACACTTGTAGAGGAAAGGTCTGGGGTGATTTGCAGGGCAAAGTCTGTTTGCTGCCTGACTTGTGTGAGCTTTGAAAGCTCCTAAACTGGGTTTGGGTCAACGTAAGAGTAGACTATGGCTTGAGTCCACCAGCTAGAAGGATCTCTCGGCTCCCAAAGACAGAATTGTAGGCTCCCCTTTGGTCTGAGATTCCCATCTGGTTATTCCTCTGCAGGCTGAAGTATAGATTTGGGACCTCTTTATTGCTCTAGTTAACAATCTCTCCCTAGGTCTGCAGATTGCTCTGCCTTTCTCCCTGTTATGAGCGGGACTCAACAAATAAACTCCTTGTGACTTTTTCTGAATTTCTCTATCCAGATTTTATCTGGTGTATTTTCTATATGTATTTGGGAAAGTTTGTAGAGAAGACCCCATCTTCCTACCATTTTGCCATCTTGGTTCTACTTCTGTTTATAAACTTTTAATCTGCTCTCCCTAGCTTATCACAAACTCATCTATGAGAATTCATCTCTGTTCAGAAGAGATTAGGAAGGATGATCTCAGATGGATAATAAATGGGTATTGAAAGCACATTGCTATGCTTTCATAGCTGATTCAACCATATGGAATGGCTGCACATAGAAATTATTTAATAGAAATGTCTGAATGTTATAAGACTGAAAAAAGACACATGGAGGATTAAGACACATGGATTCATGTCTTTTCTCTGTCCCTAGTAACCTTGAGCAAGTCCTTCACTTGTTCGAACCTCAGGTTTCTCATTTGCCACACATACTAATGTTTGTCCTGTTTACATCACAGAGCTATTTTGAGCAACAGACTTTGCAAATTTTTAAGTGCTATAAATTATATGGTCATGGAATCTTAGGAGCGTATATCTCCAGCTGGAAGAGACCTTAGACACTACCTCAGACAACCTCTTCATTTTTACAAATGAGGAAACTGAGGCCTGGAGTGAGGACGTGACTTAATCTGAGCTCACACAGCTCAGAGCAGAGTCTAGATTTGAATTCAGAATCTCACCTCTGAAAACTAGCATTCTCTCTGCCATACCTAGTGTCTCTGTGTTATTATTCTAAAGAAAAACCAAAGACAGGAAAAGAAGAAATGTTCATTTTTCATTATATGGGATAACTTCTATACTCACTCCCCACTACACACACTTAAAAAAATAATTTTTAGAGGGCACTCATTATTCACCCTTTTTACTCTTAGTTAAAAACAAAACTCAGTAAAATCCATCTTAAGCCATCTGGTCTCTCCTTGTGGGCCCCAGAAGCAATTGAGTATTTTAAGCCCTTAAGAAGACTCTCTCACAATCCAACTTCCTTAGCCAACTTCCTCTGGCTAAGAAATGCCTTTGTTTTGAAAGTCTTCCAAGTTCTTCCACCTTCTGCGAGTGTGTGGTTTGGCTGGTCTGGATGAGTAGGAGGCTTTGTCTATGTCTCAGTCACCCTTGGGGCCCCATTTACAGACAGTGGAGGCTTGGAAGCTGAACCCAGGCCACTTCTTGCCTTTCGTAAAAGGATTGGGCCTCAGTGAAGTGAGAACCTGTCCCTTCCCAGGCAATGCCATGCTGTGGTTGTGACCCGAATGGGCGGCAAAGTCTTTTCTAAGCTGTTTGTTCATGTGCAGTTCCCAAGCAGAAAAGGAATGCAAAGGCAGGGGGATGGGAAAGGGGGGAAACAGATGAACTCCAAGAGATCCTGAGGCTCGAATTTATCCTTAATAGCTAAAGCAATGAATTCACTGTTAGACATGTTGAGCAGGGGGTGGGAGAAATGATGGTGCATGAGCAGAAATAGCAGCTCCTCTTGGTGGGTGGTGTGAAACAAGTGTATTTTGGGACGGACTCATTGTGTGACTGTGGGTGTTGTTTTGGGTTTTTTTCTTTCCCCTAACAGCAGAAGTATGAACGGTTTGCTCACAGACACTGCAGCTGCTGAAATATCTGTCTTATTAGATGTTAACCTGCTGTCCTCTTTCACTATTAATTTATATGGGTGTATACGTGTGTGCATGTGTGTGTATCCCAAGGTTAGGTGTGTGTGTGCATACGCATACAGACCCACACATATAGGAGTTGAGGTATGTATATGAGTATGTATGTGCATGTATATATAAGTATATATGTGTGCACATACACAATACATATATGCATATGTATATGTATTAGCATAATATATCAGGAATTGATTGTATATATGTATGCATATGTACATATATATGGGTCAACATAATGCATCAGGATTTTAGGTAAATGTGTGTACACATGCGTGTATATATACACATATGTGTGTACATGTGTGTATGTGTACATTTATCAGCATAATCCTTTACTTAGTTTGTACTTTTAGGTTGGGTCTCCAGAGGACAACTAACCTTGCATCTAATCTATTTCACTGGTTAACATACATGCAATTAGACCTCACAAGCCCCAGTGTGTGCATTTACCTTTAATAGTCAGCCAAAAGAAACAACTGGCTCACAGCAAAGGCATTTGTTGAGATAGCATTTTAAGAGGAGAATGTACAAAACATGCTTTCAATAAACATTGGTTACAATCTCTTACAACTATGCATAACATCGAATAGGAAGAGTTGGAAGGTACAAATAGTAAACCAGAAGAAAGGTACACACTAAGGGGGAATATATCTCACACCTCTACACTGCTGGGCTCCCGTGTCTTTTTTTCCTTTTTGGTGTCCTTTTTCTACTCTCCCTGGGTGCAGCATATCTTCTGAGTAGGTTATTTAATTTCTGGGCCTATTCTACTCCACAGCTCAACTCTCATTAATTGAGGCTTTCTATGTTTTGGACTTCCAGAGATCATACTCCTTAGAACTTCTGCCTCAATACCTAGACTCGATGCCTTTACTCTTGGACAAGTTACTCTAACACAAGTGACTTGTGTAGAATCAGACAGCTAGTAAAAGTGTGAGGGTTGATGTGACTCCTCCTGACCTCAAGAACGATCCTTCATTCAATGTGCCACCCAGCCCAGATGAAGTTGGGTAAATCCTCAAGCTTAGCTAACAACTTTAGCAGCTTTGAGTCAGTCAACATCTGTTGAAAGATTCATTACCCAAGGTAGTCCATTTGCTGTTGAAACAATTTAAATTGCTAGGGGATTAAGTGAGTTAACAAAACCTGCCACCATATAAATTTCACTCTTTGTTCCTTATTCTACACTAATCTCTTTTCCACATGACAGACCTTCAGAAATTTGAAAAGAATGATCATGTTACTCTTAATTCTTGTCTTCAAGGCAAATAAATAAGCCTACTCAGCTCATTCTATCCGTTGTAATGTACGTGGTTTCAGCGCTCTTCACCACGGATTGTGGTCACTTCTTTCCTTGAACTGATCCTCCAGTGGCATGAATAAGGTGTTACCTTGCCTTAGAGGTATAAATCGATTGAGTGAGGTTTGAGGAATACCTGAGTTCAAGTACAACCTGAGATACTAGCTGTGTGTTTACTGGACAGATCATTAAACCTCTTTCTACCTTACTTTTCTCAACTGTAAAATAAGGAAAATAATAGTACCTAGCACCGAAAGTTGTTGTGAGAATAAAGTGATGTAATTTTTTTGAAGAGCTTTGCAAAACCTTAAATCACTACATGCAAACTAGCTATTATTATTTACCATTATTATTGTTTCCCCTTTATTCATCTCCGTAGGTTCAAACATATTCCAGCTCACCTTCCGAAAACTTGGCACTTAGGGTTTTATATAATACCAAAGTAGGATCAAAGATTTAGATATGAAAAGACTTCATAGATTTTGAAGGTCATGATGTCTAAGTTATCACATGAAGAAACTGAGTATGTGACATCATAGAAAGGAAGACGGAAGATACCTTAGAAGCCATTGAGTCATGCCCACTCATTTTACAAATGAAGATACTGAGGCACAGAGACATTAAATAATTTGTCCAGGGGTACAAAAGTATAAGTATCTGAATCTAGATATGAACCCAGGTTCCCAATCCACTATCCCAGCCAGTCTACCATGTTCTTTCTCATTGTTACATGAGGTTGTTCAGTAGTCATAGAACTGGGAATCATACTCATGTCTTTTGAATTCAAATCCTATACCCTTTCCATTGTATGTCCTCAACTCAGGATCCTGTGTATGTACCGATACTGATAATAAGCAGACAAGGTTTATATCATCTATGACTTAACCAGAAGCTCAGAAAATAGTATCAATTTGCAACAAGGCCCAGTTAAAGAGGACTTCACCACAAATGTCTTTGGCTTTCAGTTTTAATGCTAAGACAGTCTTTTTAAATGGAAGAAGAAAGAAAATAAATCAAGCAGCAGTCAGGACCTATCTTGGAAATTTGGGGAACAAGTTGGATGCTTAGATCTCACATTTTGGGGCAGGCTATGGCAACCTCCAGTATAGAAGATCTATGACCAGCCTAAAGAGATGTAAACTAATTGAGTTGAAACCCTAATATTTCTGCTGAGGAAACAGGAGAATTAAATTAAAATGTTCTGGTTCCTCTCTCTTAATTTTAAAATGTTTTATTAATGCTCTTTTTTCTTACATCCCAGTCATTTCTTAGTCATTCTCCCTACACCAAATATAACCTTCACTTATGACAAAATAGAGCTAAGTAAACCAGAATCCTAGGAAAGCGTCTTTTAGCCTCTGTTAACCCTATGTCCAAAGTGATAAATAGTGTACATTAGAGGTAATCAAAACAAATAAGTTATAAAAATGTAGATTTAGAACTAGAAGGGACCTTAAAGACTGTAGAGTCCCGATTCTTTATTTTATAGAATAGATGAGGAAAGTGAGTTTGAGAGTACGATGATTTATTTCACCAGTCATGCTGCTAGTAAATTCCTGAGGCCTATTTTGAACTCAGGTCGTCCTGATGAAAAATTTAGCACTTAGTCATCTGGAACAGAGGTTACAGTTACAGTAATGGAAAAGAAGGCAACTGTGTGGATTCTGGGAATTTTGTCAATGTAAAATCAAAGTTTGAACCCCCATGGCCATAGAGCTGTGGAGAAATTGATATGCTCCTACATTCCTGGGAGTCATTCACATTAGAATAATAATTCTGAAAAGTAACTAGGAATTATATTGTAAAAGGCCTAAAAGTATGTGACCTGAAGGAATCTCATAACTGAAAATAATAGCTAGGAAAAGTTTTTGAAAGACTTAAAAAACATTTTTAAAAGACATGTAAAGGAATATGTTTAGTGCAGTACAGTGGTCACCAAACTATGGCCCAAGGGCCAAATCCAGTTGGCTTCCATTTGTATGTGCATAGCCTGTAAGCTAAGAATGCCTAAATTTTTGAAATAAGGTTTTATTTTAAAATGTAAAAATCACTAAATACAACTTTAAAAATGTAAAAGTCATTCTTAGGTTATGGGCCATACAAAATCTATTAAGCCATATTTGGCCCATGATTTGCTAACTTTTGATTAATGGAAAGAACATTGACCTTGGATCCACAAAGATCTGAGTTCAAATCTCTCCTCTTGATGATCTCATGTCCCTTCTGTCTCTGAAGGCTGTAATTCTGCACTTGTTTTAAGCCCCTACCATACTCTTAACTTCTGTGAAGGCCAGGGCCCTGTCTTGGCTATATTTACTGTCTCATCCTGTTCCAGGTGCAGTGCTCTGCACAGAGGAGGTCCTTAGTAATTGCTCCTTGAATAAGTGAAAAAAATAAATGAATGACAAAAGAAACTGTGGAATGTTAATGCCCTGAGGATTCTAAGTATGGAATGTAAAGACATCTGGTAAGATCTATATGCGATAATACAAAGGGGAAACAAAAACAGAGAGAAAAGTGTGTGCTTGTGTGTGTGTGTGTGTGTGTGTGTGTGTGCATGCACGCCAGTGGTAGGCAGAACTTAAATTGCCTTTTTTAGGGAAGGAGGCACAATTATCTGCTTTATTCAGCTGTGCCCCCTCACCCAGAGTGTGAGGAATATCTTTCCTCTACGCAACTAGAAGGCTTTCTATTTTGTAAGCACCCTGCCCCGGCACATGTTGTATTAAAATAAAGCAGAAGTGTATAAATGAATTCTCTTCCCGAGTTCAAATCTGACCTCAGACACTTGCTAACTATGTGACCTTGGACATGTCACTTACCCCTGTTTGCCTCAGTTTCCTCATTTATAAAATGAGCTGGAGGAGAAGATGACAAAACACTTCAGTATCTTTGCCAAGAAAACCCCAAATGGGGTCACAGAGAGTGGAATGTGACTGAAATGACTGAACAACAGCAATAAATGTATTAGTGTCTCTGTTTCATAAGAGCATAAAATTCTTCATCTGGAAACAGAGTTTATAGAGAGCCATAATATGAGATGAGGCTTCTGGGGAAGGGTGATGTCAGTTTGTGAAAAGTCCAATTATTAGACAGAAGGGTCCAAATATTATTCAGTTCTCAATAGGGAATTATAGAAGTTTTTTTGTTTCTTTTTTTTAGAAGAGGAATGTTAAATCCATAAAAATAAATGAGAAAGATTAGGCTTTTATGGAATTATATGACTTACTGCCAGAATGACAGACAAATGAATTGTAAGGAAGAATGAATACAGTTGGGAAGGCTTCATTGTCCACCATTGCATTGAACTAGGCAAGTAGTAGTGATGGCCTGTCCTAGGAAGATGACAATGGAAATAGAGTGGAGGAAATGGATGTGAAAGATATGGTGATGGAGGAAGACTTTGACCCATTTGATAATTGATTGGGTATGAGAGGTGCAGAAAATGGAAGAGACGAAGACAAATCCAATGTTACAATCATGGGCGGCTGAATAAATAGGGATATTAACGTGTAATGATAATCAAAAGTTTTATTGTTGAGTCGTTTTCAGTTGTGTCCAACTCTTCATGACCCCAGTTGGAGTTTTCTTGTCAAAGATACTAGAGTGGTTTCTCCACTCTTCCCCAGTTCATTTTAAAGATGAAGCAACTGAGGAAACTAGGTTAAGTAACTTGCCCAGTGTCATACAGCTAGTAAATGTCTGAGGCAGGATTCAAACTTAGTTCTTCCTGACTCCATGCTTGGTGCTCTATCCTCTGTACCACTTAGCTGTTCTAATTAAAAGCTTAGAAATACCAAATTTAGAAATACTGGAAAAAACAAATCCTACAAACTCCATTCCTCTTTGGCTAATTTAAAATGTCTGGATTGGTTTTTTATTGGTTAGAGAAAAACTGAACAGATGGCCTGGTGAGAATAGACTTGGTTGTCACCCTGGATTATCTTGCCTAGGGACTGAAAGAAATTCTTGGTTCTTAGAGGAATGGAAGGTAGAACAGGAGGTCTTTTTGGTGATGTTTCCATGTTGTTGCATAGTTTGTCTAGTGCTGTATCAAGAAGGCTTGTCAGGATGGTGCTAAGAATGGAGCGAGGCGGGAATAAGGTTTGTGAATGACAGACCACTATTGTCTTCTAAGGATATACACATAAGCTTTTCATGTCCAAATTCCCTACATGAATCAATCCCCTAAATAAACTTAGTCCCGTTCATTTCTAATAGTATGCAGGTCTAGGAGAGGGCCCTAGAGAAATGGCATCCATGTATAGAAACCAAACAATCATAGTAAAAATAAATGATTATAGAAACACATACATACAGGTATCCCAAAATTCTTATCATAATTTAAGCTTTAAATATATATAACTTTGCACGCATGTAATACATATACATATATATGTATATATAGACATACATATACATATGTATATGTAGATATACATGCATGTAAAATCTCAGTCAAGCTAGATCACAACTTTTGATATCAGTATTGTCTTCATTTTATAGATTAAGAAACTGAGATTCAGACATGTGAAGTGGCTTATCTATCATCACCCAGTTGGAGAGGGCCAGAGGCAAAATCCAAACCTAGATTGTTCTGAGCAGCCTGCTGCCAACCACACCCAAGCCTCTCTAAGGTAGACGGATGAACCTATGTACCTGATTTGCAGAATTGCTAGTTGCTTCCAAATGTGACAAGCCACCATAGAGTCCAGTGTTTTTATCTAGGACTGGAACATAGTAAGAATCATAGAATATTCATGTTAGACCCTGAGATCATCTAGTTGAAACTGTAGTCAAAAAAGAATTCCTTTCACAAAACTCATAGTTGGTTATGAAATTTCTTGAAGTTGGAGCTTGGAGACTTCCAATGATAGGGAGCTTACCTCCTACCAAGGTAAACCTTTTCATTATAGGATAGGTATCATTGGCAAGAAATACTTCCTGCTAATATGCTGAAATCTGAACCATTGAGAGCCTGCTTCCCTCTATTTTCACTATCTGGAAGTGACTAGAGAATTCTTGTCAGCACCACACTTAGCCCTCCTCCCACACACAGACAACCCCAGAACCCACCCAAAACTTCCTCTAGGGCCCAGTGGGTCAACCAGTGGGATGCCATTTCCTCTCCCCCTGCCTCCCTGCAAATTCCCCCTTTCCCTTTATCCACTCCTGCCTGGTCACTGAACTGCCATCCAAACTGAGTGATAGGAAACCAGAATCCCTTCTCTGCTCTGACCTTTGGACTCCTTTTCCCCTTCCTATTGGACTCCATTGCATCCCAGGGACTCCTGGGCCTGTAGATGTAGCAAAGATTGCCTTTGATTTTAATTTGTAGATTTAGTGCTGAACATAGTACTTGGCATCTAGGAAGTACTAGGTATTCTTTCCTATGTTCCTTCCTCCTCCTTGTCCTTTTCCTCCTCTCCCTCATCCTTTTCCTCCTCCTTCTCTCTCTCTATATAAACAAATATGTGTATGTATATTTATATATATTGAATATCTAAATATAATTTCAATTACATATAAAATTATGCAGATATTCTATCCCCAAAGTCTTAGAGTATTTTAAGCTTTAATAGCTGAAAATTACACTAAGAATTTTGGAACATCCCACAAATACACCCATACACACACACACACACACACACACACACACACGTACAACAGACTATAAGTAACAGTTCAATTTAATATATAATCCTTTTTATGTTTTGTGTATATTGAAATGTTGATGTTGATGTTTAAGGTCATTGTATTAAAAATATTGAACTTAAAGAAAATAAAGTATCACTAAGACAAGGAAAATGGAGGATTTTTTTTCCTGAGCACATTAGGATAGGCTTCATGCTGGAGAAAGAAGTAGAACTGAGCTTTGAAGGCTATCTGAGATTTGGATAAGCAGAGCTGTCCAGACTAAGATGAATGTATCTTATAATTAGTTTTCAACTTAGCCATATTTACAGAATAAATTCTAGTTAATGACACTTGCTTTCCTCTTTTGAGGCTTTTTAACTCCCTTACTAATTCTCAAATCTGTAGAAAGCCTTGGGCTTTTCCTTCTCCCATACATAATCAGGCAATTCCAAAGTCTCATGAGTGTGCTAAACACACACACACACTACCATTCAGATTTTTATGACAAAAAATAAGGAATGTTAGAAGCTCATCATTTATGTGCTCACTGAACGAGTATCTTCATAGAGCCAGAGTATTTCCTGTCTTATGAGAGCTTGTTGTATCTCATTGACCCTGGCTCTTGACCAGGATTATCAAGAGGATTCCAACCCTCTAACCCTAATCCAAAATGCTTCACCCTAGCTACCTTTTTGCCAAGTGGCCAGTTACATTAAACCCAGGCAACTAGGTGGCTAAGTGGATGGAGTGCTTGTCCTGGAATCAGGAAGGCCTGAGTTCAAATCTGGCCTCAGATACTTATTAGGTGTGACCCTGGGCAAGTCACTTAACCTATGTTTGGCTTAATGCACTGATGCAGGAAATGGCAAACCACTCCAGTATCTTTGCCAAGAAAACCACATGTACAGTATTGGTGTGCTATAGTCCATGGGTTTACAAAAGTCAGACACAACTGAACAACGAAACAACAAGAATCTGAGAATTAACAATTCCATGACTCCAATCGTCAACCGCATCCCCATCTCTGTGACTTTCCAGACCATAATACTCTTTCCAAACCTATGCGTGTATATATACACATATATACATACACACACCCGCATATGTACATGCATACATATACATGCATGTGTGTATTCACCTATCTTTATACACGTGTGTATATGGACATATACATGCATGTATAAACATGTAGACACATATAAAATTATATGTATGTGCATATATCATATTTATATATAATGTTATGGTAAATATATTAGAGAATGCAAAACAAAATGCCATAGAAAGTCCAAGGAGGGCAGTGAGAATTAGAGAGATCTTATGAAGAAGGTGGAATTTCACTTATACTTTAAAGGAAAGGTCAGGACTTCATAGTTCATAAGGTAAGATTCTGTTCTTTGATATGGAGCAATTTTGTACTTAAAAGAAATAGTGTCCTTGCTTAAAGAAAAAAATATAATTAAATCAGTTGTTAAAAGGATATAAAATGTTATAGGTGGACAAGTTGGTGCCTGAAAAGAGAAAGAAAAGAAGGTAGGATTGATAAAATCTTTATAAAAATAAATGCAATCTTCAGAAAGATTGTAACCAGTTTGAGACTGAAAATAAAATATGACCTAAATATAAAAGCTTTTTATAATGGATAGTCTGCTGAGCTTGGGGTTAGGAAGACCAGAATTCAAGTGCTACCTCAGACGCTTACTAGCCTGTGACCTTGGGCAGTTCATTTAACTTCAAAGAAAAATTTTACATATTCATCATATGTAAAATGAGGGGGTTGGACTTAATGATGACCTCTAAAATCCTTTTCTAGCTCTAAGTCTACAGTCTTATGATTCTATGATCTTTGATCCTATGAGTCTTATTAAGGATGTCGGGGGATACTCTTTCCTGTTAACACCTTGATATAGAGAAAGAATTTTTATTTCTTTAAAAAAAACTAATAAAACTAAAGCATAAAAAAATCTAGTTTTATAAAACTCAAGCTATGGAAGAGGATTATTTTCAGAAGTAATAAATAGTCATGGCTGCAGGGCATTCTTAGAAGAATAGTCACTCAACTAATTTTCATGTTACTGGTTTGAGACTTAGAGTAAAAGTCACAAAATGAAAACTCATAGAACTGTTCAGAGACTATATGGACTGATTAAATAAGGACTGTAGATTTCATATGGAAGATTTGGCGACCTTATTTCTGAGTCACTGGGTACCAGGAAGCTCTTATTTAAGCTACTAAAAGCTTATTGAGAAGGCTGAAGAAACCTGACCTCATCAGTTGTAATAGGAGTTGTAGTGATGGCAGTGATCATCGTAGTGGTATTTGTTATTGGCTGTTGTTAAATAAATAGTTATGCTTAAGATCTCAACATATCTTCATTGTGAGTGACTGATATATGTAAATGGAAATACACCAGTATGTGCTCCAGAATGAAAGTGATGAGTTGGCAGGCTTTATTTCCTCTCAACGGGGTTATCCTAAGGACCCTGAGAGAATTTAAGTGTAGGCATGTGATGGTGTTCTTTCTTTTAGAACCTAGATCCGTTAATGTGAGGGAATATTGGAGTGAGAGCCAACCCAGAGAGTAAGTACTCATCCATTGCATGCCCTGTTGTGTAAATGATGTGAGGTACTTACAACATTGTGGCTGGCTACCCAATGTATCTGCTATGAGAGGATCAGAAATTTACAGTTGGAAGGTGTCTCAGAAGTATTGAGTCTAGCCCCTTTATTTTATAAATAAGGAAGTAAGGTCATTACAGTGCTAGTAAATGAAAGAGTCAGCATTCGAACACATTCTCTAACCCCAAAGTCCCTTCCTATTACATGTTGATGAAGAGGTAGAAGAAGAATGTTATAGGTGGAAGGACCATTCAATGTTGGAGCCATAAGGGACCTTTGAGATCATCTTAGAAGAACTTTGTTGCTGAAGTTGAAATTTCAGGATTTCTTTAGCACAGAGAGAAGTGATTTGCTCTTGTCACACAGCAAGTTAGTGACAAAGCAGAGACTGAAACCCAGGTCTCTAGATTCCTGGTTTCATTGCTCCTTGGAACTTAGGAAAGATGACATAAACATTTACATTTTCTTCTATCTTTTCCTCCATCCATTTTGATACATCAGCAGCTAATTATCAGCTCCTGAGAGAATCACGAAAACATGGTTTGTTTTTTCCCTTCCCCCTTCAGCTTCTGCTATGAAAAGCATTTCATTGACAGTTTTATTTTCATCTTTTGAACAAAATGGAGTCCTACAAAGAATGCTTGGGGTTGCAACCCAACATTGAACCCATGGTCAGGCAAAGCATAGCTTTAAAAGGAATCAGATGAACACTTAAAAGAGAAAGTGGAATGTGCCCTCATCTCGGAGAACTTGTGAGTATTCATTGACCTGTGAGGGAAGTGTAATTGAACAAAACGGAAAAATAAGTCTGCTCTGGGAAGTCAGGGTTGGCCTCATTAGAATAATCTACTCATCACTGGAACTGCTAACTACAGGGTTCTCATTTCCCCAGTTCTTTAAGGCTTACAAAGCACTTTATTCACAACAGCCTATGAAGTAGATTGTGTGGGAATTAACTATTATTGTAAGACCTTTCATCTGGATCACTACGTATTTAGACCCTTTACCTAGGGTATCTAAGATATACTAGTCTGAGCTTTATCTAAGATATACTAGTCAGATCTGTGGCCCAAGACCTTGGAATACCAGGCTGCTTGTGTCTTTCCTGAGTGACTAAACTGTGTTTCCTGCTCTTGACTTTTGAACAGCCTTACTGTCAAGTCTTCTCTTGAATTGTATGGTGAAAAACCAATAATTTTGGAACTGCTTGTCTATCTGTAATTGAGTTTTATGAGCAAATTCCCCTAAAGGCTCCACAAAGCACATCCTTACCAAGGAGACCTGAGATGAGGGCCCAACGACATCATGGTCATCATCTAAAGGCTGGTTCTGCCAGTCACAGCTGCAAACATAATGCCAATTGATACACAGACTTTGGATCAAGAGCCCTATGGCCGGCTCACTTCTAGGCAGAGATCTGAACATTAGTTGTTTTTCTTGTTAGCAAAAGGAGGATGAACAGAGACATTACCAGGGACCTTGCTCTTCAGGAACTAGAAAGTGGAAGGAAGCTTATTGTGAATGACATTTGATGGCCAGGCTTCGGTGACTGCCATTCAACTGGAAATTGTACCTTGACTTCTAAGAGTGATCACCATTCAGCACCCATGGATTGACACTTGATTAATGAATTTTTTGCAACATAGTACAAAGGATAGGGCACTGGATAGAGAATCAGAGAACCAGAAGTGCAGTCTTGACTCCCCCTTGTCATCTACTCTCTGTGTAGCCTCAGGGAAGATAGATAACATCTCTGGGCCTCAGTCTATTCCTCTGTAAAATGAGCAAGCTGGTATAGAATGACTTCTGATGTTCATCCCAGCTCTATAGTTATGATCCTTTGAGGCTACAGATTAGTAAAATAAAGCTCAGAGCAGTTAAGTGATCTACCTGAGGTCATACAGCTACCAAGCTGAGAGTTGGAATTGGAGTCCTGATCTTCCGGGACTCAATCCAGCCTATGTTTTCTGCAATATCATGATACTCGATCTAACAAGAAGTGGTTATGGGGAGTTCTGACCACAATATCATATGCTAAAGTATATAATCACATATATACATATACATACACACATATATAGTTTATATTTACATACATACATTTACATTTATCATATCCATATACATAAACACAAATATGTGGAACTGTTAGAGCTTGATCAGATATCAAAGACATCGAGGTCATCTGCATTCCAAGCCATTCTCAGTCATCTAGACTTTTATCCTACCTCTGGAGTTTGATGACCCGGAAGATAGAATGAGGCTGATGACTTTTCATAATTCTGTCTCACTTAAATCTGAAATTTAGAAATGAAATGAAAAAATGCTTTAGATATCATCTAGTTCAATCTCTTGATTTTACAGATGGAGAAATTAAGTCCCAGAGAGCAGAAATAACTTCCTTAAATATATCAGAAATGATCAGTTCTCTAATGGTGAAAGTGAGGAGATGGGTTTAGGGCTAAGATATAAAGAGATATACTAATCTATCTGCCATATATATATATACATATATATATATATTTCCTTCTTTCCTTCCTCCCTCCCTTCTTTGTTATTCTTTTTTTGTTTCTTTCCTTCCCTCCCTCTTGCTCTCTCCTTGCCTTCCTTCATCCTTTCCTTCTTTCTTTCATTTCTTCCTTCCTTCCCTCCATTTTTCTATTCACACAATACATATATATTGCATATACTATATCCATGTCAAATATATGTAATGTATATATCTTGTGTGTGTGATTAAGACAGGGACACAAATAATATCCATATAGTTCATTTCAGCAAACTTAAGAAAAGCTCTATTTGTAAAGTACTGTGCCAAGGACTTGACATGCCAAGATAAGAATAATGCCTCGTATACAGTAGAAACTTAAAAAATGTTTATTGACTGACTACAATCCTTGCCCTCAAAGACTCTGTTCTAAAGCCTTCATTGGGCACTGAGTGAACAGTTCTGTTTACAAAAAGTGTGAAATCAAAAAGAAGAGTTGGTTTAGGGAGAAAAAATTTCACATAATTGAGTTTGACTTAAGACATTTTGATTTTAAGTTGACAGTGAAATATTCCAAGTGAAGTTATTTTGTAGGCAATTGGGAATCCAGAGCTGGAATTAGATTTTTCCATCAGTCCTGATTTGGGGTTAATCAAAACTCCAGTGCTTTAAAAGAGCTCCTAGTCATAGACATAGGGAGCCAGTCCAGAATCTGCCAGCATCACTCAATTTGTTACTTATTATGGTCCAATAATAATTTCTTGTGTTTCTATATTGAGGTAAAAAAATGTAGAAACTTATTCATACAACATGCTTACACTTCAGAGGAAATCATTTTGTCATGGGAAAGAAAACACTAAAAATACCAATAATATTCCTGAATGCCAACGAACTGAACCAGCAGCCCCTATTTTGTGAAAGGGAGAGAGAATGAAAGGAAAGAAGAGGAGGAGAGAGGGAGAAAGACAAGAGAGAATGACAGGGAGAGAAGCGGAAAGAGATAAAGAGGAAAAAGGAGGAGAAGGAGAGAGGATGAAAGGGAGAAAAAGAGAGGAGAGGATTAAAGTGAGAAAGATAAAGATGGGATGAAAAGGAGAAAGAAGGAGGAGGGATAGAAAGAAGATGAGAAGGAGAAAGGGAAGAGAGGAGAGGAAGAGAGGACGAAAGAGAGACAAGATGATAGGGAGAAAGAAAAAAGGGTGAGAGAATGAGAATGAGGAGAATAAAGGGGAGAATAGAGAAGGAGAGATGAGAAGGAAAGAAAAAAATAGTAGGAGAAAGGGAAGGGGAAAAAGAGAGGAGAGAGAGGAAGGAGAAAGAGAGGACCTGTGAGAGGAGGAGATGGAGAAAGACCAGGGTTGGGAAAGAAAGGTGGAAAGGGAGATTCGCTGTCTTCTCTCTTTGTCTGATGTAGGCTTTATGTGAGCCCTGGGATGATTGAAGGTTGTGTATTCTGGCAGCATCATTTGGAATTCCTGTCACATCAAGAGCAAGAATACCCAGAACCAGGGGTGTGTCAGATAAAAGTGACAGCTGCTCTGAAGCATCTCTCATGAGCAGAGGCACCCGGCCACTCAAGCTGGAGACGAGGCGGGGCTGCTGAGGGGCAGGGACAGACTCAGCTTAGGGCCAGGACGATAGCAAGAGCAAGAGCTCAGATTTATATCACACTTGAAAGTTGAAATGATCTCTCACCCCTCAAACTGGCCCAAGGCGCTTTGTCTGATTTCTCCTTTGCCTCTATTCCATTCTAACTTGTATAATGCATACTTATGTGCATGCTGTGCTCTCCCTTATGAGACTGTAAGCACCATGAGGGTGGACACAGGGCTGTTCTTCCTCTTTGTATACTCAGAGTTGAGCTCAGAGACCATGTGTGTATATGTATTGTATGTGCATGTGTGTACAGGTGCATACACACTCAAAGATGTGCATACATACACACACATATATGTATTGTTGGTTTGTACACCCATATGTGTGGAAGTTTTATATACACACATTTATGCACTTATATATCACTGAATAAATGTTTGCCTAATTTACAAAACGTTTCCATTTAGTAACCGTATGGGATAGGCAGGACAAGAATGCATGTTTTATGCTCATTTTACAAATTAGGAAACTAAGTTTCACCAATGTCAAGTGATTTGCCCAGTATCACAGAGCTCAGAAGGGCAGTAGTCAGTATTTAAGCTCTATCACCCCAACCACAGTGTCAGGGAAATACACATTTAAGGTCTACTTCCCTAAAGTCAGATGGCCTTCCCCACTGCTTCCTTCCTATTCAAATGCTGTTTGTCTGACAAGGCTTAGCTCACTAGCTTATACCACCAGCCCTAGCCCCAAATAGTTCCCTTTTGGAAGCACCCCACCAAATCACTCCAAAGAGCTTTCATAATACACCTGCTACGTGTAAGTAACCATGAAGTGCTGGGGTAGAAAACAAAAAAATGAAATAGTGATCTAGCACTCTTAGGAACTAATAGAACTTAATGTTACCCGCTGGTTATCATCATTATCATTAGATGTAGTGATAGTAGCAGGAGAAATAAAAGAAGTATAGAAACTGCTGAGCCAAGACCAACATAACAATTAAGTCTATTTCTAATTTTAGGAAGAATGAGCCATTTCCCCTTGTAGGCAAAGAATGAATATATGGGTGTCTGTGTCCGTGTGTGTGTGTGTGTACATAAATAAACAAACGTGAATAAATCAATAGATGAGTAAATAAATACATGTGTATGCATGTATGTGCACATATACACTTTAAATATGTAATAAAATGTGTTGTTTGATGCCCTTTAGGGACTTAGTTGCATACTGCTTTTCAGAATAGCTTAATCGATTCACAATTTATAAGTGTTATTATTTTCATCTTATAGGTAGGAGAACCAGAGCCTTGAGTAGAGAAGTAAGTTGTTGCCCATGATAATACAAAACCTACAGTTGTTAAATGGCAGCGTACAGAAATGGTCTATTCTCTAGACCTCTTACAAACCTGCTGTGAATCGTGAAAAGGCCAGTACCTCATCTTTGAAATGGTTCTGAGAACTAGTGAGCATCTTCATCAGATGCCCCAAACTGAATTCTTCTTCCTTCACAAACCTGATTAACTTCCTCATTTCTCCTGAGAGTACCACCATCCTCCCAGTTACCTGGGCTTAAAAGCTGAGCCATCTCTGACTCTTTCCTATACTTGACCCATCACAAAACTGATGAGAAGGGATATACTTTGGGCCACATGGTTAATAAATATCAGAGCATCAAGCAAACTTTGCATCACTCCACAGCAGCCTAGCAAGCAGAGGTGATAAAAGCATTACATGAGATCTCCAGTGCTAAATACAACATGATAGCTGCAGAACAGAGGGAGAGCCATCGGTATCTGTAGAGTGATATAAAGCTAGCTGGATGCTGCAGAAGATAAAGGAATATGTGAAGAAGAAAATATCTGTGTTTGTCTTGAAGGATGGGAAGTGTCAATAGAAATAGAGAGGTCATTGTGGTTCAGGGAAAAGAAGCAAAGTCTTGAGATGGCTGGAAAATTAAGGACAGTAGATTTTGTGCATGTTTTGAATTTAATTACGGCATTTGTCATGTGATGTACCTAGGGGTTAGCTCTGGGAGGGATACTTAACAACTTTTCATCTTTTGAAAGATTGAAAAATCTAAAATTCAGAAAGAGCAAATGACTTGCTCCTTGTCATACTCCTGATAAGTGCCACAGACAGGGTTTGGTTATTTAACTCTGAAAATAAGACTTTCCCATCATGCTACATTCCACCTATTGACATGGATACATGGTCTTGGTTAGTGAAGTAAAGTTGGGAGGTCTCATCATTCCAATGTTTGGACCCCAGTGTTTTCATTTAGCAATGGCTGAGGAGAAGTAGCACTAACAGTCATTCATTGGACATTTTTTAAGATCGGAGGAGCAACTCCAAGGATAATTCTCAGTGTGTCAAAGAAAAATTGTGGTTAGGCATATGAGTAACTTGTAATATACAAACAATGCATCCATGTAATTACTCTGGCATAACAAGATAATTACGTGGCTAATTGCGCTCTGTAATCATCATGTTGGCTGTTACTGCAAATTGTGGATTACTTAATGGCACCAAGTGTGATAACTGTGTTCTGTATAGGTCATAAATAGACATGGAAGTACACTGCAGTGATATGAATTCTAATTGTCATGTAATGAGGGAGCCATTAAATAGTTATTTGTTCCTTATAAAGCAAGTATTATATTTCCTCTAAACCCCAGCTAGCTCTCGTTTTTTTAATCACCCTTCTCTTTGTCAGTTAAATGAGATGTTGATTCCTAGACAAGTTCCTTCCCTTATTTAAGATTCTGTCCCTCATCAATAAAAAAGAGGGGTTTAAACTAGATTGTCTTTGAAGTCTGTTATCCTCTGCTCATACGTTTCCTTCTTGCTTTGATAGTTTACATTCTATGTTCAAATATTCTTCACAGCTCTAAAATGTTACAGATTATTAATGGAATTTTAGTGACCATGTAGAAAAGGAAGTCAATGAAGTCAGTATGAGTTCAAATCTTACCTCAGGCACGTACTAGCTGTGTGATCTTGGGCAAATCACCTAATGCCAAATACTTCTCTCCTCACACCCCCTCCAAAAAAAAAGAAAGAAAGAAAAGGTAGCAGTGATTACAGGGAGCCAGCATGGGTTCATCAAGACCAGATTAAACTTTTTTAGAGGCATTTAGGGTTAAGTGACTTGCCCAGGGTAACACAGCTTGTAAGTGTCAAGTGTCTGAGGTCAGATTTGAACTCAGGTTCTTCTGACTCCAAGACTGGTGCTCTATCCACTGTGTCATCTAACTACCACAGACTAATTTTATTTCCTTGTTTGGAAGAGTTATTCCACTGGTAGATCTGGAAATTCTGTCTGTATGTATATGGATATATGTGTGTATATATATATATATGTATGTTTGTATATGTATATATACATGCATATACATATGCATATATGTGTGTATGTGTATGTATATATACATGCATATATGTATTATCTATGTATATGTGTGTATATACATGTATGTATACACACACACATATATATATATACAGAGAGAGAGAGGTTTTCCTAGATTTTTAAGAAAGAACTTGATAAATTTTCACTTGAGGACTAGATATATTTAATTCAACACCATCATTTCACAGTGAGGAAATAGTATCACAATTGCAGAAAAGATGGAAAGGTATAGAATAGTCAAGGGCAGAAAATAGATTGATTCAGAATGGATTTAACGGCTGGGCGTAAGGAGAGTCAATGAGGAGTTAAAGTGTGGGTAAATTTGAGCAGTGGTTTAGGTGTGTTTATATTTTTGTTGGGTTTTGTTTGTTTTTTAGGGTGGACCAAAGGGAGCTGTCCTTTCTCTGTGCTGTTTCACATTTTTATCAATGACTTCTGTAAAACGCTGTCTGGCATGTCTCTCAAATTTACCCCTGACACACAGCTAGGACCATTAGCTAGCATAGTGTGATGGATGCAGAATCTCAAATTACCTTAACAAGCTACAATACTGAGCAGAATCTAAAAAGAAGAAATTTTTAAAAGATAAATACATCTTGTGCTTGTGTTCAGAATATGAACTTTACAAGTCAAGATGTGGGAGGCATGGCTAGACGGTTGATATTTAAAAAAAATATCTGTGGGTTTTCTATGGATTTCAGTTCCAGCTTAATATGAATCATCATTTTAAAAGGCAGCCACAATAACTAATGCAATATTAGACTACATTAAGAGAGCCACAGCAATAAGGGATGATCAGACCGCATCTAGGGCACTGTGTGTAGTTGGAGGTGATGCATTTTAAGAAGGTCATGGAGGGAGATTATCCAAAGTAGTGTAACCAGTATGGTTAAAGACAGAGAGAACCTGGGGTATTACTCTTGATTGAAGAAACTGAGTGTTTCGGCAAAAAATAAAAAGAGAGACTAAGTGAAAAGAGAATGCTATTTTCAAGTATTTGAATGAAGGTCAGGTAGAAGAGGCATCAGACTGGTTCTGTGTCTCTTCTAGGGAGTAGAATTTTGAGGAATGGGTGAAAGTTGCAAAGAAGAAAATTTGATGTCATAGGAGAAGAAGAGGAAGAGAGAAGAAGATGATGATGAAGAAGAAGGAGGAGGAGGAGGAGGAAGGGGGAAACGATGCAAAGAAAGAAAACTTCCTCACAATCAGATCTGTCTAGAAGTTAAATTGGTTGCTCTAGGAGATAGTGGGTTCCCTTTGAATGAATTTCTAAAGGCAAAACCTGAAGGCCATTTGTCGTGTCATAGAAGGGATGCTTGTCGAAGTATAGGTTGGCATAGACTTCCCTAAGGTAAGTGATAAGGAGTGAGATATTAAAATGTCTTAAAGACCAATGTGTCTCTGGGGTTTTGTGGGTTTTGTACCCCCTTTTTGCTCTAAGACTGATTCTACTTCTCACTTACCATGCTCTATATTCTAAGATCTCTTCCTTTGACAGTAAGTGTTCTATTTTCTGAGGTCATTTTCACCTCTGATAGCAGATTGTGTGTTTCTAGGGTAATGGGACCTGAATCAAAAAGCAGTAAGCCAAATTTCAAAGGCTCATGAACTTAATAATTCAGGTAAAATGGCAGTTGTAAAATAGGAGGGCACTAATTTGAAATATACATTTCAAGAGTTTAAAAGCTAAAAGTTGATGTTTTAATTTCATTAATTTGCATGTGATAAGCTCATCAAATCATTGGGTTGTAGAACTTTAAAGTGTGAAACTATATTTCAGATCATTTAGTCTTGCTCTGGCATCTTACCGGTGAAAAGCCTAGAGACCAGAGAGCTTTAGTGAATGTTCTTGGAATACACACACACATACACACACGGACACACACAGTCATTTACAGTTGTGGGACTTGAACCTTGGTTTTCTGAACATCTTCCTTAAGCTCCTTGTACTTACCCTTGTCTCTTGGCAATAATAGGCCTCATTAGGGGTAGTGCATGATGGAAATGAGTAGACCTAACCTGAATTGATTCAGTCTTGGCAGAGGATAATGAAGATGGCTTTCTTTGAGTGGTCCCGAATCTTGGCAATATATCCTTTACATGGATTCCACTCTGTCCATCATTCTTTTATTACTTTATTCTAAGAAAAGCTTAAGAGGGAACATAACATCTGTTTTCAAAGATTTTGAGGACTCTTACAGGCAAAAGAAGTTAGAATTTGAAGAGATGAGTGAGAATTTCTAACAGACTGATTTCAGAAGGAACTTTCTGGAGCTCTCAAAAATGCAAAAGATTCTCTTGACAGGCAATGAACTCTCTTTAACAAAAAAAAGTATCCAAATAAAGATTTGGTAACCACTTACTCAAGATGCTGTCTAGGGCAGAGATGTCCAGTGCTCGAGACAACACTCCTGAATACAGCCTAAACCAGATTAAAATGTAATTGGGAAATATTTAACAAAATAAATGAAGATGCATTAAGAAACAGATAATGTTAATACTGATTTCCTAAGTCAACATACTACCTACAGTATGGTATGACCTCCATTTCTATTTGAGTTTGTTACCACTGGTCTAGGATATTCCTTCTGAGGTAGAAGTTCGACCAAGTGATTGCTAAGGAATCCTCCCAACTCTGAAATAATTTTACTGCACCTCTAAAATTCCATTCATCTAAACATTGTACCATACTCAGAGAATAGTAGAACATAAATTCAAAGTGAGAAGGGATCATTGAAGTTATACAATCTAATCCTTTCATTTTATAAAATAAGAAACAATTGGAGGCCCCCAGAGTCACTCCCCATGGTCACACAGATAATAAAAGGCCCAGCTAGCATTTTAATCTAGACGTTCAGACAATAAAACTAGATATTTTCCCACTGTTTCTGCGGAAAGGACCAATCCATTAATTCATTGCTTTAATTTCTTGGACTATTTTCCTTTATGATAAATGCATTTATAAAAACACTAGGCAGCAACCAGGGAGAGAAGCCATAAAATGGGAGAAAGGAGGCATGAAGATGAACTCCTTCTTTTTACTCTTATGCCCTTGTGCCTAAGGTTATAAACTGATGTCTATAAAGAATGAATATAGCTTCTCAAAGAGCTTCCTTAGTCTAAGTACCAAGCTTACATCTTGGGAGAATCTGGATTTCTGGGTAGTGAGCAGCCTAGTTTTGTGATAAATACTATGTGAGCTATGATGAGTGACACCAAGTAGACACCATGGGACCCTGGTCTGTGATAGGAAAATTTAATTTGGACAGATAAAAAGAGACTGTAATATTCCTAAAGTATGGGTCCGACTGTATTACTCATTTGCTTAAAGAAACAAGTATCGCCAATAATAGCAAAAAAAAACAAACAAACAAAAAAACACCTACAGTGACTCTCTATTACCTCCAGAATCAAAACCAAATTCCTTTATCTGATGCTGAGAGTTCTTCACAATATGGTATCTATGTGCTTTTCCAGTCTCACTATACTTCAATCCCTTTCCTGTACTATACACTCCAATAAAACAGGCCCTCTTACTACTGCTCAGACCAAACATTCCATCTCAATGAGTTGCTATCGGCTCTCTCCTATGCCTGGAATGTACTCTCATTATCTCTCTATGTCTTAGAATTCCCAGGTTTCCTTCAAAACACAACTTAGACCATGTTTTCTACATAAGGCATTTTTTGAACTCACCCCCAGCTTTTAGTGAATCTCCCTCAAATAATCTTGTATTTGTTTCATATATGTTATGTAATGATTTTTGGATACCCTTACCGAAATTCATGTTTGTTCTTATAGAATAAAAGCTTCTTGAAGTCAAAAGCTATTTCTTTAGATTTGGTATCCCTAGGGCCTAGCACAGCATCTGGCATAGTATAGACATTGAATAATTTTTCTTGATTGAATGGTTGACTGATGTTGCCTCACCTACTCACCTCTGTGCATTTATGAAGGTTGTCCTCTGTTCCAAGGACTCTCTTCATTCATATCTCTCTGAAATGGAATTATTCTTTTCCTTCTAGAGCAAATTAAAATATCCCTTGAAATATCTGGTGATGCACCTAGCTCTAAATAATTTTTCTTAAAGCATAAAGTATTCTATAAAGTTCAAACTCCTCAGTATGATTTGAAAGATTTGATTCAATTTGGCTCCAGCTGATGTTTCCAACCCTGCCTTACAATTCTATTATTTAGGTAAACTGAAGTACGCAGTGATCCCTGAATGTGCCTCAGAGGTAGTTGACTTATTTATCTAATTTTCCCTGCATCAGATTGAGTGCTTTTCATATATTTATTTATATTTATAATATTTGCTTTTCATATATTATATGAAGTATTATATAAAGCATTATACTTTATATAAAGTATATAGTACAGGAAAGGGATTGAAGTATAGTGAGACTGGAAAAGCACATAGATACCATATTGTGAAGAACTCTCAGCATCAGATAAAGGAATTTGGTTTTGATTCTGGAGGTAATAGAGAGTCACTGTAGGTGTTTTTTTGTTTGTTTGTTTGTTTTTTTTTGCTATTATTGGCGATACTTGTTTCTTTAAGCAAATGAGTAATACAGTCGGACCCATACTTTAGGAATATTACAGTCTCTTTTTATCTGTCCAAATTAAATATAAAGTCTCTGCTTTATATTTTCCCCCTAAGGAACCTAGGGAAAAGAAACTTGCAGGTAAGAGAACCAGGTAAGGTTTTATGGTATGTGGTCTGGACATTGAAAAACAGGAAGAATTTTGACCGGAAGAGATGGGGAAAAGAAGTAGGTCAGTCAGCAAATATTTATTAAGCATCTGGCATATACCACATACTGTACTAAGTGCTGAGAATACAAAGGAAGATAAAAGTCCCTACCCTCAAAAAGCACTCAATCTGATGCAGGGAAAATTAGATAAATAAGTCAACTACCTCTGAGGCACATTCAGGGATCACTGCGTACTTCAGTTTACCTAAATAATAGAATTGTAAGGCAGGGTTGGAAACATCAGCTGGAGCCAAATTGAATCAAATCTTTCAAATCATACTGAGGAGTTTGAACTTTATTCAGTCATGGGGAGCCATGGAAGGTGTTTGTCCTCAGGTAATCAAAGCTGCACCTCAGGGAAAACCAGTCCAGCAGCTTTACAGTTTAGACCACAGGTAGCAAGCCAGACTAGAAACCTCTTACCATTTATTCCTGAGGGAGGTAATCAGAATCTGACAAACATATTATTCATTACAGTTTGGACACGAGCTGAAAATGCAAAGCACTTTACCAATAGAAGACACATTGATTTCTTTATTTAGTTCACAGTCATTCATCTAGAAACATATGACAGGCTGCCTTGCAGTATAGTCGTGATTTATGGACAGAACCATACAGAATATGGTAGGTCTCATAACCCCTCTAGGGGCTGAAGGATGGGTCAAGTGCTTGGTCCCTCTAGGCACATTTCTAAGGAGTGTTTCCATGGATGTTGCTGTCTTAATGCATGTGAAAAAAGCCATATAGGAGCTAATCACATAAGAGTCGAATTTGGAAGCCACAATTGTATAGAGCTCACTTGGAATAGTGAAACAATTAGGTTATCTTCTTACATTATGAAAGCGTGCTGTAGCCTAGAAAAGAGATGGGAGAGAAAACACTTCATCCTCCTTTGGCTATTGATTCTTTAAAAGTACATAATGAGAACAGAATGAGTTTGCTGATTATTTTGACTGCTTAAACACTTATTCCAGTATCGACAAAGCTATACTGGTTAGAATGCTGCTTGTTGCTGCTTATGTGAGTTGAGTTTTCATTCACAATGCTCTCCTGGAAAATTTCTGATATTTACACAGTCATCTCTCAATTACCACCAAGGTAGTTGGTAGGATATCAGACACAAATCATCATGATTTTAATAATCATTATGATAACCAACCATTTATCTCACAATTAACTAATCACATTTTAACAGGATGAAATCCTCCTCTCCCAGGACCAGCTTGGGAGAACCTTCAGGATTTAGAAAATTTTCTAGGCTTGCCTAAAAAGTCCCTCCCATGCACCCTCAGATTTTCTTACAGTATATTAGGAATGTATAGTTAGGAACCCTGTGATTGCTATTATCCTACTTTCTGCATCATATTATCCTTATATACACATATTCTGTTTCCTTCTTGTTCCCAGTGATAGTAAACTTCTTAAGGGAAGGGACAGTGTCATTTTTTTATCTTTGTAAGCTCAGTGCCAAAAGAGCCTAATATACTAGAAGTTGAGTGGGGTAAGGAAAGATGAGGGTCTGGATCTATGAAGAATTCCTATATAGAAACTCCTTTGGATAAATCAGATTGGTCCTTTTTCTGTAACTTATCATCATAAACATCTGCCTAGGGCACTGAGAGATAACTTACTTGATCACGCATCTAGTGTATATCAGAATGTTTTCCTGACTCGAGCGTTCATTTTCTCTCTACTAAGACCATTGTGCTATTTGAATAATAAAACTTACCTGATTTAGACTGAGAACTACAAATCACTTTCCATATATGGCATATATAAGACAAGTACTGTGGATATTGTTTGTCCCATATCACAGATGAGGACAACGAAGGCTGAATAAGCCTTTCAGGATATTGTAGGATTATTGGTCAGGTTCTGCAACAACAAAAACAAATATTGTCACATTTTATCCTCGTAATCATCTTGGGAAACGGCTGTTCTTATCATTCCCATTTTACAGCTAAAGAAACTTAGGCAGATAGAGGGTAAGTGACTTACCTAGGTTAATACAGCTAGTAAGTTTCTGAGGAAGGTTTTGAACTTTGGCCTTTGTCATTCCAAGTACAGCACTCTCTCCGCTATACCCAGGATGCATAACTATGAAGCATCAGAGGCTGTATTTAGACTTAGGTGCTCTAACTTGGGAGCTGGAAGGATGATACTTCCTCTGTGGAGAATATACTTCCTTCATCTGGAAAATAGATGATATAAATATTATTTATCAGCTAAGAAAACAAAGGAGTATTGCCTTAGGATTAGGAAATGTAAGTCATCATCATCATCTTTATCAGTATCATTATTTTAGTTCACTTTCCTTAGTTATTTTAGAAATGGTGAATTGTGTTTACTTCTGAAAACACCAAGTGTTTCAAGGGTATTTACAAGAGCAAGGAACCAAGGCAAGGCAAAATAGAAGGTATGACTGGGACCTATAATGCAGGTCTCTTCAATCTCTTCTCCCATCCCCAGTATTCCCTTGGGTATCCTTGAAATTCTTTGGAGTACAAGAAAGGGATGGGTTGTGAGGATGCAAGATAACCTTTCACTTGGGCAGAACATCTGATGATTTGGACACCAGTTTCCTATTTTGGGTCTCCACTTTCTTTACCACCATAGTCTTACTGACTAGGCTGTGAGAGGGGAGCCAGAAGTGGACTGAAAGGAGTTCAGCTCATAGCGGAGGTCAGGTGAGACTCCATAACCAGAGCTGTACCCAGCTGAGTAGTCTCTCCTGATTTTGGTGTGAATAGTCATGTTCTGCATCCCAGACTTGAGTCTGCTCTCCTCGCCCTCCAATGGTTTCCTATAAATGGCTATCTCGATGTTCAAGGCTAGCTTAATGTCTATCATCTCCTGGTACACCTGCATCTGGTGGGCCATGTCTTGCTTGGTCCTCTGCAGGGTGGGTTCCAACTCAGACAGCTTGACCTAGGCTTCTTTGATGGCCAGTTATCCATGCTGTTCCACATCAGTGAAGGAGGCTTCAAGGACAGCCCTCTGGCCTTTGAGTGCCTCAATCTCAACCTGAAGCTTGTTGATATTCCTGGTCATTTCTGAGATCTCAATCTTGGTGTGGTGAAGGTTGTCTCCATATTTCCCACTCAGGGTCTGCAGTTCCTCATCTGGTCTCAGCTTCAGCCCAGCCATGGTTGGCAATCTCCTCATATTGGGCTCAGACATCAGCAATAGTGGCATCCAGATCCAAGGAGTGGCTATTGTTCATAGACAAGACCACAGAGGTGTCGGAAATTTGGGACTGCATCTCTCAGATCTCTTCCTCATATAGCTGCCTGAACATTAATCTCATGGGTCAGGCTTTCCAGATGGGATCCCACCTTGTTCATATAGGCTTCATCCATGTCCTTCTTAATGAGAACAAATTCATTCTCCATTTCTGTCTACTTATTGATCTCATTCTCATAGTTGTTTTGGAAATCTTCACAAGACCCTGCATGTTGCCCAACTCCACTTCCAGATTCAGTTTCTCCTGCCCAATGGAGTCCAACTGCCTTTGATGGTTGGCAATATAATTGTCAAACATGCTCTTGGATGTCTTCTGCTGCTGGAGGAGCCTCTATTTGATCTCCAGCATCTTATTCTGATGTTCTAGGAAGAGTGTGTGTTTTCATCCTTCGTTGCTGAAGAAGACCATGCCATCAGAGAAATAATGACATGACTTGCACTTGACTTTGTTTTGAGGGAGGGAGGGCTGTCTATGAAGTCTACTTTGTCAAGGAAGGAGGCAAACTCATTGTCGAGGGTCTTGAACTGCTCCTTCTCTTGGGTCCTCATGGCCTAGATGTTGGGGTCCACTTCCAGCTTTAGGAGATTCAAGAGGCTCTGACTGAGAGACTGCCATGATCCCAAGGACCCCACTGCCAAACCCCATACCCATGCCAGTCCCAAGTCTGAGCCCCATCAGAAGGTGCTGCTACTCCCCACCCAAGAGAAGGAGGATGTGCTGATTCAGGATGCATGAGGAGTAGCTAAAACTCTGGGAGTCAGAGGAAAAAGACCTTCAAGGTCCTGCGCATGGTCAGCCTGATGGATGTGGTGAGAATGAGAAGGACAAACACCCAAGAGAGGTAAGCTGCTCAGAAAGAAGGTGGAAGGGAAGCTCCTTGGTTTCATTTTAAAGAACCATTCCTCACCAGTAGAGTAAAAGTAGATCTCAGGACTCACTCTATTTACACAATACTGCTTCTACTAGAGACCTTAAGTATCCAATGTAGACCCTGACTGTTGGCAGGAAGCTTGGAGGCCGAGTAGGTCAGCTTCCCAAAACATGTGTAGATTCCATGGTGGGGATTGCCTAATGTCTTCCTGGGTGCTGACAATGATGAGAACAAATCATAGAGCTGAAAGGCCTCTATTAGATCAAACATCTAATGCACAAGCCTAGAAAGGGAAAGTGACTTGCCTAGGAATACACAAATACCTAATAGTGTGGCTGAGACAAAAGCCATGGGTTCTGACTGCCAGCCCAGGGATATTTCCAGCCTTATCTGGACAGCACAATGGATAGAGCACTGAAATCTATCAGGAAGACAGACTTAGGAGGTTGTGAAGTAAGATGTACCTCGCATACTTTCCAGCTGCATGACCTTTGGCAAGTCATTTAACATCTCTTGTCCTCAGTTTCCTCTTTTGAAAAATAAGGATAATATGCTCATCTAATTGACAGGGTTTTTTATATGAATCAAATAAGATATTTTTGGTAAAGTACTTGGAAAAGCTCAAAACTTTAACTCAGTGTCATCATCAGCATCAGCATCATCATCATCTTCATCATCATCATCATCATCATCACCATCATCATCACCATCATCAACAATATCATCATCATCATCATCACCATCACCATCATCATCAACAATATCATCATCACCATCATCATCATCATCATCACCATCACCATCATCATCATCAACATCATCATCATCATCATCATCATCACCATCATCATCATCATCATCATCATCATCATCACCATCACCATCATCATCACCATCATCATCATCATCATCATCACCATCATCATCACCATCATCAACAATATCATCATCATCATCATCATCACCATCACCATCATCATCAACAATATCATCATCACCATCATCATCATCATCATCACCATCACCATCATCATCATCAACATCATCACCATCATCATCATCATCATCATCATCACCATCATCATCACCATCATCATCACCAATCATCACCATCACCATCACCATCATCATCACCATCATCACCATCATCATCATCACCATCATCATCACCATCATCATCATCATCATCATCATCATCTGCTTCAAATCCTGCACCCTCATGCTGACTTCTGGACATTTTCCATATTTTCATGCTTTCATTGAATCAGTCATGTTACTTCTGATTTTTCCCTGGAGTGCAATCTGACTTCTAGATTTGTTTCCCAGTATGCAATCAGCTCCCATATTTTCCAGCCCTCAGACCCTGCTAAAATCTCTGTAATTAACATCCAAGGGATCACTTTCTCCATGAAGTCTCCTGTCATTCTGTACCCTGGGCAGGAGAGATGTTCCCCACTCTAGGCTAGAACCTTACTTCTATATCTCTTTTGCAGTCACCATGTTCTATTTTGTCTTACATTGTTTTGTGCTGAAACTTTATCCATCTCTGAGTCTACTAGTGCCTTCACAGCTCAACCTTACTTTTTGGAGCCTTTCCTGATTCCATCTCTCCATCCAGAGTGTCTAATGTGCTTCACATTGAAACTACCTTATATTCAGTTTGTATGTTTTTTATTTGATGTTATTCAATCATTTCATCATGTTCAACTCTTTATGACCTCATATGGATTTTCTTGGCAAAGATACTGAAGTGGTTTGCCATTTTCTTTTCCAGCTTATTTTACAGATGGAGAAACTGAGGCAAATAGGATAAGTAATTTGCCCAGACACAACCAATAAGTGTCTGAGGCTAGATTCAAACTCAGGAAGATGATTCTTCCTGACTCTTGATCTGGCCCTCTATCTACTGTGCCATCTAACCTCTTTCTACATTGAATACATACATAAATACATATATGTATATGTGTGTATAAATGTAGGATTCACTCCCATCTCCAATTAATCACAGATAGTCTAGACATGTCAGTTTAATCACACTCAAATTCAGGAACTAGTTGTGAAAAAGTCATTAATCACTTTGAAAAGATTAAAAGACTTTGGGGCCACTAGAGGAAAGGCAGATGATATCACACATGGGAAATATCTTGCTGTTTTTTGAGTAGATCAAGTCACAGCTCTTTGAATACTGTATAAAAACAGCAATTTTGTTCAAATCCAGACATTTGCATGGTAGTCAAGACCATTAGTAAATGACTACTAGGAATGAATTGCCTTGGGGAGGGTGGTGGCTTGTTCCGCAATCCATTAATAAAGTAATAACCTCCTGAATTGTGAAAGACATTTGAAGATGTGGATTTTCCATAGCATCAATAGCAGTCTGCCTGAAGCAGTTTTGGCTGATGGTAGGATCAACACTGGTAGCTGAGAGAAACACTGGGCATTTACCAAGGAAAACCACCTTGGACAGCATAAGAACAGTAAGCCTAGTAGACCAGTAGAGAAATATACCTAAAAGGAACTTCATGTAGATGCCACAAAAGGAGAAAAGGATTTCTAATAAGTAGGGACTGTGAGTTTTCATTTTAGCCAATGTATTCTTTAACTTTCAGCATACCTTCCTTAGGGTCCTTGTGTATACAAAGGGGAGAATGGGACTCTGATTTTCTTGAGGGGGGGGAGCAGTGTTTCTATAATAGTTGCCTTTTCTTTTTCTCCTTAGTTAACACTTTTTCTAAAAGCTAATAAAGCCTGACTCATCGTCAGCCTGAAGGTCACTGGTAAGGGCTTATGATAAACAAGAAAAATGTAACCCTACAAATCATCCTATAGAATCGAGAGGGGTTATAGTTACCTGATGCTCTGGGAGCCCCAGTCTCTAGGTGCTAATGCAAGTTACTGAGTGAATCTTAGATGTATTATACATTTATTTTATATCTCTCATTAGAGAGCTTCCTTAAGGCAAAGAGTGTTTCATTTTTATATTTTTGTCCCCAGTATTATATGTAGTAGACACTTAGTAAATGATAATTAGTTCCTTGATTTATTAAGCAATGGGTTTACAAATATGAGAAATAGCACAATTTCCATCTTGCCTTCAGGGATCTTATAGTCTATTAGAATGAGATACAACACACATACACATATACCCAGTATAACATAAAAGGTGCTTGTGATGTTGGCCAAGGAGACCTAGACTCAGTAAGTTAGGAATCTTTAGTGAATAAAGAATCTTTCAATTTTAAGCTGAAGAGAAGTCTTCATGGAGCTGAGCCTTAAAGGAAAGAAAAAGATTTAGCCAAAGAGATAACGGAGAATATTTCTGGGCATGGGTGGGAAGGTGATGGGAAGGTAGGGCACATAGAGGGCACAGCTGAGAGTGAGGGAGCTATGTTCTAAGACACTTTTTGAGTTTCACATTCCCTATTCCATATTCTAAGGTCTCTTCCTGTTCTGGAATTTTACTAATGTACAAATGTACAAAACAGTTGCTATTCAAACCCCAGTCCCCCCCCCCCAAAATTGAGGAAACAAGCTGTTAATGATATGTAGCAGTTGTTACAATTCATCACTTACCACATAACTTGCTCTAGTTTTACTCTATGTGAGTTCTGAATATAGAATGATGTCCCATCCTGAATGGCCTTAGTCCCAATCACTGTTCTCTGGCAAAGTGCTCATGAAACTTAATGTAATGTAATGTCAGAAGCCAGGAGACTGAAATGTTTTCAACCTCCTGGACTGTCTGAAATAATTTCCCTAGCTAGTGATACATTGGAGTGGGGGAGGGTGCAGGGAAGGAGGGATAAGTTAACTAGTAAATTACATAATAGCACATAATTAATGTTTCATCTTTGATATTAATCCAATAAGATGTCAAAAATAAAAACATTTAAGTGATTCCAGTAGGAATCAAAGTAGGGCTCAGCGTAAATGTTCAACTTGATCATTTCTAAAAATATCAAGATTCAGGTTTATATGTAGGATACTCTTCAGGATATAAGAGCAGGCTTGACCTGATATGATGTAAAGGTTTTTTTAGAAAGAGGTCAGTCTTCCAGATCACCCAATAACTTGTCTTCTCATTACTCTTGGGTTCCTGGTTGTGACTTGTGCTTGTCTTTTTCGACCACTTTGCCCAGCCTTACCTGGAATGATTTGCATTTTTCTGTCCCCTTCAACTTGGCTTGTGATTTATTTCTTCTCCTGCCCAGTTTCTTGCATTTGGCATGTTTGAGGATCTTAGGATTTAGAACTGAAAAGGCCTTCGAGGAATCCAACCTCTCCCCACCCCTGCTTTTTTACACAGGACAAAATAGAGACCTCCAAAGTGAAGGAACTTTCCAGAGTTCAAAAGCAGAGTCAGTAGCAGAGTCAGGATTTCAGCTTGGTTTTCTGAATCCAAAATAGTGCTAATATCACTACAGTATTTGTAGCTCCCCTCCATTCCCCTGGACTTACTTTATAGCCTTCTTTTCCAGCCCAATTTGTCTTAGCTTCTAATAGATGTCTCTCAAAGAAGTCCAGGCCCTTACTCAAGACCATTCAACTTATAAATTGAGGAAAAGGAAAAGGGAAATGCACAGTACAATACTGGATACTGGAATTGTCTCTACTTGCTACAGTACTGCTGCAACCAATACTTCAGTATCTGAAGACCTGAAGACCTAGGACTGAAAATTCTTCTTACCGAAGGCTGCCATTTCAAATAGTTTGACATCAAATATTTACATGCTTTTAGCAATCCAAATTTCACTAAAACATTACATTTGGACATATGTCTTATATTCCTTCCAGATCCAGCCAAACTGGGTTACTTATTATGCCAACCACAAGGTTTTACTCATTGTGCTGTCATCTATACCCTAAAGGGCCCGCTGGGGACTTTCCAACTGCGTTGTAACCAGACCATCCTCTGCATGCTGTATCCTCCTCACTGAGAGCACAGACTATGATTTTGGGGTTTGTTTGTGTCAACAGCAATTAATGCAGTGCTTGTCATAAAGTAGGACAGACTTCGTTGATGCAGACAATTCATTACTGAAGAAACCTTCTCTATGAATGCAGGTTGATGCCTTCATGGGCATTTCTAATCTTAGAAAGTCACCTGGAGCAGAAGTGTGGAACGTAGGTCCTGCAGTACCGGCTGGTATAAGACTTACACCCGATGAAAATGTAATTGGGAAATATTTAACAAAATAAACAAAATACCATAAAGAGTACAGAGTATTACATTTTAAAACTAAGTCAGTATGTGACTTCAAGGATCCTTATGTAAGGATTAGTAGCCCCCATTTTTATTTGTTTGACAGTATTTGGCATGGGGGGCAGCTTGGTGTAGCAGTGGATAGAGTGGCAGTACTAGAGTCAAGAAGACCTGAGTTCAAATCCAGCCTCAGACACTTCCTAGCTGTGTGACCCTGGGCAAGGCACTTACCTTACTTGCCTCAGTTTCTTCATCTGTAAAATGAGCTGGAGAAGAAGATGGTAAAGCACTCCAGTATCTTTGCCAAGAAGACCCAAAAGGGGATCACGAAGAGTCAGACATGTCTGAAACAAAAAGTACTACTACTACCTGGCTTGTAGATACATGCCCAAGGCCACACAACAGAGGTAGAATTCAGGCAGAGGGTGGCTTTCTCTTCACTAGACCATCACTACCTATCATATGCCTAATACATGCTTTTTTTCATTCATTCATTCATTGTCTGTTCATCAATTCTTTACCTCCTGGATTGGGAAAAAGTCTTTCCCTGACTAGGAATGTATTTTAAGAAAAAAAAAGAAAACAGAATAAATATTATTTCACAGCTAATTACAAAATAGTATATAATTAAAGTTTAATGCTTGAAATTAATTCAGCAAGAGGTTAAGGGCCATTTGAATGATTCTGAAAAATAGAAAAGCTCAACATGAAAATATAACTTGGATATTGTAAAAACACAAATTAGCACACATTTTCAATTGTTAATTATCCAGAAGCCTTGAAAGGATTGAAATAACAAACTATTTACAGGTGATTACTGAAATAGGGAGGTATGTTAGATATTTTGGGGAAAATACAGAGTGCTAGATTTGAATTCAGAAATCTGAGTTCAGATCCTAGCTTTGCTATTTAATAATAGTTCATACATTTATTCAGGACCTATTTTGTGCAAGGCATGGTAACAGATGTTTTGGATACAGAGAGGAAATTTAAAAATAATCTCTGTTCCCCAAAATTTAATGTTTCAGTAGCAGGGAATGGTAGGGTAGATACACCAGATAAAATCTGTTAAGCAGTTAGGAGGGATAGAATGCTAACTTCTAGCACGATTAGGAAAGGCATTCAATAAAGAGGTCAAAAACAAGAAGAGATGAAGTGGAGAGAGTGCATCCCAAGTTGTGGGGCGAGGAGATGCACAAAGGGATGAAGGCAAGAGATTGAATGGCAAGTGCGAAGAATATTAATTAAGCAGTTTAACTGGGAAATAGAGTGCATAGAGGAGTATGATATGAGACTGTCCTTAAAAGGTAGGCTGGTGATAAAGAGCCAAATTATGAAGGATTTTACCTGCAATTTACCCTCTAGATAACAGCAGGAAGTCACTGAACTTCCTGATATACCTATTCAGAGGGGATGCAGGATGGATGATGATCTAGCAAAAGAGACAGAGAGGAGAACTGAGAGACAGTAGTGTTATAAAAACAAGGCAAGAGAAAGTATCCAGGAGGAGAGAGAATGATGAGATGCTGCAAAAAAAAAAGTCTAGAAGAATGAAGATAGAGGAAAATCCATCAGATTCTAAAATGTGGAAATCATTGATAACCTTGGAAACAATAGTTCCACTCCATTGGTGAAATCAGCAGCCAGCGGGAACTTGAGTAGTGAGTGGGAGAAGAGGAAGGGGAGGTAATGGTTGTAGACGGACTATTTGACCTTCAGTGAGTCATTTCCAATGTACGTTTCAAGTTTGCTCATTTGTAAAATGAAAGAGTTGGAGTAGGTTAGAAATTCTTGACAGTTTTGTGTCATGGACAGCTCTAGCACTCTGATGAAGTCTATGAATCCCTTCTCAGAATCATGCTTTTAAATGCATTAAATGAAATAGGATTAAGAAAAAAAATTATGTTAAGATACAGTTTTACATATATGCAGTGTGTATACATATTTATATAAATATATACAGAGTATATAACACAGTATGTGTGTGTATATAATATATACACACATACATATATTCAGAGAATATATACGAGTATACATACATACACATGTATATACACATATTATATATACACAGAGTATATAACACATGTTATATATGTTTATATATATTTATATACACACATATATACACATAGAGTATATATATACGAGCATATATACATACATACATATACACATATATATATACAAAGAGTATATAAACAAAGTGTTATATGTGTTTATATATTTATATACACACACATGCATACACATAGAGTATATATGTGTGTATATGTGCACACAGAGTATATGTATCTATAACATATACATACATATATGTACATACATATAAACAGTACATATAAATCTACCTACTGTGTAGATATATATGTATATGTGTATGTAATATATATAAATATTTATACTTTGTGTCTAGGTATATATACATACATACATACACACAGAGAAACATATATATTTCATGAACCCAAGAACTCCTTGAGGTAAGGTCCCTTCTTTCTCTCCTCTCACCCTTCTCCTTGCTTCCACTCCTTGTTCCATGTGGTACCAGAATCCCCTGGGCCTCTGAGTGGTCAGCCTTGTTTCCCCAGCTCATTTGGGTTTACCCTCCATTTCACAGACTAGGCACAACTTCTCTACCTTTAGCTAATCAGAGGTTCCTTTCCCTGACTCTGATCACCCCTCCATCTTATATAGATGAACTAGGGAAATGCATTCATGCACACACGCGCACACACACACACACACACACACACACACTCACTAACCCATGCCTAGGACCTTTCCAACCTTTCTGTCTGCATTCCCACCTCCATTGACCCCTCCCTTCCTTGTGACTATACATTTTCCATTTTCTGCATTCTTCCTATGATATTAACTCCCCTCGTATCATTCTTAAAGTCAAGTTTTCATAGATAGTCATTAACAATGTTAGGTCATGTAGTAGAACAGACTGAAAATAAGTGAGTAAGTTATATTTGCAGTCAGAAAATATGGCTTGAAGTCTCAGCTCTGATACCAGCTATGTTACCTTTAGCAAATAATTTTGCTTCTGAACACTAGTTTGCTCATCTAAAAAATGAAGAAATTAGACTAAATGATCTCATGTCTATTCATGGTATAAATACTGTGAACCTACAAACTCCGTTGAACCTAGTTTTTCTTATCTTTTAATAATACTTGCATTATCAACCTCTCAGGGTTGTTTGATAAACAATCAAAGAGCTATGGAAATGGGAGCCATTATTACTCATCAAAAGTCCAAGTTGTATAGCCTGAGTATAAAAAGGTATTATCCCAAATCCTGCCAACTTCCCACTTCAAATCAAAAGGCATTCTTGAGATGACTTCTTTTTGCATTCAAATTGTTATGAAATGTTTTATGAAGCCCTAGATCTTTTCAGAGTACTTTAAAAGAGGTCATTTAATAGAAAGTTATTTTTCACAAAATCCTCCTGAGGTAGGGGGACATGATTAAATTCATTTTATAGGTAAAGAAACAGGCAGAGAGATATTAAGTAGGCTATCTTCCCCACTTGACAATTTAGCTCTCCATTTTCAATATTCACTGAAAAAAAAAAGGAGGCAGAGTGCTACCATGGCTAAAATATTGACTCTGGGCTCTAAGACCTGGAGTTACCTATATGTATGGTTTAGGACTAGTCCTATAATCTCTCCGAGGCCTGTTTTCTCATTTGTCAGATGAAACTTAGATGACTTCTAAGTGACCTATGAGCTCTAAAATGATAATCTTTTACCTCTGATTTTTGTGGAATCCTTCCCTGTGCTAGGATGAGAATTATCATGGTGCTAGACTTTGGGAGGATTTAAGGGAAGGATGGAGGCAGGGTCTTTGGCTGAGAGAAGCTTACAATTTCAGAACTTCACTTGAACTACAGAGAAATCAAGTGAATCAGTGGAAATACTGGAAATACTGTTCACACCAGTTTCCTAAGGAAGCTCTATTGATTCATTATGTGAGGTAGCTCTCTGGAGGAGAGGGGAAAGGAGTGGGAGTGATAAAGTGATAAATGTAGGCAATGTGAAAATAGAAGATATCAGTACAGTTTTAGTAAAAAGATGGAGAAAAACGACCACCACTTTGGTGGTAGGCTATCTTCAGTGAATTGAATAGTGAGTAGGAAGCAGAAGATTTATTCTTAGCATGTAGTCTTGGGCAAGTCTCCTCCATTGTCTTCTCTGTAAAATAGACATTTTAGAAACAGATGGTCTCAAAGGCTTTTCCAACTCTCACCATGATTGGGTGATTCCCAAGAGTTCCATAACCCCACATTCATTATTTCCCATCTCTACCAAATGTCAAATAGAGACAATATTACTCATATAGTTGTGAGAATCATAGGAGATGATGGATGTAAAAGGCTCTACATCCTTTGAGCATTAATTAAATATGAATGGTGGTGGAGGTGGCTTGATATAGATGGAAAAATGAGAAGGCCTGACCCGTCATTACTTCTCTATGCAACCAATGGCAAGCCACTTTCCCTCTGAAGACCTTAACTGGAAGCTCTGTAAAATGAGAGGGTTGGGCTAGTGTTCATTTGTAATGATCCATTCTATCTCTGTGACCATAGGAGATACACATATATGAATATGTGTATGTACATGCATATATATACGTACACTATATAGTGTTATACTACCACTGCTATAAAGTGAGAGGATTGGACTAGGTAATCTAGTCTGTGATAAGGTTGTTTTTATTATTAATACTAACCTGGGCTGTGGATAACAGTACCAAGCAAGGAAGTATTATGAATGAGCTGCTCACTGAAACCATGTCCTAAGGAGCCATTCTAAGTAGGGGATCATGCTCCAACATGTGTGTTTCAGGTCAACTTGACAAACATTTTTTCTGTCTTTGTGGTATACTCTGCTGTTGGCTTTTAAAGTTGTGTCCTAAGATTAATGAGCGAACTATGATAAGGATTTATTATATGCCAGGTACTATGCTAAGCACTGGATATATAAAGTTTTTCAAAAGAGAACAGTCTTTGCCCTCAAGAAGTTTGCAATCTAGTAGAAGAAGACAACACATACATGGGAGAGGTGGCCATGTTTACAGGGCAAGTTTACTTTGGTGTGAAATGTTACATGAATGATAAGTGGGGCCAAAGGGAAACAGAGACGGACAGCCTTTTGAGTCACAATGATATCGGTGATGTGACGGTTTCAGAATTGGAAGAGGTAGGAACACACCAAAGGCAGCACGCCTGGTAGCATCACGTTGACTATTAAAGATTCAATAAGCCATTCTCTGTGATGCTTCTAGCCTACTATATTGTTCATGTGGCAGTTTGTGTATTAGTTTATGATAGTTATTATCATTTTTAGAGTTGACTTATAACATGTGAAAGTGTGTATACTTGTGTGTTTGTACACATGTGCATGCACTTGTGTGTGTAGTATATTAATAATCATTTAAGGAATAGTTTTATCCCTTTTCTGTGACCGAGTAATAGAAGTTTTTTCATCTTTTTTTAGTTGAACCTAGAAGCACCTACAGCCATGGATCTTTATTAACTTTTCCAAAACAGAGGTAATATTGAAGCCCAAAGGGGAGACCTGAATCAAGATCCCTTATCTTCCTTGACATATTTCCTAATTTATGAGGAAACAGAAAAGCTTTGAACCTATGGAGAGAATATTCGTTGTATATAATCACATATGGCTCCCATTTTTATAGTATCTTATGCACATGGCATAACAATTTACAATTCAATTCATCAAGCATTTAATTATACATCTCCTGTGTATTAGACATTGTCTTGGGCACATAATACATATATAAAACAGCAAAAGAAAAATATTCCTTAGCCTAAAGAAGCTTACATTCTGTTAAGGGATCTGAGGAGTAAGATTATTAAATACATGATCATGTGAGAAGGTAGAGAAAACTTACAATTAGAGCAATCAGGGAGGGCTTCATGCAGGAGACACCTGAAATGATATTCTGATAGGGAGGGATGAGGAGAGAGTATATCTCATAAGCGGCTAGGGGATATAATGTGCAAAAGGCATGAAGGAATGACTACCTTGTGGGGACAGATAATAGGATTTTCTGTTTTGTGAGAGTATATCTCCTGATCATAAGAAACCTGGGAGAGTGGAGGCCACACACAGGACTGATCCTACTGTTGATAAGTACAGAAAGTTTTGACCTGTTTTTTTCAACCTGGGTCATTTATTTCATCTTTAGACACCATGGTTGTTCTCCCCCATCCTTCTCGCAGGTGTCACCATACTGGTGCCAACTTAGTATGGAACACATTGAGCTCTACCCCTGCTGAAACTCAAAGCTCCCCAACTCAAATGATCTACCAACCTCAGCCTCATCATTAGAAGGGATTACAAGCATGTATCATCACACCCGTCACTAATGGGCAATTAGGTGGTGCAATGTATAAAGCACCCAGCCTGAGTTCAGGAAGACCTGACTTCAAATCTGGCCTCAGACATTCCTAGTTGTGTTACTCTGGGCAAGTCACTTAATCCTGTTTGCCTCAGTTTCCACATCTGATAAATGAGCTGAAGGAAAAAAAAAATGGCAAATCCCTCAAGTATCTTTGCCAAGAAAGTCAAAGATGGGATCACAATGAGTTGGACACGATTGAACGATGATATCACCACACGTAACCATTAGTAGGCCTGTTTAGCTTGAATGCAGAGTATGTGCGTGTTAGGGCAGGGGAGGAGGAGGAGGGGATCATATAAAATAAGTTTGTAATGTGAATCAACTTTGTGAGTCAAATAGTACAATGATTAATGTTCCCATTTTACAGATCAGGGAACTGAGGCCCAGAAAGTGGAGGTACGTTGCCCAAGGTCACAGTGATAGTGACTTTCAGGATTAAGACCCGAAGTCACTTTTTTCAGCCTAGAAACCCATTTCTCCTTCCACTATACCAAGCTATCTGATGATTTGTGGAGTTTGTTTTTCTTTCATTGATATTTTCTGGACAGTATTGTTCAGATTCAAAGTTGTCACTAATCCATAGGAAATCATTATGCCGGAGGTATAGTGATAGTTTGTAGTATATAAAGAAGGAGAACTGCGTATTCCCATGTACCATGAAAGTGGTGTGCTCAGGGAGATGCTGAATTTCGGCCACAATTACTGAGCCAGTAAATTAGAGGGATATCCAGATAAACATGTCCACAAGGTAGTTGGAGATGTAGGTCTAGAGTTTGGAAAAGAGATTAGAAATAGAGGTTTGGCTGCAGTCTTAATCTACTTAAACATGATGGTTAAAACCATCAGAGTAGATGAGAATATCAAGGGCAAAGGTGGAGAGCATGAAAAAGAACAGATCAAGGATAAACCAGAGGACAACTTCACATTTAAGTCTCAGTAGGAAATAAGTAGGGAGAAAGAAAGATTAGGCAGAGCAGGAAGACAAGAATCAAAAAAGAATGTTGCATTATTATTAACTACAAAGAAAAGTATACCAAAGAATCGCAGAATATCAGAGCATATTGAGATCTTAGATATCTAAGGCGATCCCCATTTTACTGATTAGGAAACTGAGTTCCTGAGAGATTTTTGTGACTTACCCAATGTCACATAGCAAGTGACAATATAATTCAATTTCATCCAAAAAATGTCTATTCAGTCTCTACTCTAGTAGATGAAGAATATGGAATCAAGAAAAGAAGTGATCAGCAGACTCAAATGCAACACGAAGGTTAAGACCATTAGTTGTGGTCTTTGGGAGATCACTGGTGACCTTTGAAAAAGCACTTTCTGTGGAAGGCTGGGGACAGAAGGCAGATAGCAAAGGGTAAGGGTGATGTGAAGATTGACTACTAATTGGTGGAGATGTGTATACAGAATATAGACAACTCAAGTCGTTGTGCAGGAAAGAGGAAGAAAGAAATGTCAAAGGACTGAGGGAAAATTATGTATTATGACTATGATGATTATTATTGCAAGTAGGAATGGAGCATGATTTGTTGTCAAAGAAAAAGTAGTCAATGACAGAGTTGGAAGAGGGATCAGTGGAAAGGAAAAGACTGAAGGAATTAAGAGATAATCAACGAACAAAGAAACTATATAAGGAAGGTAGGAATGGGATGGATGGCGTTAGCTTTAGCCTCAAAGACACCTTTTATTTAGAGAAGAAAGCAAGCAGAAGAGGGCTGGTATAGCCATAAAGAGGTTTTGTCTTATTTCCCCAGGGCCATTCAGTTCCCTGAGGATGTTGACTGTGGCACCACATCACCACACCCAAATAATCATATGGCAGGATCCTGTGTATTATAGGACTTTGAGCTGGAAAGTGCATGAAAAGTCATATACTTTTATCCCCTCATTTTACTAATGTGAAAACTTGAGTGTGGAAAAGAGAGGTGGATTGCCCAAAATTCTAGTAGGAGGAAGTCATAGAGATGGAATTTGAACACTAAGGTCTAGATAGATTTGGGGAGCAATAACATTTGGATGCTTTGGTGAGTATTTAGTGGCTCTTTGGGCTCATCATTGTGGGTCTCCCCTCCATTAGTGAGACTCCAAACCCACCTATGCCTTTTCATTCTATGTAACTCTTGTCCACCTTGCTTTAAGCCCTCCATGGGGGTCCACCCAATTTTCTGGGAAGCTTCCCCTAGGTTTCTTGATAATATATAGGTAATAGTGCTGTATGCAAGCTATTTATCCTTTGAATAACCTATCTCTTTTTCTGGTTGTACATTTCTCTGTACATTTCACTGCTTTGTATATACAATTTGTCTCTGGGGGTATACTCTGAACCTTTTATACCATCCATATGTCTAGGTAATGGACAATTGATAAACACATGCTGTGGATGTAAGATTCCATAGGGCCAGAGTTACTGAGCCAATACACAGTGAGGTCTAAAGCTTGCTATGCTCAAGACAGGGATGATTTCAAGTATAACTTTACAGTGGGTTTATCCATTTGTTTATTCATTCTAATATTTATAGAATCATAGATTTTCAAACTTTTGAAGGCCATCAGTGGCCATTAGCCCAACCTATATCTGGAAAAGACAAACCTCTTCAACAAATGCAACAAGAAGTCATCTAACTGCCAGTGAGGGGTGGTTCATTCCATTGTGAGGTAGCTCAAGTTCTTAACAAGATTTTCCCTGAATCAAGTCTTAATTTTGCCTTTTGTGAAAGTTATACCCCTGGCTTGTAGTTGCATGCTCTAGAGACAAACATTAACCCCTCTTCCAAATGGTAGCCCTTCACATATTTAAAGGAGGTTCTCATCCTCTTTCCTCATCTGAGAGAGACAGAGAAAGAGAGAGTTTTGTGAGGGTAAATATTGACAGATCCTTTGACTGGTCCTCATATGGCATCAACTCAAAGCCCTTGCCATCCTGATCACCTTCTCCCAAACACTCACCATCTTACTATTGTTTTTCCTAAAATGTAACTCCCAGAACTGAGCACAGTATTCCAGATGTTCCTTGTCTATGGCAGAATCCAGGGGAGATGTCTCCTTGTTCATTTAAATGAAGCCTCTCTCAGGGTAACCCCAAATCCCATTTGCTTTCACAGCTGCTGTGCCCCACAACTGACTCACATTGAGCTCACTACTCACTGCTCACTCTGAAACCTCTAGATCTTTTATTAGCTGATTTGCTGCCTAATCATCCTTCCCTCGGACCATACATATGAGGTTGACTTTTGGATCCCAAGTGTAAGATTTTACATTTATCCCAATTACTTTTGTTATTTGATTTAGTCCAATGTTCCAGCCTGTCAAAATCTTTTGGAATACTGACTATGTCATCCGCTGTGTTCACTTTCTCGCCTCGCCTTCTCTCCTCTAGAAATGTGAAAAACGTATTCATACATCAAACATCTGTTAAGATCTACTATATACATTAGAGAACAGTACATTGTGCAGAAAGAGTACTGCATGGTGAGAAGGCCGGTACGGTTAGATTCTGCTCAGTTCTAGAAAACAACGATGGAGTTACATAGTTCCTGCCCTTAAAGAGCTTGTAATCTACTACTAAAAGGGAAAATGTATGCACAGATCATATACATATATATGTGTGTGTGTATGTATATATGTATACATGTGTATATATATTGTATGTCTGATATACACAATATACATATATACACATATATTTATATACACACATCTATGTACATATAAAGTATACACACACACAAATATACATACAGTTGCAAATTCCTAAGGAAAAAAAAATGTCAGCATGTCAGATGAGGCAATGACTCCTTTAGGATAGATTAAGGAAGACTTCATAGAAGAGCTAGACCTGGAAGGATGGAGAGAAAATGGGGAGGCTGAAAGGGAGCATTTCAGGTATAGAATCTGTGTGTGCAAAAGTCATGGAATTACGAGGTGTACATATCAGAGAGAGTATCAAAGCTGCAAAGACATTATAAGCTATTTAATTCTAATTCCTCATTGAATAGATCAGTAAACCGAGTCTTAGAGAAGTGATGTGACTGGCTTAGAGTCCTATAACTAATAAATGACAGAGGAAAAATTAGAACCAAGGCCTCCTGACTCTGATTCAGTATTTTTCTTCCATATTTGGCAATGTATCGTGGTTAGCTTCACTGTCACTTACAGATGACCCCTCTGCAGGAATTCCCTAAAAGCTCAGTTCCTCTGCCAGGGAAGGATGAGCGGATGTGTGAAGTAGGCCGAGCACTGAATCTGTCAGTACAGGAAGAATCTTTGAAAGAGATAAGCCAAATGAAGAGAAGAACTCAAAATTAATTGGAGGGACAGCATCCTCTCCAACAGGGCTTGCTCTTTGCCTTTCTAGGCATTGTGCTGCCAAAGCGGAATGAGAGTGGCATGAAAAGAGATCATAAGGTTTATCCCCCTTGGTTCAGGGAAGAAGCAACAAAACGGAAAACCTCAGAGCAACACGAGATGATTGTTTCTATGTCGCTGCTCACATTGACCTTGGTGTTTTGGATCGCAAAACGATGGACGTAGAACTGTTTCCCGAAAGAGCCGCTTTCTCACAACTTAAGTTCAAGCTCTAATTCTGCCACTAATCTGTTACATGACCATCATCAATATCCTTCCTCTTTTTGGCCTTAGTTTCTCCATCTATAACAGGAAGGAAATGGAAGCAAAGAGTTACCAGTATACATATACATCCATATACCCCCACACACACACAAATATACACACACATATATATGTATATACACATACATATGTATATATGTATATGTGTATGTATGTGTGTGTATATATATACACACACACACACACACACACACACACATATATATATATATATATATATATATATATATATATATATATATATATATACAGTACCTATAGCCCTTAACAGTTACAAAGCACTTTCTCCTTGAAGTATTATGCAGGAGAAAAATTCTAGAGTCATAGACTCTGGACTTGAACCCCATCTAATTGCTACTGACCTTGGCCAAATTGCTTTCTCTCTATGGGTTCCTGTTTCTGTGTATTCAAAATGAAGGTGATGATCTCTCATGGTCCTCTCTGATGCTAATGTTCCACGATTTCTGATCCATTTGGGCGTCACAATAATCCTACGTGGTAAGTAATTCAAGGCAGGTATTACTAGTGGTATTTTAAGGTGAAGCAAGTGAAATTTCTGAGAAGTTTAACAACTTGCCCAATATCACATAGCTAATAAATGATGTAGCTAGATTCCTATCTATCTGCTACTTCAAATTCATACTTAAAGGACTTTCCAATATACATCATAATCCCGTTATAGCTTTAATAGTCTTTGAGTCTATGCAACCATGGGTTTGATTTCAAACCTGTATCTACCCCTTGAAGTAGTGTTTCAGCCCTGGGGCATGTGTCTTACCCCCTCTGAATGGGCTCATATCATTTTTATAAAATTCAAGGATTGTTATCAGCTTCCCTCTGAGGATATCTAAATGGAATTGGGTGTGTGCTGATGGAAAGCATCAAATTAGAATAAGCAGAATAAACATGCTCTTCTTTTTTATGTAAAAACTATTTTGAGTGGCAACATATGGGCAAATCATTCAATGAAAACTATATACCTGCTCCATTCTATGTAATTGGAGAGGGATGGGTGGATTGGGAAGGTGATACTGAGAAACATAAAATGGTCTCTCCTCTGTAGCATCTACATCTTGTTTTGGAAATAAGAGTACTACTCCTTGAAAACAGTCAAAATATTCTGCTGCATCTACAAATTTAGCTTTGTCACATCCCTACTCAGAAGATCCTCACTAACTGCTCATTGCTTATAGAATGGACCCACCTTTCTTACCTTTTAAGCAATCTTCCTTACATCTGCCTCTCAGTTTTCCTTTCAAGCATGTTTTATGCTAGTTCTTCTCACAAACAATACAGGCAGCCTTCTGGCAGCTCCCCAATCTCTTCCTGTTATCAACTGCCTCCCGTCATTCACTTGGGCTCTCCCTATGCCCAGAATGCCATCACTCTTGATTTCTGCTTGTCAAACTCCAGCTCAGGGGTCACCTCCTCCATGAAGCCTTCCTTGGTCCCTTAATTCCTTTCCCTTCAACCCCTTCCTTGCTTTGCACAGCCCTCTCTCACTTAAATCCAATTGGCTTGCCAGTCCTGGCATCTCCTTCCTGATGCCATAGTGCTGTTCAAGAACATAGAATGAAAACCAACAATAGATTGTCTTGAAATGCTTTGTTTGGATCTCCTTTTTGACAAATCTAGTTTACCTTTATCATCAATGTTTATGAATGTGCCACATCCCTGTTCACCCACTCTTCCTTAAGCTCCTTGAGGACAGGAAATGCAATTTTTCATGCTTGTATCCTCTCCAGAATAGAGTGTTGCTTAGTATGCATTTGGTAATCAGTTTAATTAATGTGGTGGTCAAATCAATAAAAGTCATTGAAAATATAGTCTACATGTGAGGAGGAGCAGTATTGTTGGAGAACCCTTCTCCTCTATTTTCCCTGAAATGGTGGAGAATTATTTTCTTCCCTACTGCTGAGGGAGAAAGAAGATCAACATTGAAATTAAAAGTATGCTTGTTTACATGATTCCCAAACATGGACTTTAAAAGTGGCGATGGCTTAGTCATCATTTATTTAACTATAGTTAATATGAAACGTCTTGCTATTTTAACTGTCACTAAGCAGCAAATAGCTGGGAGCAATTTGGCTCAAACTGAAACAACCTAATTCAAGTAAAATGGTCCTTGTTAGAAATGGTTTATGGTAGCATAAAATGTCAGGTAAATTTATTGGGTAATGTCTCGCTCTCTTGCCTTCTCACTCTGATTGTTTCCCCAGTAGCATGGTAGAGCATGACAGAGAAGAATTAGGGCACATTGGCATCAGTGCCATCCTGAGTCCTTTGGCAAGGAAAGTGTCTCTGGAAGAAGATTCTCGGAAATAACAAAAGATATATGTGGAAAAGTGCAAGAATGGAAAGAACTCTATGAGGCTGGTGAGTCTATGGAGCATAGCCAGCTCTGGTTCTTATTTGGCAGTGGGGATGATGCTGGTCTGAAGAACATCTCTCCCATCTTTCCCCTTCTCTTCCTTCTCATTGGCTCCATTCTCTTGCACTTCCTCATGCCCATCACATTTATTGTAATTAACTCCCAACAGTCTTTTCAGACTCAAGCTCCTCCTCTCTACTTTGTCTTCACTCATTTACCAAGATAAACTTCTTCCTAACACGCTATTCTGGAACATCCAATTCCTTTGCTCAGATGACTTAAGTGTCTCCCCTACTGTTTACAGAACAAAGTACTGACTCCTGAATCTGGCATTTCCACAGTCTGAATGATCTTTCCAAACTACCTTTCTAGGATTATTTCCCAGTCCTCCTATTCATATACTCTTGGTTCCAGCCAAGCTAAACTGTCTTCCATTTTCTGATATTCTATGCTCTTTTGCCTCTCTCTTTTCATCCTGGTCACTCCCTTCCAAAAACCTGGAATGGTCTCCCCAACCCTTAACTGACTTAAGTTATCTTTCTTATTCATGGTTGACTTCACATTCTACCTTTTCCAGGACATCATCCCTGTTCTTCCCATCTCAGCCATACCAGCTAGAAAGGAGTCCTGAATGGAACAAGGAATGAATACAGTGCAGTAGAAAAGCATTAGCTTTGGAGTAGGAGTGTGGGTTCAATTCCTACCTCAGCTTTGCATATTTGTGTAACACGTTCTTTGGCCTTTGGTTCCTCAGCTAGACTAAATGACTTCTAAGTCTTCTTTCAGCTCTAAATCAATGAAAAACATTTAAACCTCCCAGGCTTCTCTGTCACCTGCTGTAGATAACAATCACCTTTTTTTTTTCTTAAATTATGATTTTTTTCTGTATATTTCATTCCCAACTTCAATTATTATGTAGTTTAAATTGAAAGTAGGATACAATGAGAAAAGTACTGTCTCTAGACTAAAATTACTAAGTTCACATTTTAGCTTTGAACTTATTACCTGTGTGCCTCTGGGCAAGTCCCTTCCCCATTCTAGACATCAGTACCCAATCTGTAAAATGGGGATGGACTAAATTGCATGTCAGCTTTCTTTTAGTACTTTTAGTCTATGTCCTTGGAACACAGGCTATATCATTTTTTTAATCTTTGTAGCCTCATTGATGAGTACAGTACATTATACATGGGAAGCTCTCGCTCTGTAAAATTGACAGATTTAAGATTCTCAATCTGATCGATATGAAATGGTCTGGTTAAATGCAGAGAAAACACATGGAGAAGCAAACCAAATGGGAATAAGGCAAAGGAAAATCTGCCAAATATAGCCTGGGTCAGAAATATGATAAGCTAGATCCTAGATTATAGAATGTTAGAAATGGGAAAGACATTTGAGACTGGTTACTCTAATGCTGTCATTGTACAAGAAAGGGAACTGAGCCACAAAGGGATGGAAAATGATTTTCCCAAGGTCATACTGTGAGTCATTGTCAGAGCTGGGATTCTAATTAAGGTTTCCCAACTCCCTACCTGTTTCTCTTTGTACTACATTATCCTGCCCCACAGTACTTGGCAAATAAGTGCTTAATGAATGCTTGTTGACTCAGCATGGATAACAACAGAGGGATGGATCATTGTAGAAGTGAAGTGTTTAGGGTTTGGATGAGCCCAAATGAGTTTGGCCTGGAATGGCAGTCTCGTGACTCTGAAATCTTAAATTACGTGAAGCACTGCAGGCCTAGTCCTGGCATCAGGAAACAGTCAGACTCAGTTTTAATACCAAATTGCCCTTTTCAAAGCATTCCAAAGCATGAACTTGGGATAATAAATCCTTTTTAAAAAAAGTGTAGATGCTAAAAATAGAAGGAAGCCACGATCTCTGCTTCTCACCGAATTTCTTTCTGATGTATTTCTCCTGTGGAGGAAGAAAGCATTGCCTGGTGATGAGAGCCGAAAAGTCTCCTAGCAACCCCTAGCTGTCTCTGCCTTCCCTGGGTGGAGCTCTTACATGTTGACATAAATACTATAAATGTTCACTGTTTGGTCTACTTGGAGGATAGTTATTTTTAAATAAACCCACTCTTCCCATTGGGAAGATGCCCTCTCCTGTCCCCTTCTTAATGGAACTTTACAGAGAGCATTTGTTCTAATCTATTTAAAAAAAGCATACTGTTAAGGGAGATGGCACAAAACAGGAAGACTTGGAGCCAGATGAAGTATGGCTGTTCTCTCAAATGTTTCTCTCCCCCAAGCTTAATGGTCTATCATCAGATGTAGCAATAGATTAGGATTTAGGAAATCCAAATTCTTCCTATGGAACCTGGACAGGTCATGTCTCTCCCATGGTCCTGTTTTCTCATGTTTAAGTCTGACGGATTGGGACAAGACCAACCACTGAATTCAGCAAATTTTCTATGGTTCACCAAGCTTTTATTGCTCGAGACCCTTCTTTGTAAAACCTGTAAAGTTTAAAACAAAACACAGCAAAATTGGTCTTTCATCCCTCTTTTACCCAGAGTCCTTCTCCCATGTCCTACTTCCTCCCCATCTCTATCCTAAGCCCCAGTCCTGATTTCCTAAGTCAATTCTCTGAGACTGCAGAGGGTAGGAGAGAAGGTAGAGAATTTAGCTGTTTTACTAGTCCATAATATATAGTAGGGTAGAAAATCAGGGTCCAGCTCAAAACTGCTCTTTTCCCTATTTTCTATTGTAATATCCCTTCCAAGTTGGCCTTCAGCGTTCCGTGGTGCTATATATCGTATGTTGCCCTTGGCTTCTGGAAGACATGGATTCAAATCCTGGCCACTCACCGTGCATCCCTGAGCAAGTCACTTAATCTCAGTGAGACTGAGTTTCCACATAGGGAACAGGAGTATAACAATAGCTCTTACTTTACAGAGTTGAGCTAAATTCAAATGAGATATTGTATGAGAAATGTTTTGCACTTTTAAGTGCAATTTCAATGATTATATTCCAAGGTCTCTTCCATTTCTAAGGCCCCTCCTTTCTTTGATGTTCCATATTAGGAGGTCCCTTTCTGTTCTGATACTCCGCATCAGACATGACTATTGAATTGATTGAGTTCTATTTAGTTTGGTCCAAACTGACAAAATTATGGAGAATCTACTACATGCTAAGCTCTCTAGTATGTGCTAAAGATGCAGTCACAATGAGAAAATAGTCTCTGCTTTCAACGTGTTTGCTAGCACATGGATCCAGATAAGAAAATGCAATGTATTTTCAGGAGCAGGGCAACATCTAAATTAGTGGGTAGCACTAGGAGGGCCCTGGTCAGAGAACTGAGCTTTAAAGGAGCTCTGGGGGGTTGGGGGGGACCTGTGGCCTTGAGGCTATAGGTGGCTTCAAGGGATGCACTTAAGGATATAGAGGGCTGCATGTGTCCTCAAGGCCGCAGGTTCCCCACTCCTGCCTGAGCTAGGTCTGTTCTTCCTATTCTGCCATTCCAATGCAACACTCTCAGAAACTGCCTGTGGGTCAAATTCTGTTATTCTAAGTTTACACTAGAGAAGTTGTCAAAATTTGAGGCAATCATCATGATATTTCAACCTAAATAGCCCCTTTTTTGCTGTAATTTCTTAGACATTTTGGAAATAATTTGGAGTCAGTGATACAGATGAATAGCCCTAATTCTTCATCTCACTTATTCAAGAATAACTGGTCTTCCAGACACTTCTGGTTACTCTGGGTTAAAAGAGCCTGTCCACAGACAGGCCTTTATAATGGATTTTGCTTTCCTTGGGGGCAACCCATAATATTGCCACTGTGGCTAATTTGTTTAACTACCATTGGCTTGAGTTGCTTAGTGGAAGAAAAGAGTAGGCGGAAGCTCCTAACATTTAGAATTTCTTTAGAGACTCCATTTGTAGTAGCTTCATCTATATTCCCTGACTGGGGATCAATATCACTTGGGAGAGAGAAAGAGAAAGACAAAGTGAGAAAGAGGAGAGAGAAAGGTGGGGGAAAGAGGGAAGAAAGGAAGGAAGGAAGGAAGGAAGGAAGGAAGGAAGGAAGGAAGGAAGGAAGGAAGGAAGGAAGGAAGGAAGGAAGGAAGGAAGGAAGGAAGGAAGGGGAGGGAGGGAGGAAAAGAAGAAGGGAAGAAGGGAGGGAGGGAGGGAGAGGAGAGAAGGGAGGGAGAGAAGGAGTGAAAGGAAAAAGGCAAGGAAACAAAGGTAGGAGGGAAGGGAACAAAGGAAAGAGGGAAGGGAAGGATAGGGAAAGGGAGAGTGAGAGAAAGAAAGAGGGATGGGGGAGAGAAGAGAAGGGGAAAGGGTGGCTAGAATGGTACATTTTAAACCCATCTGAATGACTCTTTATTTAAAAGAAAGAAAAGAAGATCTGTCTCCTTAAAGACAAACACCTGGATTCCTACTCTGAGGGAAGCATTCCTACCTTTCTTTAGCTGGGTGAGAATCCAGTCCTTGCCTCAGGATTGAAATAAAACCTGTAGATTTTTGTTGACTTTCTAAGGTGGGAGGGAAGGTTGTCTCCAAATCTTGGCATTAGGTTGCCTCTGTATATGCACAATTCTGGAGATTTATTTTATTCTATTAAGTATATAAAGAGCCTTTCAGATTGGCTTCAAATGTGGCATTCCATCCATCCTAGAGAGTAATCATATCTTCTTCGTAGGTTTCTGAATGCTTAGACTTTAGGGCAAGTTTGATGGGCTTGGGTTGGTACTTAGATTTCTTGGATGTTTTCAAGTACAATTTCTTCCCTTGTTCTCTTCTGTAGCCTGAGGCTGTCTCCCAGTTGGAAGTGATTATGTGAGGAATTATGTTTTCGGGAGTGGTACCTCCAAATGGTTAGGCTGCTCCCAGTGACAGACAGTGAAAGATTGGGTGGGAAAGGGTGTCATCATTCCTATAAAGCACCCTCAGTTCTCAGTACCTGAGGTGAAACTGGAGAGAGGTAATGGTTGAGAGCAGAGCTGGGATTGGAGAAAGAAAGCTTCCTAAAGTGAATACACCAAGAGGCTTGATAAGGCAGATAGTTTTTATGTAACTTTTGGTTGATGTACTTATTTTTCATGTAATAAAATTCTGATCTCCTTGGAACAAAAGGATTGATTTGGAGCTCAGTTAGCCCCTGTGATTTTTAGCAATAGCTCAAAATCTACAAGTGAATGATATCATAAAAATAATTTTTCAAATGTTTCATAGATAAGGTAGGGTCTTTGATATTTTCAATGGACAGGTAAATACTATATCTCTGCTCTGTTTGAGTATTGTGATCATGTAATGTGAAGAATCTTAGGATCCAACCACTTCATTTGGCAGATGAAGAAAGTGAAACTGAGAGAATATGACTGACCCAGGTCTGAGGGAACAACTGAACTTCAGTCTAGCACTAAGTCTAGCACCACGTTTTATCTTGAATCATAAAGTACTGCTCCATGGCTTTGTGACTTTGGGCAAGTTTCTTGCCTTCTCTCAGCTCTGATTTTCTCATTTTTGAAACACAGATGGTAATACTGATACTACTTTCCTGTTGGTAGCTGACATTTATAGAGAGCTTTGTGGTTATAAATCACTTGTATCATTCCATCTTCACAAATTGGAGAAGAGATTCATCATCTGAGGAATAATAGAACCTTTAAGGGTAGCTCGGTGGCACACTGAAAATCAGGAAGACTCATCTTCATGAGTTCAAATCTAGCCTCAGATACTTACTAGTTGTGTGACTTCAGGCAAGTCACTTAACCTGTTTCCTCGTCTGTAAGATGACCTGGAGAAGGAAATGGTAGCCTGCTCTAGAATTTGCCAAGAAAACCCCAGATGGAGTCAGGAAGAACTGGACATGACTGAAATGACTGAACAAAAACAAAAGGATATTGAGGAAATTAAGATTCAGTTCAAACCATTAATTTTTCAGATGAGGAAACTGAGACTCAGGATGAGGAAATAATTTGGCCATGATCACACAGCTCATTCATAGTAGAATTAATATTAGATTTTTTTTCTTCTGGCTCTGAATCACAGCCTTTTCCATTATTCCAATGCTGGATCATTCTGTCACTTTACTTACCACCTCCTCCATGTCAAGTCCCAGGTAATATTACTCAGAGATCAGAAGGAAATGTTACTCCTGAAGAGACAATTTAGCAAAGAACACCAGAGTGATTGCCTGTGGCAGTAAAACCTGTCTATTTCTTAAATCAGATCTGTTGGGAAAGGAACATTGTGAGGATGTCTGGGTGGACATTAGTCTGACTCTCAGTAGTTACTTGACTTGCATGGAAAGATATATTTAACATTCCCCCACTCACCCAAGGAATCTATCTCTAGAAGATCTACACAGAAATGGAGATAAGTCCATTTCTTTGATGAAATTTCATGGGCATCTCAACATACTCATCTTTCAGAATTACCAATGAGTTGGCCAGAATGGAATGAGAATTGATCCTATTTCTATAATTTCATGGTCCATGCATCATTGATCTCATTTGTTCAGATACCCCACAACTAGTGAAGAACACCTCTCCTTGCTTGTTCATCCTTTGTAATTCTTTTTTTTTCATATTTTTCTACAAATAAAGCATAGATTCTATGATCCCCCCAATGCACTGGCAGCCTTCTTCTGCTAAGTTTAATAATTCATGGACACCAGAATGAAATCTGAGCTGTTACTTTTTACTCTCTTTATGTTACTGGCCCAACTCTTTTCCCCTTTTCACATACGTTCATAGATTCATAAATTTACTGCTAGAAACAAACTCAGAAGCCATTTCAAATGCCTCATTTTTTCTTATTTTTTAATTTAATTCATCAATATTCATTTCCTAAGATTTTGAGTTCCAACTTTTCTCTCAATCTCTCCCCTCCACCATCCAAAGACAAGTTTGTATTCTGATTACCTCTTTCCTCAATCTTCCCCCTCTTTTATCACACCCCACCTTCTCTTATCCCCTTCCCTTCTATTTTCTTGTAGGGCAAGATAGATTTCTATACCCCACTGCCTGTATGTCTTATTTCCCAGTTGCATGTAAAAGCAATTTTTAACTTTCATTTTTAAAATTTTGAGTTCCAAATTCTCCCCCTCCCTCTCTCCCCACCCATCCTCATTGAGAAGGCAAGCAATTTGATATAGGTTTTATATTTGTAGTCATGCAAGACACTTCTACAACAGTCATGTTGTGAAAGATTAACTTTTCCTCCATCCTATCCTGACTTCCATTTATTCTCTTCTCTCTTTTGACCCTGTCCCTCCTCAAAAGTGTTTACTTTTAATTACCCCTCCTCCCATTTGCCCTCCCTTCTATCAACTTCACCTCTTATCCCCTTCCTCCCTACTTTACTGTAGGGTAAGATAGATTTTCATACCCAATTGAATTTGCATGCTATTCCCTCCTTAAGCCAAATCCAATGAGAATGAAGTTCACTCATTCCTTCTCACCTCCCCACTTTTCCCCTCCATTGTAAAATCTTTTTCTTGCCTCTTTTATGTGAGATAATTTACCCCATTCTATTTTTCTCTTTCTCCTAATATAGTCCTCTCACTCCTTAATTTTATTCTTTAACTATAATCCTTTCATACTGAACTTACCCTATGCCATCTGTGCATGTATGCATAAATATATGTATATACATATGTATGTATACACACATGTGTGTATATGTGTGTATGTACATATGGATGTATGTAGGTAGGTAGGTATATTCGTTTCAACTTTCCTAATACTGAGAAAACTCTCAAGAGTCATAAATATTACCTTTCCATATAGGAACGTAAACAGTTCAACTTTACTAAGTCCTATTGATTGCTCTTTCCTGTTTGCCTTTTCATTCTCCTGATTCTTATACTAAAAAGTCAACTTTTCAGTTCAGTCTGGTCTTTTCATAAAGAATGCTTGAAAGTCCTCTATTTCATTGAATGTCCATTTATTTCCCCTGAAGTATTATACTCAGTTTTGCTGGGTAGGTGATTCTTGGTTTTAATCCTAGCTCCTTTGAACTCTGGAATGTCATATGCTAAGCCCTCTTATTCCTTAATGTAGAAGATGCTAGATCTTATCTTATCCTGATTGTGTTTCCACAATACTCAAATTGTTTCTTCCTGGCTTCTTGAAATATTTTCTCCTTCACCTGGGAACTCTGGAATTTGGTTACAATATTCCTTGGAGTTTTCCTTTTGGGATCTCTTTCAAGAAGTGATTGGTAGATTCTTTCAATATCTGTTTTACCCTCTGGTTCTAGAATATCAAAGCAGTTTTTCTTGATAATTTCTTGAAAAATGATGTCTAGGCCCTTTTTGATCATGGCTTTCAGGTAACCCAATAATTTTTTTAAGTTTTCTCTCCTAGATCCATTTTCCAAGTCAGTGGTTTTTCACATGAGATATTTCACACCATCTTCTATTTTTTTCCATTCTTTTGATTTTATTTTATATATATATTTTATTTTTTCATAAAGTCATTAGCTTCCATCTCCTCCATTCTAATTTTTAAGAAATTATTTTCTTCAGTGAGCTTTTGGACATCCTTTTCCTTTTGTTCAATTATGCTTTTATGGCATTCTTCTCCTCACTGGCTTTTTGAACTTTTTTTGCTATTTGGGTTCATCTGTTTTTAGGTGTTATTTTTGTCTGCATTTTTGGGTCCCCTTTAGCAAGCTGTGGACTCATTTTTCATGATTTTCTTGCATCACTCTCATTTATCTTTCCTATTTCCATCTATTTCTCTTACTTGATTTTCAAAATCCTTTTTGAGCTTTTCCATGACACTAGACCAATTCATATTTTTCTTGGAGGCTTTGGATGTAGGGGTTTTGACTTTCTTATCTTCTAGTTGTATGTTTTGATCTTCCTTGTCACCAAAGTAAGAAGTTATAGCCTGATTTTTCACCCAGTGTTTGCTCATTTCTCCAGCCAATTAACTGACTTTTGAACTCGTTGTCAAAGTAGTTCTCTGCTTTTTGGTGAGGGCAGGGAGGAGTGTCATGGGGTGCACATGGTATACTGTCCCAAACTTTAGGGGGTTTGCACAGCTGTTTTCCTAAATACTTTTTGGGACCTGCAAATTTCAGCTCTTCCAGGACTATACAGTCAAAGGAGAGGTATCTACTCCTCTCCTGGTTGATGCTGTGGTGTGTGAGTGATCCCAAGCACTCCTCTCTGCCCTCTCCACCACTGCCACAAACTCTACTGCACCAGCACTCCTCCTCACCCAAGGACCACCACCCAGGACTGCAACCCAGATCTAAACAGGGCAAAGCAAGAGAATCCTGCCTAAGCACCAGCAAAGGGATCCCTGCCATCTTCCTCTGATCCGTCCCTATATTCTCCCAAAATCTGTGGGTCTAAAGCTCCAGAAACAGCCAGAGCTGCTGCAGCTGCAACTAGACCACCATGGGCTCCACTGTACCCTCTGCAGCCCTGGGGTTGGGGTTGGAGTTCACTATTCTCTCACACAGGTCTGACAGGCTTTTCCTACTGACTTTCCAAGTTGTCCTCAGCATTTGGGGGTTGAGACTTCTGAAAAGTGCCTGAGCTGCCAGTGATTCATCTCCCCAAGACCTGCTCCAGCCATGCCTATGCTCTGTCCCCAGCCCAGGGTGATGGGCACTTCCTCTAGGTCTTCAAGACTGTCTTGGGTTGGAGATTTGTTCTTCTCTGTCATTCTGTGAGTTCTGCAGCTCCAGAATTTGTCTAGAGCCATTTTTAAAAGTTACTTGAAGGTGTTTAGGTGAGAGCTCAAGCATGTCCCTGCTCTTACAACACCATCTTCTCAAACCCTTCCTTTGACAAATGAAGAAACTGAGGCCCAGGCAGGTGACCTGACCTCCATAATATCACACAAGAAGTGAAGTGAATATCATAGCTGAGATTTGAACCCAGGGCCCCTAGTGCTATAGAATCAGTCTTTTCACAATACCTTGTACCTTAATGACATCTTTTTTTCAATTCATAGATGCACATTTTAAAAGTAACATCTTGCATCCCACTTAACACCTGCCATGGTATTTCTGTTGTCCTTGAGGTGGCTAATCATTTTGATTCTACTGAGTTCATGGCATACCATGACTTGTTGCTACATAGAACCATGTTCTCATGCCATGAGAACAATAGTATGGAAGAGATGGACCTTTGGATCTGGGAACAGCTTGGGATTGTTGAGAGTTCTGAATATTTACTCAAAGAAAACCCAGCCTATTCCCCTCCTTCTATTCTCAGAATCATAGAATCTCAGGATGAGACGACGCTGCCAAGGCCATGAACAAAAATATATTCTCCAATGTACCTAACAAGTGGTCATTGAACTTTGTTTGAAGGTGTCTAGAGAGGAGAAACATGCTAATAACAGCGGAATTGCATTCCACTTGGGAACACATCTAGCTACTAGGAAGTTCTTCCTTACATCCAGCCTAAATTTTCTGTGGCAAAGTTTTATCCATTGCTCCTAATTTTGCCCACTCAAGTCTGATCTCTGCTACAACAATCCTTCAAATAGTTAATAGAAAACACATTACAATCCTTCAAATTAGTTAATAGTAGATAACATGCCCCTGAATCTAGTATTTACCTGTTACTAGATAACTATATATCTAGATAACTAGATAACTATAATACTAGATAACATCTAGTATTTACCGGTTCTTCCAAATGAGAATATTGTTAGGCTCACCACAAACTGGTTAGCCTGATCTTAACATTTTTCCCTTCAACTTACTAACAACATTCCTATAATATGGCACCCAGGACTAAACACATATTCAAGATATGGTCTAAGACAGAATATACTGGTGATCATCACCCCATAGTCATGTACACTGTACACTGCATAAATCTTTGTGGCCACTCCATTCGACTGTCCAAAAGATTTCCACCAGATCATTTGCAGATTACTAATCATCTAGCTGCACTTACATCTTATATTCTTGGATTAGTTTTTTTGGAACTCAAAAATAATATTTTGTAGTTGAATAACTGTAGTCTTATTATATTCAGCCCAACATTCTAGCCAAATATTGCCTCTAACACTTATTACCTCTGTGACCATAGGAATATTGCCTAACCTCTCTGGGCTTCAAATGTTCTCATCTCTACACTGAGAGGGTTGCCTTAAATGGCTTTAGATGTCTCTTTAGGCTCTAGATCTATGAACCCATAATCCAACTTGTTATTCCCTAGATTAATGTGATATGGATATTTGCTAACAACTCCATCTATGCTTTCATACAAGTCATTGATAGAAATATTAAAAGGCCTGTACAGGCTCAGCACAGATCTCCTGAAGTCAAGTTACAGAACTTGTTGACAGGAAGGGACCATCCAAGTCACTTAGTCTTGACCTCCTTATTTTTATGGATGAAGAAATCAAGGCCAAGGAAATTATGTGACTTTCCCAAGCCTACCCAGGTAGTTTTCAGTCATTTACTTCTGAACCCAGGACTCATTGATTCTGATTCAACAAATGTTTATTAAGTAGCTATTATTTGCAAAACAATGTGCTAGGTACCAATGATATGAGAATAAGACAAAAACCGTTTCTGGCCTCAAGGAGCTTATATTCTATAGCCAAATTGATGTTCCCAAATGATAGATCTTTCAATATATTCCCTAAATCAAAAATCATCAGTGATTTCCAATTTTCTCCATGATAAAAATTCAAAATCCTCCCCTTGTCATTGAAGCCCTCTACAATATTGCTCTGTCCTTTCTGTTTTATTTCATGTTATTTCCTTTCACACACTCCGTTATCTATGTGATTAGACCTCTGTGTTTTTGTTTTAGCATTCCCACATTCTGCAAAGCTTTTACTTTTGAGTATCTCCAGCTTCCTTTAAAACACCTAATACAAGAGACCTCTCCTGATGCCTTCCCCAGCCCTAGTTGTGAATGGTTTCTCTTTTTCAATTATCCTTTTATTGGTTAGGGGCAGAGAAGGTTCCTATTCTGTCTTTGCATCCCCAGGGCCAAGCATGGTGCCTTTAACATAGTAGGTATTTAGTAAAAGTTTATTAAATTTAATCAATTAAATCTAAATGAGGAAATTTTAGAAAGCAATTGGAGGATTATTAGATGAAAATGAGCAAGTTATTTCTGGTTCATCTACATGACTACCAAAAGAACTTCCAACTCTGACATTCTATGTTGTAAATTGTTTTCCAATACTCTGTGTTCTGAGGCTTTTTTCAGCTCTGGCATTTTATTTATTTTCAGACTCCTTCCCATTCCAGCATTCTGTATTCTAACGGTGCTAACTGCATTCTGTGAATTTTGCCTCGTGGACAGCGTATGTCACCTTTCACGTCTTTCCTTGGTGTACTGACCCTGGCAGAAGCAACATCTTGGCATCATTGAAGCGTCTCGCCCTGCCCAAAGTGTCATATTGTCAGTTTGTTCCCTAATATCTCTTGTTCCCCTCCCTCTCTCCCATTCTTCATAAAAGGGTACCAGAGGCTGGCCCAGAGGCACAACCTTCACTTCCTTCACACTGGCATGTTCTGTGTTGGGGCACCAGAGAGAAAACAAGCACTTGTGAACACTGTCAGGTATAGAAGGAGCGAGACCCCTGCCTCAGTTTCTTCTGGTTTGCTTACACCCTCCTCAAGCTCTCCCCCTGCTCAGAGGAGTACATCACTCTCAAGAACCATGAATTCTTCACTAAGGTTCCTTCCTATCAAGTCTCTGCTCTTTCCCCATATGCCACCAATCTGCTCCTGTCTCGAGCCAGTAGAGACTGCCTTTGGTTTTATAGAAGTCTTCCTGAGCACCTCTGAATTCAGACTAACTTCCATTTTGAGATCCATTAGTGATAAATTCCTGCTTTTTTGTTTTTATTTTTTTGGGATTTGCTATTCTGTTTTGTTTTGTCCAGAGGATGAAGTGTAATCCATGACTGAAGGCTTGAACCAGTCTTCTACCTTGAATCATGATGTTGTCTCCCGTATATTGCCCTTGTGGTTGATTCATATTCTCATGAGGGGGTGACTGAGTTTCTTACAATTTAGATTTCTTGTTTGAACATTAAAAAACCCTAGCATGAATCAGTTCTGCAATTGGTCATAGAATACCTATGGGCAAAATTCATAATTCATCAATGAAACCTATAGCATAAGAAGCGCTGCTTCTTCCCCTTAGAAGCTAGCAGTAGATAGGTAAATCATTTCCCTTTGCTAGGTCTCAGTTTCCTCATTTGTAAAATGAAAGACTTGTACCAAGCCATCTCTAAGGCACCTTCCAGCTCTGATCTTCTATGTCCTGTGTTCTCAAGTCCCTATCCTTTCTTTTACATTCTAATGCCACTTCTGGTTTCATGATTCTTTGTTGGAAGGACCCTTGCAGCTCTGGCATTCTGAGTTCTTTGTTGAAAAGGCCCTTCTGGCTCTGAGATTTGTTTTTCTGTGATTCTGGGAATCCATCAAACCATATGAGGAGCTGGGGAACTTGAAGAAAAGTTAGTCACTTGCAAGTTTGCTTGGGGCCCAACATAAATATTCTTTCCTAACCCATCAAATGTAATAATTCAGGAATGCCTTTATCCCTCACTCTGATTTATTCAGCTTTTAAAGACAATTGAAAGTGATATGTTACCCATCTTGAGACATAGTTTTGTTCCCCAGTCTCTGATGGGGAAAATACAAGTGACATTTCAAGGAGAGGTGGGGTAAATCAGACACACACAGTTGTCTACTGGGGAAGATTGTATAAAAGAAAACCAGAGCTGGCCGAAAAGCTTCTGGCTAAATGCTAATTGATTTGGTCTAAGGTGTTATTGATAGAGCCCGTAAGAGAGAGGAAGGAAATTCATTATTTTTGATTCACATAACTATTGAGAGAGGGGAATTGTGTATAATGAATAGAAAATGTTTTTCTTTCCCTGCATTAAGACTGGATTTATCACGCCATAAAACAGAGACTCAGTGGGGCACAGTGACTAATGGTCAGTCAAATATTTTCCTTTTCATCATATCTGAAGCTTCTTCATAATCTCTTGGTAATGATGTCATTAAGTTTTCCTTCTGTTCTGTGTTTAACCCGCAACTCAAAACTTTAGGAGTGATTTTATCAGACAGTCAAAAACCTTATTTTAAGTGCCTGCTGTGTGCAGTACATTATTTTAGGCACTGTGGGGAAATAGAAAGTTCAGCTAAAACTTAATTTCTTATTCTCTTAGTAGGGTCATGAGATCATAGGCCTTGAGTTTGAATGAACCTGAAGTATCATCTAGTCTAGGTAAATATGTCAGTTTTGCAGATGAAGAAACTGAGGTCCAGAGGTAAAGTGACTTAATTAAAATCACCCATTTTGTTTATTGTTAGAATCAAAAATTAGATCCAAGCCTCCCCAACTCCAGATTTAGCACTTTTGCTTTTTTAAAAAAAATCTTTATTTCAATGTTTAATTCATGCTTTTTGTTCTCTGTACCACTGTGATTTCCCAATTACACCCACCACCACCGCTTGCCACTGAACCCTCCCCTATAACAGTGAAAACAACCAAGAAAACAGTTTTCCACTGTAGCTACATGTAACAGTCCATGCAACGTTCTGTACCTGTAATGCCTTGCTTCTAAACTAAGAGGACAAAAATATATTTCATCACTGAACCTCTGAAAGGGGGTTGGTCATTGCATGCAATCTCAACTCTAAACTCTTCTGCTGTTACATTCATTTCCACTACTGTATATATTGTTCTCTCAGTTCTGTTCTCTCCACTCTGGATCAGGGCTCTTTCTTCTATACCCTATTGCTTCCTGAGCATCTTCCAGATATTCTTCAAGATAAAACATATGCCCTTATGTCACTGAGCTCACAACTGGTAGGGGGATAAGACACATATACGGGTAAATGTTATGCAAAATAATGCATGGTAAGTGCATTAGAGAGTTACAAAGTTCACTGAATGGTCTGATGGAAGAAGACAATACTGATAGAGTAGATCAGGGAACACTTCATGTAAGAAATGAGGGGCACATGAGTCTCACCTCCTTGATCCATAGCCCTCCTGGCTACCACTGCCATTTACAGATGGAGAACCTCCCTCAGGCTTTGACCACAGTCCTGGCCCTTTATTAGGACTATTATATAGTGAAGTAGCTACATGATGCCTGGCTGGGGTGAAGGTCTTTTTCACCATATCACATTTTTAGCTATCATTACTTTAAACCCTCCAATGTGTTCCTTCAATTAACTACTCAGTCTAATCAAGTGACACTTCCCCTGCCCAATGTCTCACAAATACCTCCATTCCTATGGTCAGCATCGCTGTTTACTTACATGGAAACTTCTCTTTCCTGCTCTCTTTCTCTCCATGAAATTTCATACAGTCAACTTACTGTACTCTTCCGCAAGCCTGATACTCCTCTGCTATCCCTTCACACTGTGCCCCTTTCCATCATGGTGATTAACTTTGAATCTCACTGTCAACCAAAATGGTTCTGCCTTGATCTTCACCTCTGTGATTTTTGCTACCTGTGTGACCTTAGACAAGTCAGCCTCCTTGGGCCTTGGTTTTCTGCTCCATAAAATAAGGTGGTTGGATTAACAAGCCTCTGAGGTTCCTCCCAGGTCTAGCATTGTACTCTAGTAGTCCTGTAGGATTCCCCTTACGATCTCATTAATCATCTCGTATTCTGATCTCCTTATGGTTCTTCCTTTGACTGCCTAAACAACCCTTGAATCTCATTGAAAGCTCCCCTAACTACTCCCCTAACTACTCTCCCAGTTTCTTATCTGATTCTTACCTCACTCTAGAACTTTCACAGAACAATACTTCATCCATCCTTGGATCCCTCATATATCTGTTTTTCTCTCTTTCGTGGATTGTCAATTCTCTGTCCTCGTTTCCCTCTCCCCATCATCAAGCTGCCTTATTCTTACTGGCATTTAAGGCTTACAGAGCACTTTACATATGTCATCTCAACAGAACCTTTTATCTTCTTAAACCTATTAATTCAAACCATAACCCATTTTACAGATGAGGTGAGTGAAGGCTGATAAAAGGAGAATGAATTTTCTGGGATTATGCTGTTAAACCCAAGTCTTTCTGATTTCAAGCTTAGCATTTTCTCCCCTACATTATCCATTTTCCTCTCAAGATGCCAAGGACAATCATCTGATCATAAAATTTATAGATGAATAGCATCAATTCTGACCCACATTTATAAGGAATACTCATTATGATTCCCTTGGAAAGTAGTCATTGAATCTGCTTGAAGACCTCTAATGATACTGGACCCTTGCTATCTAAAATGGAGTCATATTAGCTCAATTCATCTGGAGGTTCCCTTCCATACAGCAAACCTTTGATTTTCTCTCATGGACACTCAGAAAAAGTCCTTGCAATGATGTTCCTGAAACTTTTCCTCTCTTCTTGAGGTTATAATTCTTCTCTCATTCCCTATCCCAGTAGACTCATTTGCCTCTTAGCTTACTAAAAGTATACAGAGGCCATCTGTCATAACTTCTCTAGTCTCCTGTACTCTTTGCCTAAAAATCTCTCAACAGACTTACCTGTCTTCCTTTCCTCCTTTCTCAATGAGAACATGGCAGAGTGGAAAGAAACTTGGATTTAGAGACAGAGGAGGTGAAGTCCAATCTTGGCTTTGCAACTGTGCCTGGGTGGCATCAGATAGGTCATTGAAGCTTTCTAGGCCTCAGGTTCCTTATCAGTAAAATGAAATAGCCTTCTGAGCTCCAATCCCAGCTCAAAACTCTGTGATTCTCTAATCCTATGACTTGGGCATTCACCACTTGTGTAAATTTAGAGAAGTCACTTGAACTCCCTGGACCTCAACTTCCTCACCTATGAAATAAGGCAGTTGGATCAGACAACTTTGCCTAAGTCTCATTCTGTATCTGTGATCCCCTAGTTAGCATTCCCAACTCCAAATCCAAGGCTATTTCTCATCTACCACACTGCCTGCTTATCCATGCAGAAGCAGATGAATCTATGTGACACAGTATTTCAATTTTTACATTACATAACCCCCCCAATATTAATAGATACTAAGCAGAGCCAGTCATGCCAGATAATCATCATGCCTTCCTTCCTGCTGAGTGACAGGGGATGAGGGATTAACAGCCAATCACAGTAGCCAGGAGCAACGTTGGGAGTCCAGAGCTGGGAGCTAGGATGTTAAAGCTGAGGGAGGAAAGGGAATTTAGAGAGATATCAGAATTTCAGGCAGAATGGAGCAGAGATTTGGGACAGGAGGTTACCCAATAGTACAATATCCACGTGACTTGGGCAGACAAGGGAAGGCAAACAGGCCATGCTGTGGCAGCATGAGGTATATTGACTATACTCTTTTTTCCCTGACTGAAGATCCTGCAAATTTAAAGTCTGAAATCACCTTGTTATTCCAGTACCACCCCTGAATAAAGTCTGTACTACCAAAAATGAGATCATTGAAGGAAATACACAGAGGGAGAGACAGACGGAGAGACAGAGAGACAAATGGACAGATGGATGGATGGATGGATGGATGGATGGATTAATGAATGAATGGATGTATAGACATATATATATACATATATATACACACATATACACACAAATAGATACATATATGTATATGTACATTGAAAAATAATGATGAAAAATTATGAATTAATATTTAAAGTAACTCATTTTTTGTGTGTGAGTATTCCTCCCCATTGCAGATTGTTATACCTCTAAAACTCTGTTGATGTTTGAGAGGTTCTGGGACTGTTAAAATCATTTCCCAGATGCCAACTTGGTAATGAATCTCTCCACAAATAGCAAAGCTGGCCATCAGAGGGCAGAAATAGTCTTTGTCCTTTGCTGGGCCTGTACTCAAAGCCTTTATGGTTTAAAAGGACCTTCCAGAACCTCCAGTGCATAGGATAACCTTCAAGAATGCAGCATGCCTTTCAGCCATGCTGAGGCATCAGGGCAGGACTTCTGGTAAAGGCAAATAGAGTTTGTGTGTGTATGTATATATGCAGAGTGTATGTATGTATATATGTATTAATAAATCTTTTATATATGTGTATACATGTGTATGAAGATATGCATATATGTGTATCCACAAATATATGTATATTTGTGGCTATATACTCATACATAAAGATGATGGAAAGACATGATATGGATAAGAAATGATCCTGTGACTTTTCTTGTTATGGGAAATCTTAGATGAGTAAATTCCCTCTATCAATATAAGACAGTACCTACTGTAAATTTATAATCTTCAGTACCTGGATTACTGGGGGGTAAAATGCTGGTCCCAGGAACTGGTCCCAAGTTAGACTTGAACCTAGATATTCTTGACTTTGAGGCTAGCACCCTATCTTTTATAAGCAATCAAACATTTATTAAGCACATACTATGTGCCAGGCACTGTGCTAAGTGCTAGGGATACAAAAAGAGGCAAAAGACAGCCCCTGCCCCAAGGAGCTCACAATCTAATAGGGGAAATGATAAACAAACACATATACACAACATAAATGCAGGATAAATAGGAAATAATTAGGAAAGGTTGAGAAAGGCTTCCTGTAGGAGATGGTATTCTAATGGGAATTTAATGGAAGCCAGGAAATCCAATAAGCAGAGTTGAGAAGGGGGAGGATTCCAGGCGTGTGGGCCAGACCGAAAATGTTCAGAGCTGAGAGATGGAATGTCTTGTTTATGGAACAGCCAGGAGACCAGTGTCACTGGATCAAAAGTACAGGTAGGAAAGAAAGGTGTAAAAAGGATGGAAGGGTAGGAAAGAGCTTTGAACTCCAAATATTTGTATCCTGGAGGATAGGGGGAGCTTCTGGGGTTTATGAAGGAGATGGGTGACATGATTGATCCTGTGCTTAAGGAAAATCACCTTAGAGGCTGAAATAAGGATGGATTAGAATGGGGAAACACCTGAGGCAGGCAGACCTAGCAGCAGATTATTGCCGTAGTCCAGGTGAAAGGTAATGAGGGTCTGTACCGGAATATTCCATACTATGTATAATATTGGATATAAGTATAGTCACAGAGCAGCTGGTGGCACAGTGGATAGAGTGCTGTACCTGGAGTCAGGAAGATTCATCTTTCTGAGTTCAAATCTAGCCTCAAGTATTTACTAGCTGGGCAGGTCACTCAACTCTGCCTCATTTTCCTCATCTGTAAAATGATCTGGGGAAGGGAAATGGCAAACCACTCCAGTGTCTTTACCAAGAAAACCCCCTAAAAGCAGTCACAAAGAGTCAGACGCAACTGAGAAACCACAAAATGAGCTAACAAGGCTAGAGATACATAGAAATGGTTACAAATATACAAATAGTAATATAGATATGGATAATATGGAAACAGATATAAAGATGAATATAGGTGTGGAAATACTTTGGAAGTTGATGGTTTTCTTGACATATCTTTTAATTCATTTCTCTTTTAGTTTTTCTCACGCTTGTTTTCATTCTCTTTTATATGTGCAGTATTGGAAGCATAATTCTAAGCTGCTCTCAACTTTCATAAAATCTAAATTTGGAGATGATAGAAAAGGGGGTCCGGTAGTCAGACCAATATGACAACTGGAAAGCAGAAATAGGATGATTGAATAATTAAAGGTGATTTTCCATCTGTTGTTTTGTAGACAGCAATGCATTGGAATATTGGCTTAATTTTAAATAGAAGACAGAAGTATTATTGAGCCTAAAATTGAAGAGTGATATTATTACCACATTTAAAGTGATGTGCTCATATTGTAGAATTCTGCTTCTAGGTATGAACTCATATGTGTTTTTCAGCAGGAACCTTCTGGAGATTTGGTGCCTTAGCCTAAATGAGCAGGAGGAAGCATCTTACAGTGGAAAATTTCACCGGTTTTGGTGTGAGGCGGCCTGGGTTCACATTCAGCTACTGATGGTTATTATCTCTGTGACCTTGGACACATCTTATATACTCTATGGGCCTCAGTTTCCTCATCTGTAAAATGAGGGAATTGGACTGTGTGGCTTCTGACTTCCTTCTAGCTTAAGATCTGTGATGTTATGATTTTATTAACTCTAATTTCGTACACCATGCATGGAAATTTGATGAAAGAGGTCATTGAGAACAAAAGGAAATAATTGAGTTGGGAGCCAGAGAGCATGGGTTTGAATCTTTGTATACAGCAGAATAGAACCCTGGGAAAGCATTATCAGAGGAGGGTACAGTAGAAAGAGCCCTGGATTTGAAGTCAGTAGACCAGGATTCAAATGTAGCCTTTGCTTCATTATATAGAACAAGTCACTCCACCTTGTGAATAGAAGTTGTTTCATCTGAAAAAGAAGGTATTTGGTATGATCTCTGAAGTGTCTTCTAGCTCTAAATCCTAGGAATTCTTATACCACATTTGCCCCAGTTAAATGTCTCAGGATTAAATGGTGCTAGGGAATTAAAATCAACCCACAACTGAGGTTTAAAACCCTCCCAAAGGAAAAGGTGATTGAATTTTGCTTCAGGCCTGCATATCCTCTTTAACCAGTCCAGAACTTGGCAACCACTAGGTGCTTTCTAAAAGAAATCAAGCTACATTCAAGAGATTCCCTCAAAGTATCCAACAGGGTCTACCGCTGCTGAGACTTTTATAATAACATTTTCAAGCAACAGCAACCCCAGAGCTTCTCATCTGTGTCGTTTCTTATAAAAATAATTAATAAGAATTTATATTTATGTGAAATTGTAGAGATGTAGTCCCCAAACAAGCCTGAAAACATTCATGGAATCAAAGAATTCAAAAACTGGAAGAGACCTCAGTGGATGTGCAGCCAATACCTTTAAATGAATCTCGGCTCTAACTTGTCTGGTGTGGGATCAGCACTAGCCTTTTCCTGAAGACCTGCAGTGATGGGCAGCCTATTTTTCCTGAGGCGTCCCAGCATGCTTTAGGTAATTTTACATTATCCTTTCCATTTTATAAGTTTAGAAGTGGATGCCAGAATAGGAAGAGTGAGAGCTCAAGGTCACACTGTTAGTAAGGGTCAGAACTCAGACCAAATTCAGTTCATTTTATTAGGCATGTATTGAGTGCCTGTTATTTGCAATAAGCAATATCAGCTAGGTGCCTGTTATACAAAAACCTCAAACAGTCCCATTCAGGTGGACTTGAATTCTAGAGAGAGAGAAACAATGTCTATATTGTGACCTAAAATATGTACATGTATCATACATATATGTTTCTGCATGTACTGTGCAATGTATCTGCACGTGCATATATGTACATATATACCATGACATACTTAAACATGTTTATACAATATATATTTACTGTGTGTGCAGACATGTATATAGAATACATATAGACATGTTATGCTTTGTTATTCAGTCATTTTAGTTGTTTCTGACTCTCTGTGACCCCATTTCGGGTTTTCTTGGCAAAGATGTCGGAAAGCTTTGCCATTTCCTTCTCCAGCTCCTTTTATAGATGAGGAAACTGAGGCAAGCAAGATTAACTGACATGACCGGGGTCACACAGCTATTAAGTGTCAGGCTGAATTTGAACTCAGGAAGAGGAGTCTTCCTGGTTCCCATGCCCAGTGCTCTATCCATTGCACCACCTAGCTGCTCCCATACACATATGTGTCCGCATAGAAATGATAACAACTATATTTGGAGAGAAGTGTGGGGGATAAGGACAATGCCTTGTGGATCACTCCTTCAAAGTGGCTGGAGTGGGTGTAGTCAGATGGGTAGGAGGAAGTCCAGGAGAGTACAGAAACCAAAGCAAGAAATTCTCTCTTGGAGAAAAGTGTCAGAATCCACAGAAAACCCAGGGCTGCTGATTGCAGGTCCTGTCATTTTTCATCATGACAGATTGCCTTATAGCTAACATGAGTGAACAAAGAGCCCTGGATATGTTGTAGAAGAATATGGATTCCAACTTGCTGCTGCTGCTGCTTCATATAGATGTGACCTTGGACAAGTCACTTTCTTTGAGCTTTAGTCTTCTCATCCATAAAGTGAGGTGGTTGTACCAAATGGTCTCTAAGACTTTTTTAATCTCTAAACTTTACGATCCTCTGACAACAATTTATATTTATAGAAAGCGTCACCATTTACAAATGGAGGAGAGCTATTTTAGGCAGATCAGTATAAACTATGTGGAAGGTAAATCATGCCCATTTTGCATCTTGGGAAAATGGAATTCAGAAAGGGCAAGTGAATTGCTTGAGGTCACATGGCTAGCTCTGTAGATATCAGAGGAGAAGCTTTTACCCATTTCTTCCCATTGAAAGTGCAACACTCTTTTCACAAGACCCTGCCACCAATTAGAATTTTCACCTCTTTATCTTTTCCTTGCCTCCCCTTCAATCTCTAGTACAATGCTAGAGCATGCAAATGTCTGTGGATTAATTGAACGAATTAGTGAATTTGAAAATGAAGCAATGAATGAGTAAATGATTGGATGTGATAATGAATACATTAATAAGTGGAAGGATTAATACGTGAATGAGTATGTGAATAAGCCAATTCTGAATGCTGACATTTGGAACTTCAAAAAAGATTTTGAGAGATTGCTTCCCTCCATGAAAACTCAGAAATATAGTGCTAATGAGGATCCTTGCCTATATTTTCCTTATCTACTGAGCTGAAGTATTGTGTATTTGTTAAAATAATGAATTCCACCTACTCCCCTTCACCCACCAGCATAGCCAGTCTTTCAAGTCAGAATGTGTGAAAGAAGAGCTTAAAGCAGATGAAAGTAAGGCTACCTTTCAGACAGAAAAGTTTTCAGCACATCTGAAAAAGGATTGAGCATAAAGATGTAGGGGATGGCCAAGACCACAGCAAGTTGATGCAACTTCTGGGAATATAATGACTTCTTCAGAACCGGACGCTGCCAGGGACCAGAAGGCAGCCCCAAAGTTGTGTGGCCCTATTAGATTAGGAATATTATTCAATGTCAGTGTCAATTTCAATGATTGTCAACAGTAATGAACAGGTACAGATATGGCCCCTTAACAAACAAAGCTTGTTGTTATCTCCCCCAGTGCTAGCTGAACTGAGTGCTTAGCCCAGTCATCAGAGTAACTGGGGAGTCGGCAAAGAGATGGTTTTGCAGGCTTATTTGAAACCCTTTTCTGTTTCCTAATGAGGGGAGCTTTGCCTCTGCTGCTGCTCTTGCTAAAGGACAATATCCTTTAATCATTTTGCATCTATATTTGTGACTTAGTGTCTGAGTCTGAGGATGGCCTGAGTTTAAGAATGTGGTAAAAATGAACTGAGGAAGGAGATGGCAAATCACTCCAGTATCTTTGCCAAGAAAATCCCAAATGGCATCGTGAACAGTTGGACATGACTGAAATGACTTGACCACAACAGCAAATATTATGGTATGTGGATTATTAGGAGGATCTGCTTAGTAGTAACTTGGGTGGAAGGTTTGACTCTAACACATAGAAGATGTGGAACCCTAGGCAAATTGCTTGACCTTTCAGTACAACTCTCTTGAAACTATAAATTCTGGGCAGTTGCATTGATAGAGAGAATTGTCTCACTGGGAATTCCCTGTACTAAATAAATCAAAGGTCTGAACTCAAAAATAAAACAAACCCTTCTCCACCCATAAGTAGTCTAAATGTTTACCCATTGTAAGACACATAGCCCCCATTTTACAACTGGCAAATTGAGACTTGAAGAAGTTAATTGAAGTGTGATGTGTTTTCTTCTACCAGTTCAGAAACTTTTGTTCCATGATAATGGTTAAGAACTTTGATTATGATAAAGATAGGGTTAGGGAGGTGGGGGAAGAGCCCTGGAATTTCTAGAATTTCTAGAAATTTCTAGAAAATGAAGCTTCCTTCATCAAAATAGATCAAAGAAGTGGTTCAGTTTTATAACCAGTATGTCCAGGCAGGACTTGAATCCATATCTTACTAATTCCAACAGCAACTTTCTCTATCCCCTATGTCATACTGCCCCTTATGATATTTATATACTTATATAAATATATACACATCCAAACACACATACATACACACAGAGACACATATATATTCATTGCTTATTTCATTCATTCAATAAATGTTAACAATAATTATTAGTGTTTACTTAACACTTTAAAGTTTGCAAAGTTGTTTTTCAGTCATTTCAGTCATGTCCAACTCTTTGTGACCCAATTCCAGCCATTTCCTTCTCCCACTCATTTTACAGATGAGAAAATTGAATCAAAGAGAGTTAAGTGACTTGTCCAGGGTCACACAGATTGCAAGCATCTGATGTCAGATTTGAACTCATAAAGATGCATCTTCCAAACTCCAGGCCCATTGCTCTATCTATTGTGCTACCTAGCTGCCCTCTTGAAAAGTATTTTATGAATATTATTCATCTCATTTTCTCCAAACAACTACCCTGGGAGACAGATGTCAGATGAAGAAATTGAGATGATATTAAGTGACTTTCCCAAGGTTACACAGCTAGTTTCTGAGACTGGTTTTGAACTCAGATCTTCCTGACTCCAATTTCAGCTTTCTATCCACTGTGCCACCAGCTGCCTACAATGTTTTGAGCACTATGCTACATGACTGTGCATAAATAAGAATTTTATACTCAATCAACACACATTTATTAAATGCCTACCATGTGTCAGACAGTGAGGATGGAAATACACAGGAAACAATCCTTACTCTCAAGGAGTAAAGAGAGGGACAATATGTACACATATTAGTAGATACAGATTTAATATAAAGAGAATAAATTCAAAGAAATCCCAAGTAGGTGATAGTAACTTAGTAGGATGCTACTTGTCAAAGGGGAAGAAGTTTCACATAGGAACTTAAAATTATACTTCTAGACTTGAAAGAGACCTCAAAGGTCACTTAAGACCAACCCTCTCACTTTACAAATGAGGAAACTGAGTCCTAGGAGGTTACTTGACATGTCTGAGGTCATACAGTGATAGATATCAAAGGTAGGATCTGAATCCAAGCTTTCTGATTCCAGAGTCAACATTTACTTGAGCTAAATCTCACAGGAAGAGATTCCCTGTCTCTATTAGAATGTAAAGAGAAAAAGATAGAAGGACAAAATATCAGATATCAGAGAAGAGAGAGATCACTATTGATACAACTAAGTCAAGGAAGACTGCATGAAGGAGGTCGCATTTGAGGTGAGCCTGAAGAAGGAAGTCGATTTGCAAGGCTAAATTCATACAACTCTGATACTGGATCCAAGAAATTGAACTTTATCCTATAATGTCTTGAAAATTTTAAAGCAGGGGAATGATATGGTCAGAATTGCTTTTAGAAAAATTAATTTGGTAGCTTCGATAGGATGGAGAAGCATTGTGCATGGAAGAAAAATCACTGGACTTGGAGTTAGGAGTCTTGAGTCAAAATTCTAAAATTGTCAGTAACGCATATTGTAACATATCTCTGGACCTCCATTTTCTTATCAACAAAATGAGTTCATCATACTACTTGATTTCTAAGGTCCCTTCTAGTATTCATATCCTGTTTTTTGTCGTTGTTCTTTATGATTTGTGAGGAAGAAATCTACAGAATCTAAGTCAGGATAAAAAAGAGGTGATTTCAGTAATTCAGGCAAGAGGTGAGCTTAATCTAGGGAGGCTATTGCAGAGATCTTCAAGTTCACAAGCTTTTGTGTCAAGCTCAGAACAATACTTTGCACACAATAGGCATAGATTCACATGTTCTTGTGGACCTGAATGAATCAAACACTTGGAAGGTCAAAGGAGTCCTCATACTCCCCTTTCAACAAGAGCTTTGGAAAAGAAGAAAAACAGTAGCATATTTGTCTGATTTTGCACCCAGTTGGTGTTGAAGAGGTAATGTGATGGCAGTTAGCACTTTCCTTGTCTTAACAGGGATTTTCCTGAAGAAATTAAGCCACTTCTGCCTCTGAGTCTCTTTTGTAGTCATTTAGCACCTCCCCAGTGTCTTGGAAATGTTCCTTAACCAGATGGTACCCATATTAAGAAAAGTTAATCTACCATAGAATGCAGCCTAGAATTCTATACAAATGGATGAATGAAAAGACTCCAAACTACTGAGGCCATGACTTCTAGTCTTCCTTTTAAGAAAAGATTACACAATAGGAAAATACAGTTTCTCTTGGAGGCTCACTTTAGTTCACAGTCCCACCATGATCCTGATTCCTGCAGATGCCAACAGTTTATGAACTGAACTATTTTCCCAATCTTCTCATACCTTCCTCCCCATCATGTACCCTTTGATCCAGTGACACTGACCCTTCTGTTGTCCTCCTGAACAAAATATTCCATCACTTGGCTCTGGGCATTTTCTCTGGCTGTACATTATACTTGGAATGTTCTCCCCCTTAATGTCTATCTCCTGGTTTCCTTCAATCTTTTCAAGTCTCAAGTGTAATCCCACCTTCTACTGTAAGTCTTTCTCACTATCTCTTAATTCTAATGCTTTACCTCCATCGATTATTTCCTAGTCATCCCATATATAGTCTATTTGTACATATTTGTTTGCATGTTGTCTCTCATAGTATTGTGAGCTTCTTGAGGGAAAAGGACTATCTTTTGCCTTTCTTTATATTCCTAGCACTAAATCTAGTGTCTGTCACATAAGTCAGCACTTAATAAATGCTTATTGACTACTGATTAATAATAACAATAGATTAATAATTAATGACAATTAAAAAGTGATAATACTTTTGTTAATAATAATAATACTTCAAGGATCCATGATATCATGATATCATCAATATGGATGCTCAGTCTGTCAATGTAGGATCTTCCTTGCCTAAGTACATTAGTTCTTATATGTTGCTTTGGTAGAAAGCAATTCAGCACTTCTTGGATTTCCTCCTGGTAATGAATCTCTCTACCTGTACCCCAACAAAAAAAATCTCTCCAATGCCAAGCCATATCTGCAATTCAGCACTGCTTGGATTGCCACCTGGTAATGAATCTCTCTACTTGTACTCCAACAAAACATCTCTCCCATGCCAAGTCATATCTGAAGTCTTTTCCACTTTAGTAGGACCAGCCAAAGCTTATCAAAGAGCTATCTTGAGTTTTAAAACTTGAAGAAAAAATAGGGCTTTGTGAGGGTATAGATCTAGAAAGTAACAAAGAACCTCCAAGACTCATGAAACCTGATGATAATTGATAACTTTTAATATTTCACATGGTCCCAAATGATACTGCCAGAGGGCATCTAATCAGCATTGCCAATGATAAGAAGTATTCAACAAGGAAAATGTTAGATTTGGGGAACACAGGTAATGTTTTACAACTGTCCTTAATCAATGGCAGCTATCATTTATCAAAGGTGATGACACCACTTTGCAAACCTTAAAGTCCTATATAAATAATAGTAATAATGATAGCATTAGAGAATGATAGCATTGAAAGCAAACTAAGAAGATGGTGTCTGAGAAGGAGATTTTAATTTTTGGACCACAGCTTAATGCATAGTATTAGAGACATATGTGCATATATGTGCTTTTATGTGTGTATATGTGTATATTTATATTGACAATTAGTCATAACACAAAATTATGATATCAATACTTTTAAGATGTGAAAGCTGGAGGTCAATGTCCAAATTGAGGGCTATGATACTCTTGCTTTCCTACTCTATCTGCTTTGGTCAAACCACATCTGTAATGTTGTGTTCAGAGCTGGGTCCCACATCTTCAGAAGGCCAATGACAAGTTAGAGACTGTAAAGAGAAGGGGTGAACAGAATTGAAAGCAGACTCGATACTGTGCAGTATGCGGCTGAGTTGAAAGAACTCGAGAATGTTTAGTTTGGAGGGGAGAATAATTAGCATTAATAATAATTAGCAATTTTATGGCACTCTAAAGTTTGCAAAGCATTTTACAAATATTTCATGATATCCTCATGCCGACCCGGGGAGGCAGATACTATTATCATCCTCATTTTGTGGATGGGGAGACCAAGGCTGAGAACAGTTAAGTAACCTGACCAGGGTCACACTGCTAGTAAGTACTTAAGACCAAATTTGAATTCATGACTCGAGATCTAGTGATTGAATGAGGATATAAGGCTATCTCCATGTAGTTAAAGGGTTATCATATCTCCACATGGATTAGACCTATTATGCCACAGAAGAACAAACTAGTACCTTTGTGCGTGGAGGTAGTAAACAGGAGAATTGCTGTGTGTGTGTGTGTGTGTGTGTGTGTTCATCCTTCGTTGCTGAAGAAGACCATGCCATCGGAGAAATGATGACATGACTTGCACTTGACATTGTTTTGAGTGAGGGAGGGCTGTGCAGGTCACCAGCCTCACTTCTCCTCCAGAGCTATCTGAATCCATCAGGATGACTGGAGATGACCCAGGATGAGGCAATTAGGGTTAAGTGATTTGCCCAAGGTCACACAACTACTGAGTGTCAAGTGTCAGAGGTGAGATTTGAACTCAGGTCCTCCTGACTCCTGCGCTGGTGCTCTATCCACTGCACCACCTAGTAGACAGGAAGATTTAAGAGTGATACAAGAAAAAAGTATCCTTACAATTAGCACCTTTCTCCATTGGAGTGGGTTTCTTTGGTAGTTAATGGGTTCCCTGTTGCTGGGTGACTTCAACTAGGGAATAGGTGACCTCTTCTTTAGAAAGATGTAGCGGGGCAAGTGGGAGTAGATGCCTTTTCCAGATGTGCAGTTTTGTGATTTCTGTGAGTAATATGCATTTGGAGTTGGAATAACAATAGAAATCACGTAATCCAGTCTTTCCCCAGTTCTTCCATGCAACATGGAAGGTTCATGTATCAGTTAAAAACTTCTGTGTGCCTCACTTTCTCTTCCTGAATGTATTTTTTCCCTTCTCTTCTCCTTGCTTCTTTATCAATACCTTCCTATTTATTATTCTCTAAGTTAGCAAGCCCTTATTAAGTGCCTGCTGTGTGCAAAGGATACTCTAGACACCTATACTTACATCATTACTTGTTAACCAATTTTTTCCCATGCCTCAGTTCACAAGCAGCAATTTACTAAACAGGGCCCCAGTGGCCTAGAAATGTTTGATGTAACTTCAGAGCATACCTGATTCACTTGTACCCAGGGAGTACTTCAAGTGCTGAGAAAATGGAGCTCAACAAGTGAGATTTGGGAATTCATGCTGATGGTCCTGGAAAAGGGCCCAGTTTGCTCATTCTCTATAACTTCTCACTGGTGAATTTCTTAGCTTCATTAAGCACCAGTTATCATGCTATGCTCTAGACTTGGAACTTCCCTCCCTACCCCCTTCTCCTCCCTCCACTTTCCACATCCCTCCTGACTTAGTTCAATACAACCTAATGCCTGAATCCTTCCCTGACCATCGCATCCTACAGTGATCCCTCCTTCTGAGCCCCTACATTGCATCCTGTCTGTTCAAATCTTATGGCACATAGTGTGAATGGACTTAAATTGCTAGGGTTTGTGGGTATATCCACACATACATACAGATTTCTATACATATATGCATGTATGTTGCATATGTGTACATATATATTAATGTGAACATATCCTGCCCTTCCTCATGAGCAAAAACCTCCATGAAGACAGAAGAATTGTCTTGTTTCATTTTTTTAAAATTTATTCCCTAAGCATAATAACAGTTTGTTATATGAAATTGAGTTTTACCTAAAAGTTGGGCCTTGAGTTTGTTAAGCTTGTTAAATGGGGAGATTGCATTCAAAGCAGGCAATACCTCCCCTTGGGTGAACTGAAATTATCCAGGAGGATGGTAGTAGCCTCTTGTCCAATTGGGGGGAGAGGCGTTGTATAAAATAGGGGAGCTGAGGAAGCATAAGAAAAGGAGAAGAAAAATTTGAAAAACTTTTCGTGCATGTTCATCTGTTGTGTAACAGAGTTAAAGTCATAGTGATTACATTATTCTCCAAATAAACACACAAAATACAAGTTGTAACTGATCAGTGGGTAAGTCCACTGGCAGGTCTTAACAAGCAAGCATTGATAAGCTACCACATTGTGCACTGTGAGGAAGTCCAGCATGTATCACATCGGCAGGAATATGTGTGTGTATAATGACTAGTATGGGCTTACATGATGCAATATTGCATCATCAAAATTTAAATGCAGGAAAAATGCCCACAAATTTAAAATAAATTATTAAATTTAATATATCATTTAAAAAATTATATATATATATATTTTTTTGAATGACACAAATTAAAAAAAAAATTAAAGGGTTAAAGAAAGTAGATTTCCAGGGGGTTGCTGAATAATTTTTTTAAAGGGGGTTGTAGATCAAATAAGTTTGGGAACCTCTGCACTATATAATCCCTTAGTTTTTATCTTTCTTTAATATTCATTAACATTAAAAGAGGAGAAACTGAAGGTACAATACTCATTAAGAGACTATGGATTAGATAAGAAGAGTGGCTGTATGGGTGAAAAGGATGTAAGTCCAAGAGACAGTCATCAAAGTAGAATTACATTTAAATAGATGTGTGTGTGTAGAAATATATATGTATATATATATTCTTTTTGTTGCTGTTGAATCCTTTAAAGTTTGCCTGAAAATCCCTTACCCAGTTCTTGGCAAAAATACTGGAGTGGTTTTACCATCTTTTCCAGCTCATTTTATAGATGAGGAAACTGAGGCAAAGAGGGTTAAGTGACTTGCCCAGGGTCACACAGCTAGTAAGAGTCTGAGGATGGATTTGAACTCAGGTCTTCTGACTGCAGACCCTTCTCTGGACCTCTTAACTTTATAAAGGAAGGGGGCAGGGGTGTCTTCTTTGGAGCTGTGCTCATTCTCTGTAATTGTGCAGCACTCATGATTCTTTTGTGATCATTCTTTGCATTTACATTATTGCAGTCATTGTCCATGTTGTTCCCTTGGTTCTGCTGACTTCACTTTGCATCAGCTCATATAAATCTTTCCATGTTTCTCTATATTTATCATATTCATAATTTCTTACAACATAGTTATATTCTGATATATTCGTAGATCATTGCTTAGCCATTCCTCCAATCAATGGGCATTTATTTTGCTTTTCATTCATTACTATTGTAAAAAAAATGCTGCTATAATTATTTTGACATATATGAGGATTTCTTATTTATGACCATGGAGGTACAGTTTTATATTCTTTGCCCTGAGACAGTAATGCTTAAGGGTATCCCCTCAATTTCCACTTCTCTGACACCAGAAAAAGAGCTACTATAAATATTTTTGTACATGTGTGTCTCAAGGAACTTTTTAGAAGAAGGTTGGTGAAGCCTATGGACTCATTCTCAGAATAATGTTTTCAAATGCATAAAATAGAATTATACTTAAAGAGAATTACATTGAAATACAATTATTAAAAAAAATAAGATCCCAAGTTCAAGGTTCCCAGGAATTGTCAAGAGAAGGAATACTCATCAATTGGGGAATGACTGAACAAGTTGTGGCATATAAATGTAATGGAATACTATTGTGCTATAAGACGTAATGAGCATGTAGATTTCAGAAAAATGTGGGAAAACTTATATGAACTGATGCTGAGTGAGGTGAGCAGAATCAGAACGTTGTACAAAGTAACAGCAACATTGTGTGATGATCAACTATGATAGATTTAGCTCTTCCCAGCAATACAGAGATCTAAAACAATTCCAAAATTTCCATGATGGAAAATGCTATCCACATCTAGAGAAAGAACTTTGGAAGTTGAATGTGGATCAAAGCATTTTATTTTCTCTCTTTTTTCTTTCTTGTGGTTTTTCCCTTTTGTTCTTTCACAACATGACTAATGTGGAAATACATTTAATATAATTGTACATGTGGAAAGATGTTTTTAAAAAAGAAAAGATGAAATTATGTGATCTGAAATAAAGTACTTTGAATTAAAACTTAAAAAATTAAAAAGAGGTCCTTGAAACAAACAAAAAGTTAAGAACCCCTACTCTGAAGTCTCTCCTTACTCCAACATTCTGTTTCCTAAGGCAACATTCAAATCTGAAATTCAGGGATATATGTTCTAAGAAGCCTTCCAGCTCTAACACTCTGTTTCATATTTTCTAAGATTCTATATTATATAAATCATATATATACATATATATTAGAAATAATAGTATTGGACAGTTAATAGATTGCAGTATAGTTTAAAGATAACATATGTGCACTAGGAAACAAAATTTATGTCTCTTTACTTTACTTGGATGTTCACTTCATTGCGGTGGTCCAGAACCGAATCATAACATAGGTGAAATATGCCTGTACTTTGGCCCTAGTAGTTTGGACGGTGGTACTCACTATTAGGAAGACCAAGGTGTATAATATACCTCGGACACAGGTTGACTTTGTGACTTTAGGCAAGTAACTTTGTTTCTCAGCATTGCAGGAACCCTAGAAGACCATAAGTTGCAGAGCCAATACCAGTCTGCATTGGGAGAGTGAGTTTCTTCACTGGAAGTGTGGGAGCTCACTGTACCAGAGAAATCACAAGTTTGGACCAAATATATATACCTACCTACCTACAAGTATACATACATGCACACATACATACATACATATGTATATGCACACATATAAATATACACACATAAATATGCATATACACATGTATAGTCATATAATATACATTAATGTATTTTATATAATGTGTGTATATACATCATATATATAATACATACACACATAAACCCATGTGGATATGTGTGTGCGCATACACATATATCCTAAGATTTTGGGAACTACATATACATGTACATGTATGTGTATATATGTATGTGTGCTTGTATGTGTGTATATATACACACATACATACACTAGAGAAAGAGTTCCAAAAGCCTTCATACATATATATGCACATATGTATACAATATATACCATACATACAATGTATACCATAACACATATATGCAACTATGTGTGAGTGTGCATTTATGTATATATGTATGTATCTACCTATATGTATGTATCGATTGATTAATCTATCTAAATAGCTAGGTGGCACAGTGAATAGAGAAAGGATAGAGTTCTAGGCTTGGAGACTTATCTTCCTGAGTTCAAATCTGGCCTCAGACACTTACTAGCTATGTGACCCTGGGCAAGTCACTTAAATCTTAGCCTCAGTTTTCTCAAATGTCAAATGGGGATAAAAATAACACCTACCTCCTAGGGTTGTTGTGAGAATTCAGTGAGATATTTTTGGACAGTACTTAGCATCATGCTTGTCACACATTAGGTGCTTAAATGCTTTTTCCCTTCCTTGCCCCCTCATAGTCCCATCTCAAACACCTATCTAACCTCATGCAAATCACTTCATCTCTTTAGGGTCCTTATATAGAAATTAATGGTCCCTCATATTTCTCTGCTCTAACATTCTAGGCTTTCTGCTCTGTTTTCAACGAGAGAATATATACAAAGCACTTGGTACCTGACTCAAAGTAGGTACTACCTAAATGTTAGCTATTATCATAAGGCAAGGTCCTTTCTTGCGCTAACCCTCTGTTCTAAGGTCCTTCCCAGTTCTAATATTGACCCTTTTTCATTCTGATCCTACACTTTTCTCAATTTGTGGCTGTTGTGGAATGTTGAATCTTGCCGTAGTCTGACCTCTGTATAAATGGGAGGTTCTCAAATTCAAGTGCACCCAGCAGTTTCAAATTAATCAGTGTAATTTTATTTAAATTATTTGAGAGCTGAATGTTTGTTGTGTTTCTTTTGAAGTTCAGTTTGAAACAAAATATTGATTACATTGGGGGAGGAGGGAGCACCTTCTGTTTACATTTGTAGTTAGGAAGGTAAATTATTTTGATGTTTGGATTTTTGTTTGTTTGTTTTTTCCATTCAGTAATTTGACAAATTGAATGATCTGGGTTTATAATTAAGAAATTAGTTTCTTGGAAGGCTCTGTTGACTACTGAATTAATGAAGTCAAGGCCATCAAGTTTTCTGGCGGTAGTCACATCTGAATGAACAAACACGGTTTTAATTATGGGCTCCCAGCTGGAAGCATGCTGATGTGACTCTGGCTTTTCTGGGAAGTTAAGAGAGACATCGAAGAGATCAAATACTAGCGCATTCTTTCCAGAAAGCAGGATGGATTGTCACGCCAGACAGAATTCAATCATCAGTGTCATTTTTTCCTTCCAACCAAAGCCTATTCATGGACTGAGGTGCTGATCTAGCGAGGAAAATCTTGTTTCATGGCACCACGAGTCATCAGGAGAGATGCTGTGCCTTCATGGAAACCCAAAGCATGAGGGAGGCTCTATTCAGGGCTTATTCTATTCCAGTGTTATGGAGAGCCAGCATTGTGAAGGGGAAAGATCAGTGAGTTTAAAATCAAAGCATCCTGGTTGGAATTCCAGCCCCGCCATGTACTAGACATGTGACTTTAGGCAAGGCTTTCTTTCTCTTCGAGTTTTAGGTTTTAGGCAGTTGGATCACATGATTGAAATATTGTAGCTTTAGCTCCTTGGACATCATTCAACCTTTGTGGTTCTCAGTTTCTACCTCTGTAAAATGTTGTGTTTAAACTAGAAGATTTCTCCAGCTTTACAACCTAAGAGCTTTTTCCTACTTAGCTTTTTGCAAGATAACGTGTGAAGACATTTTTGGGGTCCATGAAGCTGTGTTTAAAAGTTCCTTGAGTTATGCTTAACAACAATGTCAGAACTATGGATTGAGAGCTAAATAGTAATGTGTTATACTGGAAGGAGCACTGACCCTGAAGTGATATGACTTAGATGCAAGTTCTACCTGTGTAGCAAGCCCTTGAGAAGACCTTTAACTTCTTAGAGCCTCACTCTCCTGATCTATAAAATCAAAGAATTGGGCTCAATAATAAAAATAAATAAATAAACGTAATGAACATATATTGAACATCAATGAATGAACAAATGAATAGCATATATAAAGCACTTTACAGCTTATAGAAGAACTTCACATTTGCTATCATTGAATATTCACAAGAACCTTGTGAGGGAGGTATTGTCATTATTCCCATTAAAAAAAATAGCAATGACTTATCCAAGGTTTTTACATAGTTAGCAATTACTTGAGTCTGAGGCAGGAATCAAACTTAGAGTGTTCTTTCTACAACTCCAGAATTCTATTTACTCTGTCACCCAAGACCAGGTGACTTCTGAGGTCCCTTCTAACTCTAAATCTGTGTAATCATCATCTTATCTCATTTTATAGACAAGGAAACCGAAGAACAGAGAGGAAGTCATGTGTTAAAAGATACACGCAGCAAGTTAATAGTAGAACTGGAACCTGGATTTTGTTGTCCCGACTCCCTGTGTCTCCTCTTTTTCTTTCTCAGCTTTCAAAGAAATTGCAGCACCTTGCCTTCTACCATTCAGGTTGTGAGTAATAATAACTCACATGTATATTGTGCCTTAGGATTACTCATAGATGAGACCATGGATCCACTGAACTGTGGACAGTTACAAAGTAATTTGGGTTATCTAAGGTTATATACATTATATGAGGTTGACTCTCATGATAACCCAGTGAGGTAAGTAGTATATAATGAGGAGTCACTTAGTAGGTGGTAGAAAGGACATTGGATTCTCTGCTGTACTACCTCCTAGTCAAATGGTCATGGGTAATTTCTTCATCTGTAAAATGGAAATAATAATATCTGTATGCCCTACCTTGCCAGGTTGTGATACATACAGATAACAAGTCAAAATTAGTAAAGCACTCTAGAAATGTGAAATTTTTATCAATGCCATTTTGAGGATGAGAAAAAAATTTAAATAGTATATTCAAATCCTAGTTCTACCTAGAAGTCCACTGACTGATTTCTGAACTACAGAAAGCAGAAAGGTAAGGGTTATTCATATTAAAAATCATGCTTTCTTTTCTCTCAGTAAGTACCATTAGCTATGCATGCAACTTATTAACATTTGGAATGAAAATAGGCAGACATTTCCCAATAAACTGTCAACTCTTGACTGCTCATATGAATAGCAATGAATTAATCCAGTGAAGTTGTTTTAAAATCATTTTTTAGGCTAAAGCTATCCCATTGGATTATTTGTTTCTCTCCCCTCTCTCACCCCACTCACATGCTCAAGTTTGTTTTTATTTAGTAATTGGAGGCATTTCTAAAATTGAATAAGGAAAAGAAGGGCCACAGAGAGTCTGGACAAGACATTGGATTGAGGCTGGAAACCCACAGTCTCCTTCTGGTTCCGCCATTAACTTTTGGTGGACCTTTTGGCCTCTGACTTCCCCCTTCTTCTCTTCAGTTTCCTGATCCACATTAGAGGTCATCTAGTAAAAAATGTAGAGGTGGTGATTTTTATTTTCCATTTCCACTTTCTGTGTGCAAGTTCACACTGACACCCTACCCACAGCAAAAGCTCATGGGAATGATGGGGAAAGGATGTTCTTTCAAGGTTTAATCTCTGTGTCCCCTTCTCCATGAAGCCTTCACTGAGGTTCTAGCTGGAAATACCCTCATCTAACACTGAACTCAGTAAGATGTTCTGTCTGCCACCTACATGCCTTTACTCAGGTCATATCCCTATACTTAAAATGCTTTCTCTCCAGTGATTGGGAATCACTAGCAGAAGCCTTTCCTAACTCTCTCCACCTCCCATCACACTCATATGTTAGTACTGTCCCCATCATCTCTCTCCCCACAAATTACTTTGTATTAATTATGTACACACATCGTCTTTATCTCTCCTTCTTTGAAACGAGCTCACAGTCTAATGGGGGAAACAACATGTAAGTAACTGGAATAAGCTTTGGACAAGATAAAGTGGAGATGATCAACAGAGGGAAGGCATTAGTCTTAAGGGGGATCTGTACAGGTTTCCTCAGAAGGTAGGGTTTGAGAAGAAAGCCAGGAGGCAGAACTGGGGAGGGAGAGCTTTATAGTAATGAGGACACCTATGCGATGCACAGGGTAAGGAAACAGTGTCCCTGTGTGAGGAAGAGTAAAGGGGCCAGAGCCACTGATTGTGGAGGAGAGGAGAAACATGTTAGGAGACTGGAGAGGGGCAGGGAGGAGGAAATCAGTGCTGGTGGAGGGGAGGTGTTTATATGTGATCCTGGAGGTGATAGGGAGCCACAAGAGTTTATTGAAAGAGAGGCCAGCCAGGAAGATTAGTTACATGGTCAGTCAGATCAGCCCTTGAGGAGGACAGGATTGACAGCTGAATAGAGGAGAGATTGAAATGAGGAGTCACTTCAGACAAGGTGACCAATCAAAAGTCTTTTGCAGTAGTCCCCGACAGAGCAATGAATCTCCAACCAGAAGAATAAAATTCCTCAGTTTCCTTATCTATAAAATTATTGTTCAGTTGTTTTCAGTCATGTCTGACTCTTCATGACCCCATTTGGGGTTTTCTTGGCAGAGATACTGAAATGATTTGCCATTTCCTTCTCCAGCTCATTTTATAGATGAGGAAACTGAGGCAAATAGAGTGAGGTGATTTGCCCAGAGTCACACAGCTAGTAGGTATCTTAAGTCATCCTTGAACTCAGGAAGATTACTATTCCTGACTTCAGGCCCATTCTACCCACTGAGCCGCCTAACTGCCCAATCTCTAAAATAACTCACATTTTTATAATGAGGTAGATCTTAGAACATAGAGCATAGGCCTTCAGAGCAGTATCTTAGAAAATAGAAGCTTCAAAATCCTCTAATTTAAGCCCAGAACCTAACTCTCTGGTCTAGGCAGTCTTTTCAGTAACGCACAGTGCCTGATCTATGTTCCCCCATCTACTTCCATCATAAGTACATTTGCAGATTCCTAGTAGCAGAATGATTTGTAGCATTTACCAGATTGGATGTAAGACTTTAAAAATGAAATAAATTTTCCTGTTATCCAGTCACACAGAATACACTGTATTTAGTCAAACTCTGGCTACTTTGTTTACATATTCTGATAATGTACTATATGAATATGTCATAATAAGCAAAATACATTGCAAAACACCAAATGAAACCCAGGATTTCTTTGGACTATTTCTGTGCACAACTGGGCTGCTTTTTTTTTTAATGAATCAAAGCAAAGGAGGGGGATGAAATTATATTCTAATCCCTCTTTAGTAAAACTGGATATGATATTTTTTTTCTTCCTAGTAGTTAATGCAAATGTTTCTGTTGGCTTGGGAGCATCGCGTAGGAGGAAGGATTGTCAATTGGGATTCAGTACTCTAGTCTTATAGTCCTAACTGAGATTAATTCACAGAAATGAAGAAATTAAGGTATTAAGCATTTATTAAATACCTATATGTGCCAGACACTGTGTTAAGCACTTTATAAATATAATCTCATTTGATTTCCACAATAGCTTTGGAAAATAGGTGCTATTATCATCCTCTTTTTAAAGTTGAAGAAACTGAGGCAGGAAGGAGTTAAGTTACTTGGGGTAACTGAGGCAAACTGAGGTTAAAAGACTTGTCCAGGGCCACAGGGTAACTATCTGAGGCTGGATTTGAGTTCAGGCTTTCTTATCTCCGGCCCAGTGCTCTATCTACTACACCATTTACATGCTTTCTCACTGGCCAATCGTTAAGTAATTACTTGCCTAAAATGTAAAGGACTTTTAGATTATTGCTCATAGTTTGTTTTGTGACCATAGACAAATCAGTAAATCTCTCAAAGCTTCAAATCTGCAGCCATAAAATGAGAGAGTTGGACTAGATCTAAGATTTCCTATCTTTTTAGTCCTTATTCTCCCTTGGTTTTCAGTGAGCCTTCATCTCTTCTCTATTCAGCCATCAGATAAGGACTTGACCTGGAATTTCATTTCAGCCCTCAAGAAGGAAACTCCCTGTATCAATTCAAGTCTACATTTGTTAGTTCCCCTCTACCCCATTACAGTCTATTGTCTTAGATAGTTTCCTGTAGCATTGAAAGAGTAAGTGATTTGTTAGCCAGTGGCAGAGCCAATATATGTCAGAAGCAGGACTTGAACTTGAGCTCTCTATCCACCCCTCCCCTCCATATGGACAGAAATTACCATGTAGATGTATACTTAAGAAATGAAAGAAAGTGATTAATTTGGGTAGAATAATGGTTATTTACCAAACATCCCTTTATCTTTTGACAAGCTTCTCATTCCATCTGGGAGCATGTGTCATCTATGTTGGAAACTTCATTATATCAAAGATCTATTCCAGCTCTAACATGCTATATCTTGTGTTCTAAGGTTCTCCCCATTTTAACATTGATATTCTATCTTCTGAAGTCACTCCCCAAAGTGGCCCATAACTATTCTGCCATTGAAATTGAAGATTGCCTTTGGCACACTGAACCACTATGTATACATATACATTCATGCATACATATAAATATACATATAGATACATGTGTATAAATGTGTTCATATATGTACATGTGTATATATACCCACACAAATAATTATGATGATGATAACAAAAGCAATAATATGGATATTGACATGCAAATTTAGTAGTAGAAAAGGAGGGGTTCAAGAATCAGGTAACCAGGGGTGGAGCCAAGAAGACGGAGTAGAAAGACACATACACCCTAGCACTTCCCCACAGCCCACAAAATACCTGTAAAAATGACTATCAACAAAGTCTAGAGTAGCAAAAGCCACAGGACAACAGAATGAAAGATGTTTCCAGTCAAAGGTAATCTGGAGGGCCAACAGGAAAGGTTTACCTCATGGAACACTGAGCAGAGTGGAACACAGCCTTGGCCAAGCTGCACTGGCCAGGAACAGGACCTGAACAGACCTCTGGGAAGAGTTCATAGCAGGGAAGGTCCCAGATACCTCAACCCACAAGCAACAAAGGAAGCTCCAAAGGTCAGTGGGGTTGGGCTTTCCCAGCTGGGTGAGAGGGAACAGGGGTTTCTCCAGCAATAGCCCCAGGAGATCGCAGAGGCCACCATAGCAGACTGTAGGCAGCTACAGAGGCCAGGAAACAACCTGGGTCCATTGTTCAGACAGTTCAACTTAAAGCCTCTGGTGGTAGGGAGCAGCTGATCGAAACCCCAGCCCTGAGTGATGACCCCAACCTCACCCAAAGCCCAGGGGAACTGAGCAGCTGAGTTTAATCTCTTAACAAAGGATTCAGAAGTCAAGTAACTGACTGGGAAAATGCCCAAAAAAGGGAAAAAAAATAAGACCATAGAAAGTTACTTTCTTGGTGAAGAGATGTCTCCTCCCTTCCTTTCAGATGAGGAAGAACAAGTGTTACTGTCACAGGAAGTCAGGCTCTTGCCTCCAGGGCCTCCAAAGTGAACTTAAATTGGACTCAGGCAATAGAAGAGCTGGAAAGGGGAGTTAGCAGCTTGCTAAAGGAGAACCAAACAAATACTGAGGAAAATAACACCTTTAAAAAGAGGCTAACTCAATTGGAAAAAGAGGTCCAAAAAGCCAATGAGGAGAAGAATGCTTTAAAAAGCAGAATTAGCCAAACAGAGGAGAAGGTTCAAAAGCTCACTGAATGAAATAGTTCTCTGAAAGAGAGAATTGAGTTCAGGGAAATGAATGACTATGAGATAAACCAAGCAGTTAGAAAACAAAACCAAAAGTGAAATATCTCATTGGAAAAACAACATCCCTGGAAAATAGATCCAGGAGAGACAATTTAAAAATTATGCGAGTACCTGAAAGCCATGATCAAAAAAAGAGCCTAGACATTGTCTTCCATGAAATTATTGAGGAAAACTATCCTAATATTCTAGAACCAGAGGGCAAAATAAATATTGAAAGAATCCAGTAATCACCTCCTGAAAGAGACCCTAAAAGAGAAACTCCTAGGCATATTGTAGCCAAATTTCAGAGTTCCAAGGTCAAAGAGGAAATACTTCAAGCAGCTAGAAAGAAACAATTTGAGTATTGTGGAAATACAATCAGGATAACACAGGATCTGGCAGCTTCAACATTAAGGGATCAAAGGGCTTGGAACAGGATATTCCAGAAGTCAAAGGAACTGGGATTAAAACCAAGAATCACCTACCCAGCAAAATTGAGCATAATACTTCAAGGGAATAAATAGTCATTCAATGATATAGAGGATTTTCAAGCATTCATGTTGAAAAGACCAGAACTGTATAGAAAATTTGACTTTCAAACACAAGAATCAAGAGAAACTTGAAAAGGCAAACAGGAAAGAGAAATCATAAAAGACTTTCTAAAGCTGAACTGTTTACATTCCTACACTGAAAGACAATATTCATAACTCTTGAGACTTTTCTCAATATTTGGGCAGGTGGAGGGATTGTACAGACACACACACACACACACACACACACAGAGTATAGACTGTGTTGAATCAGAAGAGATGATATCCACAAAAAAAGATATAAAATAAAAAGGGGTGAGGGAGGAAAATACTGGGAGAAGAAAGGGAGAAATGGAATGCAGCAGGCTATAATTCATAGAAGAGATAAAGAAAAATTTTGTTCAATGGAGGAGAAAAGAAAGAAGGGGAGAGGGGGAAAGTGAAGCTACTCTCTCCACATATGGCTTAAGGAGGGAATAACATGCTCACTAAATTTGGTATGAAAATCTATCTTATACTACAGGAAAGTAGGGAAGAAGGTGACAAGTCAGGTGAGGGGAATGATAAAAGGGAGGGCAAATGTGATAAGGGAGTAACTAGAAATAAACACTTTTGGGAAAAGAGAAGGTCAAATGAGGGAATAAAAAAATAAGGGGAGATAGAGTAGGATAGAGGGCAATATAGTTAGTGTTACACAACATGGTTATTATGGAAATCTTTTGCAAAATGACACATATATAGCCTGTATTGAATTGCTTGCCTTCTCAGTGGGGATGGGGTGGGAGGGAGGGAGGGTGGGGAAGAAGGTGGAATTCAAAGTATTAGAAACGAATGTTGAGAATTATTGTTGCATATAACTGGGAAATAAGAAACACAGGTAATGGGATATAGAAATTTATCTTGCCCTAAAAGAAAAGAGAGAAGATGGGGATAAGGGAAGAGTGGGGTGTGAAAGAAGGGAGGGCTCGCTGAGGGAAGGGGTAATCAGAAGGCAAGGTATTAGGGAGAAAGAGAGAGTGAGAGAAAGAGAATAAGGAAAGAAATAAACTACTTACGCATTATTTCAAATTTTGCAAAGTATTTTTTGAACAGTTTATGACACCCCTATAAGGCACAGAAATGTCAGAAAGGCAAAGACTAGAGAGGAAAAGTTATCTGTCCTCATAATCACACACTTTCTGATACATTTAACATGACTTTACAAACAAATGTAGAAAATTAACAAGTCATGGGTATCTTTTGAATAAATTAATGTTAATTTCTTTGTCTCAGCCTATTTAGAAAGACAAAGCATTGCCACAGAAAGAACCCTAGACTTGGAGGATCTTGACTCAATCCAACTCTGGACTCTCCTGCTTTCCATACCTGTGGCCTGAGGCAAGTCACTTCATCCCCATGAGCCTTGGGTGACTTGTCTCTAAGATGCCAGAGGGCTGGTTTGAAGAAAATACTTTGTATACTGTAAAGGACCCTTGATCCAAATAGCAAGAAACCATAGACACACCTTGAAATGCCTCTGATTGCTGGGAGAAAGGGAGGGATAATGCAAAGTTGGTTTGGCACTGTTTCAACCCCTAGCTTGTACATAATGCAAAGATTTCTTTCTTTCTAGGTTCTGCCCTTGTAATTTTCTCAATCACCCACTATCTCCCTGCTAGAGTAGGGGAAGAAGAGTAGACTTCAATTTGTCTACGTGTCTGATGGGGAAGAAGAATGCCTTTCATCCAGAGTCAGGGATACACTGTGAATCTTCTCAAGGAAGAACTAGGTGTTCCTAAGAGGTCTGGAAATAGCACTTTGACATCAGGAAAGGGAGTCTACTAGCTGCCACCCATCTCAGCATGATATTTGTAGAGCTGCATCTGAGACTGGGACTATTTCTTATATAAATATGGTGTTTTTAAAACCCTAAAGCACTCTACATATGTAGAGGGTGACTACAAAACCTTAAGAGCTACAGTATGATGATCACAGGTTTTGGAGTTAGAAGACCTGGGTTCAAATCTCATGCTTAACACTTGTCACTTAACCTACCTGAACCTCAATTTCCTCATCTGTAAAAGGGAGATTTTGGACTTTATCACCCCAAGGTAACCCTTGTAACCTTAGTTATATTATCCTATGATCAAGGGCACTTCATTTTAACCTCTCTGGGAATTGCAAGGTACCATAAATTGAATGAAAATTTTGAGTGATTGTTTTATTAAACAAGAGGTTGTTTGCTAGACATTGTAATTATATTTTCAGGTCCTGATTTTGGGTCTTGTTTTCTTTTGTTGTTCAAAACTATTGAGAAAGAGGGAGACAGGCAGACAGACAAAGAGAGCCATGACTGAATTAGCTACTCAGGAGGAAGGAATCCAGCTTTTAGCCCTTTCCTTTCTAGGTCAATTTAAGCTAATTTTACTTCTAGAACACTAGAGATGAATATTTCAAGGAAGAGAAAATGTGTCTACTATTATGTGCAGTCTGGGAACATTCAGCAAGGGTGGCAGTGGCTGGGTAAACTGGAGAGAATTCATATAACTGCTTTTTAAAAAATATGTGGTATTTAATATGAAATTTTTATTATTTGGTAATTCTGCATACTCACAAAATCACAAACCTTGAAGGGTGCCTAGAGAAAGGGCAGAGAATATTAGATCCTAAAGGCATTTTGATACATAGAATGTCATAGATATCAAGGTTCTTGGAATGTAGTACATAGCATGTTAGAACATGAAAGAAACTTAGATGATAGAATGTAATACAGTGTAGATAGAAAAGCTCTCAGAGATCATATAACCCAGCTTCTTTCTATTTAATATTTGGAAGCAGAACTGCATAGAATGTAAAACACCTGTTCAAGATGCTGAGCATCCTAAAATTCCCAACATTTCCCCAGATGAGCTCAAAGGCATCTGAAAACCGGTCAGGCTAATTCCCATGATGTCAGTTTTTCAGCCAGAATGTCTAGGAAAGGTCAGACTTGGTACATTACACCATTTCTTTCTCTCTCACTCACCCTCCTTAACAGCTACCTCCAATCCAAACCTACCTCAATCTCCAATGGAAAAGTCTAGATTGTGATATAGGTTCCCTCAGCAAGAATTGATTGATCCCTGAATTCATCAAATCCAGTTTCTTTAAAAGATACAAAAAGGTTAATGGCAAAAAAATCAAATTCATATTTTAAAGAAACAGCCCACATGAGCAAAACTTAGAGTTATGAGGACTGCAATGACTTTCTGACTTTAGTTTTATGACTTGAACAATAAGAAAAGTTATTGAAAATTAATATGTTTTTTAAACAATCAGCTAAATAAATTGCCTATGTGCCTATCTTTCAATGATTATGTTTGTGTGTATTTGTGGCAGAATGTTTATTTGTGATAGGCTTACATGTTTGTGGAATGTGTGTGTGTGTGTTGTGGGGTATATGATAATTGAGTTTCTTTATGTCCTATCATTTCTTGCTTAAAATATTAGTATAACTTCTTCATGAGTATGCCTGCTTCCATTCTCTCCAGTTCACTCCAATAACACATTTGACAGAATTATCTTCCTAAGTCACAGGTCTGACTATGCTGATCAAAAAAACTCAGTGTTTCCCTGCTTTCTCTGTGATAAAATTTAAACTTCTCAGCCTGGTATCTTAAGCCCTTCACAATCTGACTCCATCTTTCCTTTATCCATGTTCATTTCCATTACTCACTCTTCATTCCAACAAAGAAGGACTAACTCTTCCCTGAACTCAACATTCCGTCCTCCACTTGTGTAAAAGCCTATGTCTGGAATGCACTCCCTCATCAACCTGTCCTTTAGAATCCTTATTGCCTCCTTGATGAAGTCCTCTCTGAGTCCCACTTCCTCACCTGCATTCTTCCTCATCCAATGCTTTCTCCTTCCTCAAATTAAAACTTGTATTTATATATCTTATATAAAAGCCCAGTAGAATATAATATTCTGTCTGTATTTCTAGTACGATGTAAGTTCTTCAAGGGGGCAGCTAGATGGCCCAATGGATAGAGCACTGGGCTGGAAATCAGGAAGGTACATCTTCCTGAGTTCAAATCTCCCTGCAGACACTTGTTAACAGAGTGACCCTGGCCAAGTCATTTGGACAGCTAGGTGGTGCAATGGATAAAGCACCAGTGTAGGAGTCAGGAGGAGCTGAGTTCAAATCTCACCTCAGACACTTGACATTCACTGACTGTATGACTTTGGGCAAATCACTTAACCCCACCTGCCTCATCCTGAGTCATCTCCAGTCATCCTGATGAATATCTGGTCACTAGATTCAGATGACTCTGGAGGAGAAATGAGGCTGGTGACCTGCACAGCCCTCCCTCACTCAAAACAAAGTCAAGTGCAAGTCATGTCATCATTTCTCTGATGGCATGGTCTTATCTGGCAAAGAAGGATGAACACATACAAGTTCGTCAAGTAGACTTTCCTTTCTGTCCTTGTATTCCCAGTAGCTAACCAGATGCTTTACACATATCAAGAGCTTGTTGAGTTGTATTCTATAGTATGTATATGATCAAAACCCTGTTTACCTTAATTTTCTCATCTGTCAAATGAGCTGGAAAAGAAAATAACAAACCACTCCGGTATCTTTGCCAAGAAAATCCCAAATGGTGTCACAAAGAATCAAACATGGCTGAAAAACAATGAACAACAAGACATTCAAGATTCAGGGGTCAAAGTAATGTTGTGGACATGTATGTTAGGATGAAGGCAGTTGTGGGAATGTATGCTTAGGTTGTGTGCAGTGAAAGCGTATGTTTTGGGGTATGTATTTGTGATATGGGGATGGTAGTAAAAGTGTACATTTTGCCATGTGAACTTCAGATGTATGATTGTACTGTGTGTGTGTGTATGTGTGTGAAGGGGATGAAGTCCAAAGCCTATTGTCTAAAATACTTCGTTCAGCTTAGTGAATCTGAATGGATGAGCAAACCAAGGTGTGTGCTCTCACAGTGAAATGGAGTATGAAATTACTCTAATGCATCCACTATGTCAGAGATTGAACTCGATGACCTTTAAGGAACCAGCCAACTCTGAGATTCCAAAGTTCTGTGACAGCCTTCTAAACCTAGACCAAGAGGAAATAGGGAAGAGGCTTGAATGTTTCTACAGCAAACTGGGAACCAGACACGATCAGTTCTGAGGATTTATAGAGCCAATTAAAAGAGTGAATTGGAATTCTGAGTTGGCAAAAACCAATTAAGAAATCAGTACAGGTGAGATTGTAGCTCTCAATGTTGGATGATGATGATGATGATGATGAAGATGAGGATGAGGATGATGATGGTAATAATAGACACTTGTGTTATATGTCAACATTCCAAAATAAGTTATATTGCCAAAATTCTGAGGACATTAAAAACAGCGCCCCCATTTTATAAATGAAGTAACTAGAGTGCAAAGAAGGAGAGTTTTGGCCATATTTGTGTAATTAACAGAGTAATGTTCAGAGGCTGCACTTGAATCCAGGTTTTCCACTCCCATGTCTAGTTTTCTTTGTAATAAAGGAAATGACAATGACAGTAAAGGCTGATTTAAGGTTTGCAAAGTCATTTATGTACACATCTAGTGATCCCCACCTGAACCCTGCTAGGCAGGCATTTTTCTTATTCCTAACTGGTAGAGAACTAGGTGGGATAGTAGATAGACTGTTGGACTTGGGCAGAGTGGGGCCAGAGGACTTGAGTTCAAATTATGCTTTAGACACTAACTATAGGATCCTGAGCAGGCACATAACCTCCCCCAACCTCAGTTTCCTCATTTGTAAAATGGTGATGATAATAGCATTTCCTTCCCAGGATTGACAATAAAATGAGACAATACATGTAAAATGCTTTAAATTCTAAAGCAACATATACTAGCTACTACTGTTTTTTGTTAAATGAGGCAACCATGTCTCACCACACACCTAATTCTATATGCTGTATCAGAAAAGAAGTGAGTAGACAAGTAGAGGGGCAAGGCAAGGAACCTGTCTCTGGCTTTCAATTTTTTTATTTCAGAAAAATGATTGAACATAGAATACAGAGAAAAAAGACAGAATTTTACTGGTATAGTGGTTATTTAGACTGCCCCTACACTGATTTGTGTATATTTGTGTAGAACATGGAGTATATTTCAAAGGTAGTAGATATGACCCAGGTAGGATATCCAGCTTGCCTCCTGCACTGACATTGGCATCAGGGCTCCATTCTTCATGGTTTAGTCTGCAAAAGAGAAGATTTACAAAAGAGATAACACCTATCTATAAGTATATGAAAAACTATCCCTTGGAAAAGGGATTAGATTAGTTTTTCTTTGCCCCTAAATGCCAACTAACAGAAATGGGTGTAGAATTAACTAGAGATTGATTTTGGCTAGATAAAGGGGGAATTAGAGTCCTCCAAAATCAGAATGGGTTACTTCAGTGAAGGCCTCCAGGCAGCATTCAAGATACTGTAGATAAGATTCCCATTGTTATAGATTAGACTATAAGTCCCCTCAGTTCCCTGAATTTTGGTAATTCTATAATTCTCTATCTCCTGTTAGTATGTTTGCCCCCTTCTGTAGCAACCAACTGTAAAGGTCTAGTTTTGTCTCTGTTATGCCTAGGAATGGGTGCATCTAAGCCAGGGATCTCTAAATTTATTTCAGGGGATCTGTGAACTTGGAGCTTTTAATAGCTATAATTCCACATAATTGATTTCCTTTGCAGTCCTTCATATTTTATTTTATGCATTTAAAAATATCATCCTGAGAAGAGGTCCATAGGTGAGTTCAGAACTGGGACCATGAAATCAGACCATGAAATCAGCTATAGCAGGCTTGCAGGATAATTGGAAGGCATGTGAGTCTCTTGACAACCTTCCTCGATTCTAATCCTCATGACACTTTTTCACTTATATCTGGACATTGGGACCAGCCTTTTGGGAGTTTCATTTGTAGGAAAATAGATGAGATCAGTCCAGAAGATAGGACATTGGGGCTCCTGTTTAAATGTGTGCAGTTCTCCTTATGGAAGAAAAACTGTTGGAATGATCTGCATGAATTCAGATCTTTCCTAAGACTTTCATATTCTCTGGCTTTCTCGCATTTGTCATGGGAGGTTGATGTCTATCCTTCTCAATCTCATACTCTTTGTTGGTTGCTTGATTAAGCCACATACACCACACCACTGTTTCTCCTTCCACAGTTTCAGGCTGACTGCTCACTTTTCTTTCACACTTGGTTCCAGCCCAGACAATCTCTCTTTTAGCACGTTCGATGGTTCCTGGCTTCCCCAAACTTGGATAAGACTGGAGGAAACAAGATGGCACTTGCTCAATCTGACTCATAAAGGAGTACTTCCCAGCCAGTCTGGCGGCTGACTTTGATGTTTCCTCCACATGACAGATAAAGAATTATGTGTCCTTGTCATAGCCCATGTCAAAGGAACTTCCATTTGTCAAAATTACAACATAATGTGGTTGCCTCTCAAATGGTCCATTTACTAAACTGAGTTTTCTGCTTGTGGTAAATCCTGATGTATTGCACAATACGTCTCAACTCCCCATTGTGAAGGATGGCTTTGAAATTACCCTCAGTCTTCTTTTTTAGTGGATGGCTTGGGCTGCCAGCCAAAATGCCCGCTGAAGTTTAGTGGGTTCACTGCTTTCCCTATCCTTCATATGCTTCCCGTGTTCAATGAGCTGAGGAGTTGTTAAGCTCCTTCCTGTCGGTGGCTATTCCACAAGAATTTTCTCAGTCCTCTCCCCATCCTGAGCAAGACACATTATATAACTTGTCTAGGATAGGGGCTTGGGCATACCAAATGAAGGGATAAAGCTAGCCAAGTGACTCAGTGATGGGCATGTTTTGCTGATGAGATAAGCGGGGAGAAAGCAGCCATAGCTTGATATCAGGATGACCACAAAGCAGCCAAACTATAAAAATGGCAAAGTTGATGCCTAGTGTGGCCTTACTGAAAGCCATATGCACTTAGAGCTGATGGGAACCGCAGATCCAATTCAGTCTAAACCCTTCATTTTACAGATAAGATCACTGAGACGCAGAGAAGTTTAGCTGGGTCTTTTAGTTGGACACCTTCATTTTACAAATGCTAATCATAATAACAGTAAGAAAATCATATTTGCATAGTCCTTTAAACTGAGACCCAGAGAGGTAAAGGGATTTGCATTTGATCACACAGCATTTTAAGGGTAGAGGCAATTAAAATGCCTGTCTCTGACCAGGGCTCTTTCACTGACGCTAGGCTGAACTTTTTCACCCTTTCACACAGACCAGCATCCCAGGATGCTCATACTGACTTTAGGCAGTGCTTTTCACCTAGTAGATACTCAGTGTTTTTGTAATGAAATGGAAAAAAACTGTCCATATTGTAAAACACTGGGCAGAAAGGCCCCTTTGCTGTTGGCATACTCTGAATTCTGAATATTCTGTAGGGCAGCTAGGTGATACAGTGGATAGAGCACCAGTGCAGGAGTCAGGAGGACCTGAGTTCAAATCTCACTTTAGACACTTGATACTCACTAGCTGTGTGACCTTGGGCAAGTCATTTAATCCCAGTTGCCTCATCCTGGGTCATCTCCAGTCATCCTGATGAATATCTGGTCACTGGATTCAGATGCCTCTGGAGGAGAAGTGAGGCTGGTGACTTGCACAGCAAGTGCAAATCATATCATTATTTCTCTGGTGGCATGGCCTTCTTTGGCAACGAAGGATGAACACACTCTGAATTCTACCAGTGGTCTCATATCGATATTGGCTCCTTTTCACTTACCTTTACCAACTCATTTCCTGAAGTGTGTTTGAATGGAAGTGTCCTTGGAATTAAGAAAGAATATGACCATCTACTTTACCCTTAATAGTTGTGTGACATTAAATAATCTTTATTTCACACTTCTAATGCCTTTAGTATCCTCATTTGTAAAATAACGCCTGCCTTCAGTCTTTTTTTAATGTAAATACAAAGGTTTGTTTGCCAGGAGTTACAGTCCTAGGTGGTGGAGGGAGCCCTAATCTAGGAATCAGGAGTTCTGAGATCTACTGAGATGACATTAACCGAGATACATATGAAACCCTCCTCTTGGATTCAAGAAATCTACCACACAAGCACCAGATGGGAAAGACATGGCAAGCTAACAGTCCATATGGAAAATACCAGGGTATTTTTAGTGGACTGCAGGTCAGCGGTATAATTAATGTGATAACCTAAAAAGATAATGGAACAATATACTACATCAAAAGACTTATGTCTATTGTGCCATACGTAATAGCCTTGCTATCTGCTCTTTTGGTCAGACCACATTTAGATTAGTGGGTTCCCTTCTGGATACCATATTTTAGTAAGGTCTTTGACAAGTTAGACTGTCCAAGGGAGAACAGCAAGGATGGTGATTGGAAACTGTGCCCCACACTTAGGGACATTTAACTTGGAGAAGACTTGAGAGTAAAGGAAATTGATGGTTGGACTTCAGATGGAAGAAAGTCTAGTCTTGTTTTGTTTTTTCTGTCTCAGGGATCAGAGCTGATTTGTTTTATGTAAGGCATAACCTGATTTGATAGAAGGAATTATGATATAAAACATTATATTTTATGTAAGGCATAATCTGATTTGTTTTATGTAATGCAGAACTTTCTATTAGAGTTATGCAAAAGTAGCAAGGGATGCCTTGGGAAATGGCAACATCTCTATCACTGAAGATCTTCCCCCATGTAGATGCCTAGTCAAGTAAAGCTAGAAGAAAATGGTCTCTGTTCTTCTGTGATTCTCTAATTCTAATCCTGGCTCTGCTATTAAACTTGGGTAGTTGACAAACATCTCAGAACCTCAGTTTCTTTACCTGTAAAGTAAGCATCATAATAACTGTTGCTTTTACAGCATTTTAGGCTTTGTGGAGTACTTTGTATGAACTGTCTCATTTGGACCTCTCTATAGTGTCATGAGATTGATATGATGTTGATGTGAGATAAATTCATTTTACAAACAAGCGAATTGAATCTCAGAGATTAGATGACATGGTCATGGTCAGACAGCTTATACTCAAGTCCATTGATCTATCCAATGAATCATGTTGCCTCGCCACCTACTCATGCAACTGTAGGGTTCAAACAAGACTGTGATTGTGAAAAAGTCATGCAAACTCTGGGTATTATTATCATAATGGAAATTAAGAGACTCAGTAGAAAATGGTTGGTAAATATAAGAGCTGCCCTCCTCTGAGTAGAGTTTTTGTCATTTTAGAACATCTTTGGGTCGGGGGAGGGAGGAAATACCCAACAGATTCAGGTTAGTTAATAGGAAAAATGTCTCTAGTCCTGCAATCTTGTGTCACACACATTCTCATTGGACTAAAGGTCTTTACACTGGAGGATGGTACAGCAGTGAAGGTGAAGGGTCTTCACCGTAATAGCCTCCAGTGAGGAGATGTGATATATGGTGTTGAAATGTCAAGTGTAAAATGTTGTCACTGTTTTTCTTTTTCCCATCAGGGGAGCACTGACAAAACTGAAAACACTTCACATTTTTTCCTGACACTTTCCAGGGCTTTTCTCTGCTAGACAACAGCGATGAAACAAACTTCTGAATGGAGGGATGAGGGGTCTGGAGAAATATGAATTCTGTAGAACCCAGAATAAAAGCTGACCTTGGAGTCTGGAAGGCCTACGCAGCAGGCCTACCTCTGACCCAGATTGTCTGTTGGACCCTGGACAAGCCCTTGAACCTCTTGATAGCTCAAGGACCTTACTCATTTACAGAGAATATTCTGATCTGTGCTGTTAGAGGAGATTTTTCACCAGAAACTTCCTACACCAAAAAAATCACTTGTCTAGTCAGCAGACAAAGCATTGAATGTCAGAGCTTGAAGGGATCTTAGAACAATGGATGTAATATTTTTGAGCTAGAAGGGATTTGAGAGATCATCTAAATCAGGGTTCTTTACCTGAGGTCTATGATCTTGGGTTAAAAACAAAGCAAAATTTAAAAAAAATTATATAATCAAAAGGCATTTTAAAATAATAGTAATAATAATGGCTCTCATGTACTTACATGGTTCTTACTATGTGCCAGGCACAGATCATCCTCATTTTACAGTTGAAGAAGCTGAGGCAAAAAGAGGTTATGTGACTTGCCCAGGGTAATACAGCTGGTTAAGTATCTGGGTCTGCATATGAACTCAGGTCTTCCTGACTCCACAGCTAGCACACTATCAACTGAGTCGTGTAGCTGCCCTAATTATATTTCAATAAAATTGAAGTTTCTTTATAATCCAGTATGTTTTATCTTAGGCAGTCAAAAACATTATTCTGAGAAGAGGGCCATGGACTTTTTTCAGTCATTCAGTTGGGTGTCTGAAACTCTATGACCCCATTTGGGGTTTTCTTGGCAAAGATACTGCAGTGGTTTTCCATTTCCTCTTTCAACTCATTTACAGATGAGGAAATTGAGGCAAACAGGGTTAAGTGACTTGTCCAAGGTCACACAACCAGAAAATATCTGAGATCAGATTTGAACTTAGGAAGATGAGTCTTCCTGACTCCAGACTTGGTACTGTGTCCTCTGTGTCATGTAGCTGCCCTCCATAGACTTCACTTCCATAGATTACCCCCTCATTTGGCCAAGGAGGAAATACAAATATAGAGAAAGAAAGTCACTTACTCAAGGTCATATGAATACTTTTAGATCCTTATCCGAGATGTTAGCCACCTCTTCCATCTGCTAAAGCCACAGTTTCAAAGGGAAGCCACTGACAATCTCTATGACCCTAAAGTTCCAGCTACTGTCATGGAACTGAAAGAAATATCTTAACGGAAACCATGTCCTATGATACTAATCTATACTTATACTTCCTCAGCATATGCTTTAAAGCCAGGAAGGGTTCTTAAAAATCATCCAATCCCACCCCTTAATTTTTATAAAGGCCAAGTGAGGTACAGCAATTCACCCAAAGTCAGGGTCAAACTCTGGTCTTCAGATTCACATTCAATGGTCCTTCCATCACTCTACACAAGAGTAACAGAGCAGAAAGTATTGATCAAGCTTGCCTATGGGCCAAGGGCAGTGGATAAGAATGGCAATGTCAGTTCTGGTCCTCAAGTAGTTTATATTTAATAGGAGAAAGAACATGCAACAAGTAGGCAGACACAAAAGCTGACTCCAGAGTCTGCCAATCATCAGTGCCTTCCCCTCGCAGAATACTTTCTGCCTAATAGACAGGTAGATGTGATAGGGATAGAAATAATATACATGGTAATGTGTCATAGATCTATGTGGACACACATACATATATCATTACACATTATGGTGATGTGTGTTACGTGTGTGTACCTATACATATATGTGTGTGTGTATATATGATACATAATATATATGTATTATATATTACTATATGTGTTAGCAGAGATAGGTAGGTGGCTTACTGCATAAAGCACTGGACCTGAAGTCAGGAAGGCATGAGTTCAACTAAAGCCTCAGACATATACCAGCTATGTGATCCTGAACAAGTCATTCAAACCCTGTTTGCCTTAATTCACATTCAAGGAAATGGCAAATCACTCCAGTATCTCTGCCAAGAAAACCCCATGGACACTATGGTCCATGGGGTCATGAAAGAGTTGGACACAAGTCAATGACTGAACAAGATCAAATATATGTATATGTATTGTATGTGTGTGTATGTTTGTGTGTGTATGTGCATCCAGCTCCAAACACAACCTGTATGTTGAATTGCTTCTAACTTCAGGATCCTTCCTTCAAACCACCTAGTAACCTATGGCAGCTTGGACACCCCTGAGTTTCTCTAAGCTGTGGTTGAAATTCATATTGTCAACATGTCACAATGACCCCTTGGAAGAAACATGCCCTATGACATTACTACCCACTGTGTAAATAGTGGTTCTTTTCCTTTATCCCCAGTCTAACTCTTTGGAGATCCAAGAGAGGTGCTTCTCATCTTTTTTTCCCCTGAATTTGGTGAATGGGTCTGTGTGTTTTTCTTTGTAGTCACTACTTACTTAGCAGAGTCCCTGGCACAAAATAGCAGCTTAACATATGATTTTTGATTAATTCTTTTCTTTATTCACTCCGAATGTGCAGGTTTTATGTCAACTTTCAGCTGTTTTCCTCAATAGGTGGTGACTAGCATTTAAACTGGATGGTGCTTTAAGGTTTATAAAGAGTTTTACATGTGCTGTCTTCTTTGACCCTCACAACAAGCCTGGGAGTCTGGTATTATTATTATTATAGATGAGGAAACTGAGGCAAGGGGAGGTTAAGTACCTTGCCTTTGATCACACAGCTCAAAAGTGTCTGAGACAAGATTTGAACTCAGATCTTCCCTACACTGCCTAGATGCTATGCTGAGCCTTATTTTCCAGACTGAACAGGTCTATATCTTCCAAACTTTTTGATATCTGTGCATATGTGTACATGTACATACATATACATATACACACAGACATGTGTATGTATACATATTTATGTATATCTACATATTTGCATGTACACGTATACATACACACATACAATATATATTTCTGTTTTCTGTCCAGTGAGCAATCACTATAGTGTCTATAAATGTCTGTTTTTATTTTGTTTCTTAACTTTTTGACTATAAGGTCATCTCTCTGTCTCCAATTTCTCTAGCTTCTAAACCATCCTATAAGAATTACAAGATCAGTCTTTCTGATGCATAACTCTGGCTTACAACTCCATTCAGAACACATTTTAGCTGTCCATTTGGTGCAAGAAAATTCCACCCCATAACTTGGATGTGCCAGGGTCTCTACAATCTGCCTCCACCCTATTGAACTTTCCCCCCCTCTCACCTGCCATGTGCTCTCCAGCCCACACTGTATTCTTACACCCAGTTGACTGGTGTGCTCTTGTCTATCTATGGCCCTCACTATTGTTCCTTGGTCAGTCCGTTGATTACCAAGCTCTCTACTCTAGGATGCCTTTATATCTCTGTGGCTCTACACTGTTAGTATTCTACATTTTGAGGCCCAGCTTTGGGGTCACATCTTCCATGAAACTTTCCTGAAACTCCTACCTCTTGCTAATGTCCTCTCAGATGAAAACGTACTTCCCGTCTTCGTGTCTGTAATGACCTCTTGTTTAGAAGCAATGAGATATGGTGAAAAGGGCCTAAAGTCACAAGATCTAGGTTTGGGAGTCCAACTCTCTTATTGAAAGGTGAGGAATTGAGGCCCAAACATGCAAAGTGAATTGGATCCTATGATCCAAGGTCATAAGATCATAGTTTTTAAGTTGGAAAGAATGTTAAACACCACTGAATCTAGCTTCCCTTAAAAGATAAAGGAACTGAGGCTGAGAAAAGTTAAATGACTTGCCCAGGGCACATAGTTAATAAGTGTGTGAAGTAGTCCTTGAACTTAGATCTTCCACTACCTACTATGTAAGCTACCAGCCTAGTGGCTTAGTTGGTTATTCATTTAAGAAGTCATCTAATTGGAATCCAAAGCCTAGTCTCAGTACCAGATATACTTTCATTTCTATCATGCTACCTACAATCACTAGGCCACTGATTGAGTCTTAACTTAAGGAACCCCTGTAGCACCTAGACACTTTAAATTTGATTTTATTTTAATTTTCAGTTCCAAATTCTCACACTCCTTTCACCTTCTCCACACCCATTGAGACAGCAAGAAATACAATAAGTATTACACATATGAAGTCATGTTAATCGTGTTTCCACATTAACTATGTTTTTAAAAAAGGCAAGAAAAATAAAAGAAAGAATAAACTTAAAACTACACTGAGTCACCAATTCTCTATTTGAAGGCTGAGAACATTTTATACCTTGAATTATTTTGAGTTGTGGTGGATCATCATGTTTATCAGAGTAGCTAAGGGTTGATCACCCTTACAATATTACTATCACTGTGAACTATGTTCTCCTGGTTCTGCTCATTTCACTTTGTATCAATTTATATGTCTTCCCAGGTTTTTCTGAAACAATTCTATTTGTCATTTTTTATAAACAGTAGTATTCTATCCATCACAGTCATGTACCACAACTTATTCAGCCATTCCCCAGTTGATGGGCATCCCTTCATTTTCTAATTCTTTACCACCACAGAAAGAGCTGCTATAAATAATTTTGTACACATAGAACCTTTTTTTGGTGTGGGGAGGGATCTCTTTGGAATGCAGACCTAGTAGTAATATCCCTGGGTCAAAAGGGATAGACAGTTTTCTGACCCTTTGGGCCTAGTTCTAAGTTGTTTTCCACAGTGATTGGATCAGTGTACAATTATACCAAAAATCCAGACACTTTTCATTAAGAAGGTCCTTAATACACAAGAATTGTTTGATTGCTTTAATTCATCGCATAGAATTCTAAAATGCCAAAGTTGAAAGGAACCTTAGGATTAACCCATCAATAAGAATTTATTAAGCCCCCATCAAGTGCCAACCATCCAGCTAGGCCTGGCCCCCAAAATGAGACACTAGCTGCCATCAGGGAGTTTACCCTATACTTACAGAATCAGCACACAAGTAAAGATAAATAAATACAGAATTCCAGAATGATGGAATGAAGAACCTACCTGGAAAGGATGTTAGATTGTAGGGGAGGGAGAACTGAGCCTGTGATTTCACTGAGGTAATGAAACCTTGATGAGCAACCTCCTCTGGAAAGAAAAGGTAGAAAATAAGTATTTATTAAGTGGCTACTCTGGGCCAGGCATAATAGTAAGCGTGTTTGGTTGGGTCATTTTTCAATTGTATCTGACTCTTTGTGACCCCATTTGGGATTTTCTTGGCAAAGAGACTGGAGCGGTTTGTCATTTCCTTCTTTAGCTCATTTTACAGATGAGGAAGCCGAGGCAAGTAGGGTTAAGTGACTTGCCTAGGGTAGCATAGCTAGTAAGTGTCAGAGGACAGATTTGAACTCATGAAGATGAGTCTTCCCAACTCCAGGACAAGTGCTCACTCCATTGTGCCACATTGCTGCCCAGAAACATTTTAGAAGTATTATCTATTTGATATTCCTAACAACCCTGAGAGGTTGATGCTATTATTACCCCCATTTTATAGCTGAACTGTCCGCCAAACTCAAGTTGTGATTTACCTGGGGTCATACAACTAGTGTCAGAGTCTCGATTTTAACTCAGATTTCCCTAACTCTAGGCCAGTTTTCTATTTACCAAGCCCCCTCGCTGGCTCCACAAAACAATCATCACCTTCTTTGTGACATAGTTTTAGAGAGTTGTCTAAAATGCCAAGAGAATAAGTGATTTACCCAGGGTTCAACAGCCTGTAGGTGACAGGGGCAAAATTTGGTTCCAGGTCTTTTCAGTTCTCAAACCAAAAATCCCTTTACATTTTGTCATTCACCTCTCTGAACTGAACCATTCCAAGTCTCTTATTTTATAGCAGAGGAAACCAAGACCCAGAAAAATAAAATTAATCACCCTAGGTAGCACAGTGGGTTGATGGCAGAGTCAGGTTTGCAGTGGATTAAAAAGGGCTTTTTCTTATTGATTTGAATTCTTTCACATTGTCTGATTCGACCAATGGCTCCCCTGTCATTTCCCGCTGCCTACTGTCATTCTTATACGTGACGTCTATTTCTCTGCAGGGGCCTTTTTAGGGGAAATATGGCATTATGGTGCTCAGTCATGTGGGTGTTCAGATTGCACGAGCAGCAGCTACCTGAGGGTTTCTGACTCATCTTTGAGGCAAGCCAGTTCGAGATCACAGCAAGGCATAGACTGGGGTTAACAGTTCTGGGCATCTGGGATACTTGACAAATTACAAAGAGTTTAGGTAAGAAGCGCCAGATGGATGAAGAGACTGGAAGGAATGATGAATTCGGAGAAATTAAAAATGACTAAGTAAGGGATAGCCTGGCTAACCTGTAATTAAACGGACAAATTTGAAGGAACCCAAATGTTAAAAGGGTAACTAGAGTAGGGTTGGGGAGGGAAGAAGTTATCTAGACTTTACAAAAAGCATTCAAATATCATAAATCTCATTCATCAGATCTTTCTCCCGCCCAGCCACCACTTGAAATGTCTGCCTGTTGTCTTCAAGCCTTTCAGTCTGGTACCCAGAGGTCTTTACCATGTGGTTGCAATGTAACCTTTTCCTCTACAACAGTAGAGGAAATCCATCCTGGCCTCTTCTTTTCTCTCCCCCAAACCAACCTACCTTTTCTCGTGCTTATCTCCCATATTTATTGCCCATCCCAACCCCACTCTGTACCCAACATGAATTTATTCAAATGCTACTTAGTCCTTCAGTGCTCTATTCAAGTGTTGCCTCCTCTGGGAAGGCTACGTGGATTGCTCTCACCCACACTGTTCTCACTTTGAATTCCTACAGCCCCAGTATTCTATACCAGAAATGTCAAACTCAAATAGAGACAGACCCCTTTGGGTCCATAACGACTTCAAAACCACAAAGCAGCAATGTCAGTGTTGTATTTTTAATTTGTTAAATATTTCCAAGTTACATTTTAATCTAGTTTGGGCTCTACTGGGCAGCAGACTTGAGTTGGATACTTCTGGTCAGTTCAATCCAGAGGCAGCACATGGGGCAGTGGAGGGCACTGAAAATGGAGTCCACAGACAATTCTTGATTATGAAGATTATTACAACTATGGGCAAGTCATGGGGCTATTTTTCTTTTGTTTTGTTTCAATGCCTCCCACATGATAGACACTTAATAAAATGCCTGTTTGTTTTATTGACTAAAACCTCTCTAAGCTTTAGTTTCGTCTATAAAATTAGGATATCCATATTTGAACTGTACCATTTACCTTATAGGGTTGTCAGGAAAACTCTTTATAAGTTGTGAAGCGCTGTAAAAATGTTAGCTCTCATTAATTTAGCATTAAATTATATTAAGTTTTTCATTGTTCTCCAGTTGGCTTGTGTACGCATAACTCTTAGTTTTCTGGCCTCTCCTACATCCTCCTTGAGGGCAGAAACGAATGAAGTAAACCAGATGTTGTCTCATCAAGGCAGAGTGCAGATCTTATTACTCTTCTAGTTCTGAACACAATATCTTGATTAGTGAAATCCAACATTGTATTAAATTTTTTGACTTCTGTATCATACTTTTAAAGTCATATTCAGCTGAGTCCACAAAGTCCCCGAGATATTTTGTTTTCAAATGAATTGATATCAAACCATCTTTCCATCTTGTATTTTTAACTTGAATTTTTTTCATACCCAACATAAGATTTCCCATATGATCTTATAAATTCCATCACATGTAAGTTAGGTAGCCCAATCAAATCTCTGCTTCTTTTCTTGGTCATTCAGTGTGTTACTTTTCCCTCCCAGATTTGTATCATATAATGTGATAAAGACGCCATCTCTGCCTTTGCCTGATAAAAATTGTAAACATCGCAGATGTATATGTCTGTACTCCTTTGGGTTATGAGTGTCCCTGAGGAGTTTCATGTAATGGATTATACTACAGACTTTTGGATATCTTAAGGCATAGCAAGACACAAAAGACTGGAGAAGTGATGATGTTATTTTATAAAATCAGTTTCCAAGTGACTTTATTTGTACCTTTGGCATTGCCAAATGAAGTAATTTATCCCAAGTACTTGAATATGGTTATGGGGTGCAATTATGGCCCTAGGTCCATGTTATATAATACTTTGGAAAGCCTCTGTGGATGTACCACATACTTGGCAACAAGTTTCTGCTGGCTTTAAAACACATGTTTTCTTCAATTATCCATTAATTGACTGCTATGAGCAATGATACCCATCTTACTGCCCATGCTTACTACCCAATGTGACTTAGGGAAAGTAAGAAAGAAAACAAGTGGAGAAGGGAGGAAGGGTAAAGGGAAGGGAGAAAGGGGAGAGGGGAAAGGGAAAAGAGGATGGAGAGGGAAGGGGGTGAGAGGGAACCAGGAGAAGGGATTGAGGAGGCTGCGATATGCTGCAGGACTGGGATTTAAAAACAACCAGTTGAACAAAAACAGTGAATGTTTCATTTTTGCTGTTGCTTTTAAGGATCAGAACAGTGGCAGTTAATGTGATTGCCATGTGAAGGGCTGGGTACCCCTCCTGGTATGTTGCTCTTTAGAGATTAGAATTTTTAACTAAATTATTTGTAGACCCTACAGAGAGACTGAATAATTGCACAGCCCAAGAATCCCCAACTTAAATTATTCTGGCTAGCTTCACAGCTGGTGGAATATAGCTCAGAAACATTACTAGCTATCTCTTGTCTCTGGGATTAAAATAAAATAAAATACCCCCTCACTGATATTTAAGGCTCTCCACAGTAGGGCTGCAACCTGTCTTTCCCACCCATTTCCTTTCTGTTTTTCATGCACTTCATGCTCTAATAAATACACACCCCCCAGCCCCTCTGAGTATTTGTGTAGTACATCCCTCTTGTCCAGCACCTATCCTTTCCTCATCATTGAAAATCAAAATTCTCTTCTTTCAAGGATTAGCTCAGGTATTGCCTCCTCCAAGCCATCTTTACTGAATCACACTTTGTTCATACCTCTGCCCTTATTACAGTCTACCTTGTAATCGTATCAATCTCTGCACTCAGCGTATCCCTCTGTAGATTTTCAGTTCCTTGATAGTTTCTTTGCCATTTGTTATCTCTTTCTCTATCGCCTAGCAAAATGTCTTGCAAATAATAAGCACTTAATAAATGCATTTAAATGAAAGAGTAAGCATATATCACCTTTTTTATATCAGGCTTGGGTCACTAACTTTCCATAGACTTTGGTTAAGTTTCTTCCTGTCTCTCTGTCTCAGTATATTCTTACCTCATTTTTCTCTACTCCTTCTCAGTGTTCCAATGTCCAATGGAAAATATGTTCTGTTGGCAATTTAATTTTGTCTGTGATATTTTTTCTCTTTGTACCTAACTATCTAGCATAGTGCTTTTCCTATGTCGTTTAATAAGTATTTATTGCATTGAAAATCCCAGCTCTGCCTCTTACTGACAGTATGACCTTGGACCAATCACTGAATCATAGAATTTTCAAGTAGGAAAGGACCTTCGCAGCCTTTCAATCCAATGCAAGCCTGAAGCGAAATCCCTATGACCATCCAGCCAAGGGAATAGTCATCTAGTTTCTGCTGGAAGACCTCCAATTAAGTTCATGATCTGTTATTTTGTAGTCTTTCTACTGGTACCCAACCTGCACTTCTCCTTTGCCTTCTGACAGGGCTTTAATTTCTTAATATATTCTAGCTTTCCATGACTTACAGTCATATAACAATGCAGTAGACTATTACTGTTACAAAGAAGATAGGCTCTTTGGGGGTGGGAGGGAGAAGTTTTAAGTAGGTAAGCAGCTATTAAGTACTTGTGTTTAAGGTACTGTGCTAAACATTGGAGATACAAATACAAACAAAAAGAGAGATTGTAATGTCTTACATTCTAATGGGGAAATATAATACATAAAATGGAGGTGAAAAATGTCAAGGGGAGACATAGTGGCCAAGTTCAGAAAGTCAGCAGCATCACTGTCAGGGAAATGAAGCCTGGTTGGCTGGGGTCTGTCCCCAAAAGGAACTCACCCAGGGGAAAAGAGCACTAATATGACAGAGGGATTTTCTAGGGGGAAAGGACCCAGAGTTGGAACTCATTAAAGGAACTTTGCATAAGGCAACCCAGCACATGTTTCTTCTTTTTCATTCTAAGCTTAACTTGTCAATTTGTATTATCTGTCCAAGATACATATTCTGGTAGATGTGTCCTACAGATTGCCCCTAGTCAGTCTAACTGCATATCACAATATCAACAATAAACATTCCTCACCCTCTTGTTTTGTTTTCTTTTTCCTCTGTAGATGATTAGGCCAAACTCTTTTGAGTGGTTACAGATCTTTTCTGGGAATCTCTGGATCGTTGTTGGGCTTAAAGCAAGAAACACAATATAATCCACAAACAGAAACATCTGGAGGTGCTCACGATACTCAGGCAATTTCTCCTCATCTTTGACCCTAGCACTTCACCACCATAACAGTAGCAATCACATTTGGAGAGTATGTGTCTCCTTAATTTATACTTTACCCAATATTTTTGAGCAAAAGGTGACTGAACCAAGGTGATCACTGTTATCTTTTTCAAAGAATCTAATTTTAATATGTGGATAGGAAACGGTTAGAAAAGAACCTCCAACGTGGCATTAAGTTCAACTGAATTAAATGTTATTTTAAAAAAAAAGTAATCAACTGACAAAAATAAGAATGGGATCTTGTGTTGTCTTTATCTTTCAGGCAACTGTGAGAGGGGAAGGATAAATTTTACTGTGGAATGTACAATGATTTTCATAAAAATTTTATAGAGCTAGAGGAGGTGTTCAGGTGAATAAAAGTTGACATTCACTCATTCACCATTTTTAAGGCCCAAGATTTTTTCCATGTACCTTCCCTTTCTTCAGGTAGCTCATGAACCAATCCCTCAAATCCATAATAAATGTGTCTATTTGAGCACAGAACTCCTCTCCCTACACTTGGTCTGATCTAGCTGTTTTCCCCCTTGGTTCCCCTTTTGCCCATTTCTGTCTCCTTCATAAGGATATCTGGAATCTGAATGCAGTTATTCTCCTTTCCTCAGTGATGTTGTTATGAAAATATTTTCATCCGTAAATGCCTTTGGGATGACTCTGCATAGTTGAGTCTCTTGCCATGCTTTCTTTAAACCTCTTTTGCCCTCTACTGCTTTTTTTTAACTTTTATGAGATGATGCTACTCATAATCTTTTTTCCATAAGATGTCAACAATGTTTGTATTATAAATTGGCATTGCTCTTGGCCTCCATATGTCTCTGCTTGATAGTATTTGTTGACTCCAGACCATTTTAGGCTTCTTTAATTTCCTTGGGCAGCTAGGTGGCACAGTAGATAAGAATGCTAGAGTCAGGAAGACTCATCTTCCTGAGTTTAAATCTAGCCTCAAATGCTTAGTAAAGGTATGACTCTAGGTAAGTCACTTAACCCCATTTACCTCATCTGTAAAATGAGTTGGAGAAATAAATGAGAAGCCATGCCAGTATCTTTGCCAAGAAAACTCTAAATGGGGTCACAAGGAGTCAGACATGACTGAAAAATGACTCTGCAGCAACAAATCCTGTAATGATGTTAATTGATATGTCGGTTAAACTTATGTATAAAATTATCTTTTCTTCTGTCATGTTCTAATGTTTGTCAACAATAGTTTGCCCAAACAGACCAACATGGAGTTTTTTAAGTATACAATATACATTTTCTCATTTTTTTCATTTTTAATTTTTTTTCTCATTTTTATTCTTTCTTCTAACTTCGAATTAATTTTGATCATTGAACTAACAAATTGGACTATGTGACTAAGGAATGGCTCCCACATTAGTAAGAAGTTGATTCTTTCTGTTAAAATATATCTGACTTCAAATTTTGGGTGTGCCTGACATAGTGCTCTTATATTCTCTGGTCAAAATCAACATTGATGTTCAGGTGTGCAGATTATACGTAGTCTATAACACCTTAACCTCTCACTCTTTACTCTTCATTCACATATTCTTTTTTTTTGTACAACCTTGACTATTCCCACCTTTTCACTGAATTCTCTAAATACAAAAGTATATGTTTACTTAATTTGGAGGCTCTTAGCAAGTTGCTGGTAGGAGTTTTCTAACTTTAATAGCTAATATTACGGGTCTCGGAAAAATCTTATCATGAGATTACAGTGGAAGGTGACCAGTTCATAATACAAACATTGTTGATATCTTATAGAAAAAGAAGAAAAAAGATTATGAGTAGTATCATCTCATAAAAGTAAAAAAAAATCAGTAGAGGGCAAAAGAAGTTTAAAGAAAGCATGGCAAGAGATTCAACTATGCACCTGAAATTATGTTGGTGAACCCAAAAACGTGTCCAAACAAACTTCTTTCTTTGCTTTTATGAAGAAACTTCATGAGCCCTCTTTTAATTTAACTTTAGGGCCATTTTTTATTCTCATTTTATTTATAGGAAAAATATCAAGATTGATATGATCCCATTCCCTCAGTAGTAAATTCACCTTTGAACCACCAGCTCCAGATGAGGACCTAACTTTTGGAAGTGTTGGACTAGCACCAGGAAGAAATAAGGCAACTGCTATGTATAGGAAGCATAGGTGGGGCTCAGCCTAGCAGCAGCTGTTGGTTAAGGTCTTTTGATTTGACTTCCCAATCCTTAATCCATTTACTTCCCCCATGCCCCACTCCAAAGTTCTGGGGATGATCCTTGTTGCTTTGGTAACTGTCCCCCCCAACTTAATACTTTGCAACCATCTTGTACATTGGTTCCCCTCAACTTAGTTCAGTTTTTTGTGGTTATTGTTGCTTATCTGTGTGTTTGTTTTGTTGCAGAGGTCTATCCCTTGTCCAGGGCTTACTAGCAGGGAAGGCAAAGAGTATTTTATGCTGATAATGGCTTTGGATGACTCCCTTCCCCAAGTCTTGCAGACACCTAGCTGAGAGGATAGACTCTAAACTTTGCAATAAAGTCTTTAGTGGATTTACCAGCTTCATAGACATGAACTTCAATTTGACTCCTACAAAAAACTTTGCTATGGGAAAGTTAGGTGGCATTTTTTCATGTGTGTTTGTTTTTTTGAAATGTGCTACTCCTTGAGAGGAGTAGAGAAAGCTGTTTGAAGTATATTCAGAGCAAAAGTTAAAGACAAACTAGAGGAAACTCCACCTACATTTGACAAGTCCTTGGGTAAACAGAAGGAGAATGTTCTTGATTTTCAGGTTGTTGTTTTTTTTTTTCCATCTGAAAACAGGAGCCAAGTTGTGACGGAGCCGGGTGAGGAAGGAAGTAGTATCTCTTTCAGTTCTGGCATAGAAGTCAAGCCTTACTTTCCCTATCTGAATTGTTTCTTTGTTGAGTAACCCAAGGTCACAAAGTAAAGTAGCATGTTGGGGATCAATGTCAAGTCCTCTGATTCTGAATGTAGGGCTCTTTTTACCTCACAGACCTACTCAAGAGCTACTATGTACAAGGAACTGCGTGGATATAATGGTTAAAAGAATGCCATGTTTAAATTATGACTAAAACATGATTTAAAAGTAATTTTTTAATTAAAATACCACTTTAAAAAGTGTTCCTACTCAACACTTTCCAAAAACCTTCAAAATGTTTCAAATCGACTGGGGTGGTATAGTGAATAAAGTATATGTGCAGCTCATTATTCTAGAAAGCATGTTGTAATAAGGCCAAAGAAATTCAGGAGTTCTTCCCTTTTTTTGTGAGTGGCATGGACATTTGGAAGACTGGACCCTCTGCCTTTTGTTGAATTCCTTCCCATACTTCATAGCCCAACACAAATGGGACCTCCTCCTAGAAGCCTCCCTTGATTTCCCCTTATTGGCTATGACCTTCTGCTCTCATTTCTCATAATACTTCTCTAATATACCTTATACTTTGACTTCTTTATGAATCCTTGGCTACATCATTGTGGATTCTTCCTCTGTCAATGGGGCTCAGAACCTTTTACTTGTTCTCATTCATCTTCTGAAAATCCTTTGTAGAGGATCTCCCCACACAACAGATGATATAATCTGGTTTCTTTAGAACCACAGTCTACTCCTTCAGTGTTCAGTTTGAACACATTGCTTTTTATTTTCTTGCTCACAAACTAACCAACCACATTTTCCAGATCTGCATGCCCTCAAGCACATCTCTTACCATACTTAGTGAATTCATTTATAGCTACATGATACATCTCTCTCTCATCTTTCCATTGCTCTACAAATCATCCATGGTTTAGATTTTTCTGGGATCATGCTGATTTGTGGTTCTGAGCTACAAGGTATCACTAGAACTATGTTGCCAATGGGAGATGGCATTTGCAGCATGAGCAACTGAGAATTATTTGAAGCACTGTGCAGTTTCTCAGTTCAATTTAGCCCGATCTACTCCCCCTATTCTATTCTGGCACAATCCCATTTTCCATTTTCAGTACATTCCCAAAGTACACATAACAATAGACTAACTTGCCAGGTTTTCCCTCCATCCAAATATAATATGGGCATTCCTGTTACTTATATAACAGCTGTAATGTATGCAGAACATTTTATATTCCTCACAACAAGATATCCTCGTTTGTTCCTTTTTGTGAGGAAAGCACTATTATCATTAACATTTTACAGATGAGGAAACTGAAGCTGTGAGAGGTTTGCCCAGATCCACACAGTAAATGTCCGAAGCAAAATTTGGATTCAGGTCTTCTCGATTCCAAGTCTATTGGTCTATCCACTGTGCCACCCAGCTGCCTCTAGTTTAGTTTTCATCCTATTTTCCCCCTAATGTATGTAGTATTAGACTGACTTCTATGCATTCAATTATTCTGCATGGTAGCATATAGGAAAGAGGGATGGACTCAATCAAAAGAAATTGGTTCAAATCTCATCCCTACGATTTACTAACTGAATGATTCTTAGGCAAATCCCTTAAATGCACTACCTCCTGTCCTCAGGAATTTCCATTCTATTGATTACTTAGAAAAGATAAACAGGCTTTTCTTTAACCATCTTTCCCTTTGTTCTAGCTATTGATTTGTTGTTTGGTTGTCAGTAGTAGAAGAATTTTACTATCTGCTTCCCCTTCCCATGTCACTTCCATTTATATTATGACTCCATTGGAGGAAGAGCCCAGAGAAAAGAGCCTCAGATGCCTCCCTGTAAAATGGGTAGGTTGGTCTATATGAAACCTGAAATTCTTTCCAGAGCTAAAATTCCACATTCAGTATTATAAGGTCCTTTGCAGCGGTGACATTCTGGATTCATTATAGTTCCACTCCATGTTCTGAGATCCTTTCAAGGGCTAAGATTTATCTTCTATGCTCTAATATTTTTCCCAACTATGACATTCTATACTTTTGGTGTTGTTTTTCTAAGGCCCCTTCTAGAGCTAATCTTCTATGTTCCATACATGGAAATCCCTCCTGATCCTAACATCATGTACGTGTGTTTGCGGTTGTTCTAACATCCTTGGTAGCCCTTGTATTCTATGACTTTATGAGTTTAAGAGCTGAGGATGGTCATAGAGTTGGATTGAACCTGTTACCACTTGCTCTATATTCATAGGGTTCTGACTCCCAGGAGCAGTTATATTCATAAAACCAAACAGATTCAGATGGGGAGGTAGCAGTGTATAAAAAGAAATCAATTTGTCATCTCAGGAGCAGCAGGATGAAAAGATAAATTGCATTTTTGCAGCAACAAAATGCATTTTATCTGGCTTTTAAAACCAATTTTTAGCCTGCAAAAAAAGTGGCCCCAAAGGATTACGGTTGTTGTTCAGGAGTAGATAGGTTTGTGTGCTAGATCACAAAGATGTTTTCCCTGTCCAGTCTGAGAGAAGGGATAATCAGTTATTAAACTGATATAAGCCACTCACTATATATATACCTCTCTATATACACATTTATTTATATAGTCCCATGTATATACATGTATATATCTCTGTGAGTATGTTTCAGCTGTTTTTTAGTCATATTTGATTCTCTGATCACATTTGGCATTTTCTTGGCAAAGATACTGGAGTGGCTCACCATTTCCTTCTCCAGCTTATGTTACAGATTGAGATCCTCAGACAAAGAAGGTTATGTGGCTTGCCCAGAGTCACACAACTAGTAATATCTAAGACCAGATATGAAATCATGAAGAGGAGTCACTCTGACTCCAGCTCCAACACTCTATCAACTGTGCTACTTACCTGCCCTACATTTTACACACACACACACACACACACACACACACACACACACACGTATATGTATACACATGTATGTATGTGTGTATAGTATGTATATGTATCAAGTATGTATAAATGTATATGAAACAAGTATATATCAAGTTAATACACCAAATAATAACTTATTTCTTATTTATATATTTTAGAGACATATTTATACAAACATGCAATATAAAATTATTGATATTATCTATAAATATATAAGTATATGAACCTTACATTAATATATTATTAATTAAGAATATTAATGTATTATATATTTATATGTCTATCAATAGTCCTTTAACTAAAATCATGATTTTTTTTTCTGAAAACATTTTTGTAAGATAGGAAGATTTTTGTTCTATCTTCACCATTTTCAAGCCCTGTCAATTTTGTTTTGGTTTTTTTTCCCCTAAAGTGGGAAGTTCAGAATCAGATTTTTGTTGTGAGCTGTTTCAGGAAAAAAAAAGGGAGGTTTTTTTTCTTTGAGGGTTTTTTTGGGGGGAAAGGAGGGAGTATTTGGTTTTTGAAGAAGAAAAAGGCTGCATTTTGAATCTGTCATTTTGTTTGATAGTCTCTCAGAGAAAGGAAACCTCTCTATTTATCTTGTGGTCTGCGGGACATTAAATAAATCCTACGGTAAAATAGTTTGGCTCCTATTTTAAAGCAGAGACACATGAGGCCAGCTACCCCAAAGCAGCCTCTGTTGATTTGTGAGTTAAGTAGCTATATACACAAATTCTGTTTTCCCTTTGAACAAACCCAAACTTGTTTTTCATCACCCAAATACAATCTGATTTCCAGGAGTTGGTTAGTGATAAAAATGTCTTCAGATGGTACAAGGCAATCCGGTGAAGGCAAAGCAGGTCCTTGACAGAAAGCATATACTGGAATCTTAGCTCTTCTCCCTAACTACATGTGTCATCTTAGGGACCATTCTGGGCCTCAGTTTTCACATCTGTAAATGGAAGGGGAGATTGGAGAGCTTATAAGATTCCCTTCCACTTTGGCATTCTGAGACTTCTTTTCAGACAATGAAACCAGCTTTCTGCAGGAACGATAAGATGGGCTCAGGCACAAACTGAATTCATACCTTGAGGAGAAAATCCGTTTTGGTGACCTCTTGGGTACTTTCCTTCCCTACGATTCTATGGTCTGTGCATTTGGAGGCACATCCATTTAACTGTGCTATTGAAAATACTCCACTCTTTTTATTTTTAAATATTGATGATGAACTTAAAAAAAAATTAACTGTGGAGCTGGCAGTTCAGTAGATGACAGAATCACAATCCACACTATTTAATAGCTAAGGATTATATAGGACTTTAAGTTTTGCAAAGCAGCTAGCACGTTATCTTATTTGATGGTCACAACAAACCTGTGAAGTAGATTCCATTTACAGATGAGGAAACGGAAACTGAAATACATTATATAATTTGCCCAGGGTCACACAGCTAATAAGTGTCTGAGGTAGAATTTGAACTCAGGTCTCTTGGACTCCACTATGCCACCAAGCACTATCCTCAGAACTTCCCTATATAGTAAATAGCAACAAATACTATAATTCTCACTTTTTAGATTTGTTAACTAAGGTTTAGAAACATTAAGTGATTCTTTAATGGTTACACAGCTAGTTAACATAATAAATGAGGCCTCTTTCTTCTCCAAAAACTAGATGATATGTCCCTAACCTACCCTTAAAAATAGTATTTTTTTAAAAAGCTGACACTTTCTAATTTGCACCAAAAATCTCATTCTATAAAACTGTCCCTTCATAACTGTAGTTTGATACATAGATTGGCAGTGATGATAACAGGCTGGATTTGGACCACAGATTTCATGACTGCAGCTACAGCTTCTCTTTCCATCATATGTCCTGGTCTCTCAATTAGGAGGAGTCCCTAGGTTGTCCAATGTACAATTTATCTGCAGCACAAATACCATCTCTTTAGTCTGTGACAGTGTGGCCTGAATCCTACCTCATGATCTTTAGATCACTACCTACTAAGACAATCTATCCCATTCTTGGTTAGCTATGTTTGTTAAGAAGCTCTTCTTACACGGAGTCCCCATATAACTGACCCTAGTTTCATCATCTGGGTCCTTACGTTTCTACAGAAACAACGTTCTCATGATATGTGTATTGGCGGGTCCTGGCTGATATATTCTGGTGATTTCTGGAACTCTTAATGCATTAGTAAGAAAAGTCACTAACCAAAAATAAAGTCGACCTTCTCCTGAAATTTGTTCAAACATTCCCTAAGGGCTAATTTGAATTTAAATATGTGGAGGAAAATGGTTTTCTGATCCTTTCTTCTGGAAAGGATTAGGCGGAGTTTGATTACAGAATGAATGATGCATATTCATACTGGGGCTTTTATCTTGCCAATTTGTTTAATTTGCTACTCCCTAACTTAAAAAAAAAAAAAGCCTTGTATAGACCTTATGAAGGGAGCCAAAGCTTTCAGATCTTCTCATAAGAATAAACCAAAAGAAATTCTCTCCAGGCAGAGGGTTCAGGAAATAGAATAATTTGTACTGTTTCCCATAGAGGGATTATTAAAAAAAGAACAACAACTTTCACACTTCTCTTAGTCCAGGAAATAGTTCCAATGAGTAGATTTCCAATGAATTCACTGATGAAATACTGTGGCATTAGGGGAATCATAGACTATTGGAGCTGAAAGAGACATTCGAATGTGAAACATAATGTCAGAGCTGAAAGGGAACCTAGAACTTGGATATAGGATGCTAGAGCTAAAAGGGACCTCACATCATAGAACCCAGAACAGTAGGGTTGGACAAGAGCTCAGACAATGATCCACCTTCTCATTTTATAGATTAAAAAAGAAACCTAAGAATGTCTTGTGCAATGGGACATAAGTTTTGGCTGAGTAGGGACTGGAACTGATTTACTGACTCTTAGGTCCAGTGTTTTAGCTTTTAGATTGTTTACATAGGTGAGTGGCCAGAGCAGTGCTTTGTGATGAATTTAGGGTTATTTCATTTGATAAAGGCAACAGTAATCACAGTCATCAAATATCTGATAGATGATCCTGTAAGCCAGGATTTCTACTTTTTTTCCCATCTAGATGGCAGGACATGTAGCAATGATGGATGAAAGTTAAAGGGATTGCTCCCACCTGCCCTCAGGATTAGAAAGAACTGACAAAGAATAAAAGATGTATGAAAATGAAATCCATGGGCTCTAAAATTTGTATTTTACAAATGCTAAAGTATTTCAGCATTAAATGTACTGAAAATTAATACACTGGGACTTCTCAAGCTAGAAGAAATTTGTGAGCTAGCGTATTTCTTTTAAATAGTCATCTTTGGAAAACTAAACAAATCTTTCCATGAATTCTCCATCCCTGTTGATATTTAAACAGAGATTGTACTTGCCAAGGAAGATGTAGACACAATTCATGATTTGGATGGAATTCTGAATTAGATAATTTATGAGCTATCACCCTCCAACTCTGAAAGTATATAATAGAACTCATACATGTAACCAGGTCATCTAATGCTGAAGTTGGGGTTATTTCCAGCATATCACAGAGTTCTCCCTTGCTGCCTGACCTCATTCCATTTCAAGGCATCTGATGCGCCTTTGGATTTGGGGCTGTGCTAATGCCTTTTTCAGAGATTCGAAACCAGGTTCTGATCCTTTGTAGCTCTGTAACTTTGTGCAAGTCATTTCATTTTGATGTTCTATATCTAGTCTCCATGCATTCACATGAACCACCCTTCCTTGGAATAGATTTTCTCTCATTTTTTAGAGTATTGACTTTCCTTTAAGTCCAAGTGGCATATCCTTGTGAGGTCTTCCTTTTTCTCCCCATGATTTGTATTCTCTATTTAAATTATGTTATTTTTACTTAACTATGTATATGAATATGATAATCCTAACTTCCCCACCCCACCCCCTGGAATGTAAACTACTGAGGGTAAGAAGGGTCCATTTTTGTTTTTGTAGCCACATTGCCTAGCAGAGTGTCTCCCATATTTTTGTTGAATTGATTGAGTTCAGATTCTCTGGAGTTCAGTCACCCTGTGTGTAAAATACTAATAATACTACTAATAATGCTAGCTATATGACAGGGGTGCTATAAGGAAAAGATGTTGTGAATCTTAAAACATTATAGAAATTTGAATGTTCTGTTATTTTAATGTCATTCAGTAAATATTTATTTAGCATGTATAATATGGAAACATTGGTAAATAAGTCATTGGCAACATTGATGTAATGGAAACACACACACACACACACACAATGGGTTTGCAGTCAGAGGACTGCCGCTCATATCCGACCCGACCCTCAATACCTGTGGCACCTTGAGTTGTTTAACCTCTTTTTGCCTCGGTTTGTTCAACTGTAAATTGAATGAATTGGATTGGATGATATATAAGGTCCCTTGTAGCTCTAGATCAATAATGCTATGATGGCCACAGAACAGGTCACCCTCTAGCGTTAACACATAGACACAGTTTACCTTCTCTTTATCCAAGTGAGTGATATTAACACCACCATGGGATATCCTTATTGGGTTTTTAGCTGCATATTGTCAACCCAGCCCCTCAGTTTGGTCCATTCACAGCAACTGAGCCTGTATTGTGCCATGTGCCTTTCTGTACATGTTTACAAACATGGTCAACTTCCCACATTGGGCCTTTTCCCATTAGGCAAATTGGAGATTACAGGCCCAGTCTATGCTGTGGTCCTGATCCCATGGAGGTCCTGTAAAGGGTCAGTCATGTTAAAACCAGCCTCTCAATCACTGCTTCGGGGAGGGTCTTGGCTTAGAGGATTATTGGCGACTTGGGGGGTTGTTAAAAGTGGATTTCAAGGGGAGCTTTGAAGGAAATCCCTTTCTCCCAGTCAATGAAAGGCTGAAGCTATCCTGTCTCTTTGATGAAGTCTACTGCTGAGAGATTTGACACTGGACTCCCCATTGTATGCTCTACATGCATGATGGATTTTTGATAAAGGTATATGCTTCTGTCTCCCTGCTTTTGTCTGTGTTTATGTGGGACTGCTTTCCAAGGGATAAAATGGCTCCATCATTTCTATTTACTGGAATTCCAAGGACAATAGATGTTTCTCTAAAAGGTTTTCAGTCTATAAACTGAATTGTGGATAAAGGAAAACCCAACAACTTCACTGGTCCCCATGAGAAAAATCCTCTTTTAATTGGCAAGCAGAGAGGGGAAGGGACGTGCTTCACATACAGTAAGCTTTAAATGTGTTATTGCCCAACTTCAGGATTCTCCTTCCTTCTAAATCCAAAGGAGATGCTTTTAGTGTGGGCCAATGACATACAGGAGTTGGACATAAAGACTTACTAACTGCTATCCTACTAGAATTTGATTTGGCATAGTTCAAAGAATGACAGTTTTACCTCTGTAAAAGAAGAACATTAATTGAAAAGGTTATCATGACTTTGCATAGAAATGCTACATAGTGAAAATATGTTTATTTATTTAAGAGGAAAGTCAGAACACCTGGGTTGTGGTTCCATTTATTACTTGGGAGAGCTTGAACATGCCATTGCCTTGTGAAGTCCTGGAATGATCACTGGTGCCAGAAAGTATCTGGTAACACAGGGCCTTATGTGATCTTTGAGAAAGAATGGCATCCAGATAATGGAACACAAATAAGGTAGTATTGTACATGGAGCTAACTCTAGCATACAATCTCATGGGGTATTTCCCACTTGTGACCTATATATTTGGCCAAATCTATGCAATTGAAGTAGATGATACATTAGAATATATAGGGCATGATTTGCCTTATGTAACTAAATGAGATCTAGGTACTCGGTGGCCTGGATTTTGTAATCTTATTATGTGATGTTAATATATGTATATTATTTTATGGTATTAATATACATATAATTATTATGTCAATATATACTTGCATATATTTATATATTAAATATATTTACAATTAATTATATAACTAACATGTCATTTATTATATATTATGAATTACTTATAATTACATACTAAATATAAATTATTACATACATTTATACATAACTATATATTTAATATGTACATTAAATATATATGTCCACATATATTTAAAATCATGCCTCTCCCTGAGCCCCAAATTCCTCCTTTTTCAAATAAACATGTTGAGAGGCATCTAGAATTCTCAGGATCTTTCAGAGTCCATGGATAGATTTCAAGGAATCCATGAACTTAGATGGGAAAAAAAATATATCTTTATTTTCATTAGTTTTTAACTGAAATTAAGCATTTTCTTCAATTATTTAAAACCTATTGTGAAAATGGGTCCATAGACTTTATCAAAAGGATCCATGACACAAAAGTTAAACAATTCCTAGTCTAAGTTTTAGACAACAAATACTTTTATTAAGGGGATTTGTTCTATGAAGTTTGCATCCAATCCAAGGGCTGCACTTCAGGACCCAGAGGGCCACATGTGGCCTCTAGGCTACTATTCCCCTCTCCTCCAACCCTGGGCTAACCCATGGCTGAGAATGCTAAAAAAAAAAGACCCCAGCTGTCTATGGAAGGCCTAGGTCTTTCTTAGAGAAATGGTGCCCCTGAGAAAAGTATGGTGGCCAAGTAGCACCCCCTCACCCCCCACAAACCCAGTCCCGTCACAGGAGAGGCTGTTGAAGAGTCAGCAGGCTACCACTGAGTGACTTGTTCCCTTCCTGCAGAGTCAGCTCAGCTGAGTTTTGGAGTTTCTCATAATGGACTTTTTGAGGACCCTCTGGAAAGAGAAAGGAGGGAAAGGAAAAGAGAAGTATTTATATATCTCCTTTGACATGCCAGGCACTATGCAAAGCACTTTAAAAATATTATTACCTTGTTTGATCCCTATGTGAGATATTATTATCCTTATTTTATAGTTGAGGAAACTGAGGGAAATTGATATTAAGTAACTTGTCTAGGGTTCACACAGCTATGAAGTATCAAAGGCCTTTAGTACCAAAGCTATGAGTTGTCCTGGCCACATATGTTCCCTACATGAATTCTCCCCGCCTTCATACTTTAAATTTGTGACTTCTCCTGAACTCTGTGTTTAATTTGTGGGAAAATGTGCCCCTGATGTTTGAGAGAAATGCTTTGCAACTACTGTCTTGGCTGTGTCATTTGAATAAATGTCTTCACTAAAGAATTAACTAGGTATACTCAGTGATTAAGGGGATGCTCACTGGTGGGGGCTTATGAGCTAGTAATGAAGATGCTAACTATCCAGTTACTCTTAGAACCCTGCAGATAGTCACAGGCAATCCTGTGGGGACTTTACCTACCAGTGGCCTCAAGGGGGATATTACACTGGGAAGAAATATAAGAAATATATAATATTAAAGTTGACAAGAACCTACATGGTCACTTGGTTCACTAGTTCTCAACCAGTGGAGCAAGAACTGGGGTATTCTTGTAATGGGTTCATGAACTCGCAAATGAGTAAATAAATCTGTCAAATGAGCACATGATATATCAGATATAGATATATATATATTAATATCATTCTATTGTAAACAGATAAAAGTTTCTGATTAATATAATGCAAATCAATTAAAAAGGTTTAGTGAATCTACAGTAAATTTGTTGCTATGTAGTCTTCTCAGTCAACAGATAGGACTCTCATGGGAGGGTTCACAAAATATTTTACATCAAAAAAGAATCTTCCCCTATGAAAATATTGAGAATTCTTGATCAAGAATGAGGGTTCTATACTAAATAAATAATATAATGAGGGAAAATAAAAGAATGAGATTTCTTACCCTAGAATATCTATGAGTGTCCAAAGAATCCATGAATGAATTTATTTCAACGAAAAGATTACACCCTTATTTTTTTATTTTCACTAGCTGCTAACTTGACTTTCCTTCATTTATTTAAAAACATCATTTTAAGAAATACATAGGCTTCACCAGATTGCTGAAGAGGTATAAGAGGAAAAGGGCAGGAACACTTGAACAAGAATGAGTCCCACATTTTACACGTTTTACAGATGACGAACTGAAGCTCCCAAGGAATGAAGTGGATTTTTCTGACGTTAAAGGAAGAACTAGAACCTGAACTTCTGGCCTCTTTCTGCTGTACAATACCAGCTCATATCATGCCAAAAGAGGAATGCCACCTGGGACTGCTTTCTCACAAACTTTAACAGAAGGATACAAGAATTATTTTTGTCTTCGATGCCCCAAAGAAAGCCAAACAAATATGCTGTTTCTTTCTGTGTCTACGCAAATGCAAAATGGAAAAGATAAAAACATAAAATGCCCATCAATTAGCCCAGATTCCCTTCCCCCTAAAAAAATGCATTTTGACATGTTCAAAGCCTAAAACTTAGATGAAGGACATAATTGTTCTATGTCTTTCAGATATTAGTGGAGAAATATGGCAAAGTTGCCCAATTTCGTGTTCCTTATGGCTACTGGTACACTTACCCCCATCCCCAAAGGGTCCTTGGGGAGTTCTGGGAGCATATGCTTCTATCATTCTTCCTCCTATATTAGTCAATCAATATGTATAGCCTTTGGCAAATAACTTTCCCTTCCTGGGGGCTGTATCCTTATTTTTAAAATAAGGGGCTGGGACATATGACATTTAAAGTGCCTAAATTCTTCATTTTATTTTCTTCATTTCTAGACAACCCCTTTGTAAGACAAGCGTTAGAAATCATGCCATAAGAGGGATGTTTGGAAGAAGAGGGTTATTTAGTTTGAAGGAAAGAAAAGAGAGGTTAGGGGAGGTGGTAATGCCATAGGGACATGATAACGGCTTTCAGATTATCTGAAGGTCTGTGATGTGGAAAAGGGATTAGGCTAATTCTTTGTGGCTCCAGATGGCAAAGCTAGCTTTAATAACAGGCAGATTTTGGCCCAACATTAAAAAATGAAAATTCATAATCATTAAAGCTGTCCAACAGTGGAAGAGGCTTCCTTGTTAAGTAGGAACTTTCCTATTCCTGGAATTAGATCTATAGAAATTCAAAGCTATAAAGACAGGCCCATATAGATCATGTAGATCAGAGGTTCCATTTTACCCGGGACCCCTTGGGCAGTCTAGTAAAGCCTATGGCCCCCTTCTCAGAGTCCTGATTTTAAACGAATAAAATAAAATATATAAGATTACAGAGGAAACTAGTTTCATTGAAACACAACTACCAATATATTTTTAAAACAAAACATACTCACAAATCCTAGGTTAAGAAACCCTTCTTTAATCCCACTCCACCCTTTTGTGGAGGGCAGAAAATTGAGACCTGGGCAGAGGAAATGACTTACTAAAGATATTTAAGCAGAAGGCCCCAGAGTCTCTGCCAATGCTGATATAGAAAAGCTCCATGCTTCAGACCATCTCTGAGGTCCTTTCTGAATCAAAAATTCTGATTTTCTAAGAATAGTATTGGAAAATCCCCTTGGTTTATTTTTTTTAATTGAACTCCAAAGGAATTAGAATTCCCAAAGCCTTGAAAAGCTTTCTAGCTGCTCATATGCCAATCATGAATAATAAATGTCCATTTCCATTATGTGGATTGTGATAAAAATCAAATCTCTTATCATTCTGGGTACATGTACCTTTTTCTTTCTCCACAACCCCCCTCCAAGCGTGCTTTAGATTTCCTTAATTCAATATAATTATAGAACAGTGGCCTAGCTTGCTGCATCTAGTGTGTCAGCTCCCACACTATTATGCCATTAACATAATAAATGAACTGATGGGTTTAAGCCTTGCATTTCTCATAATTCAAAAGGAAAGAGAGGTAAAAAGGAACTTTAGAACATAAAACATTTAATGTCAGGCCTGTGGAAGATTCTGCCCATCCTCTCAACCTCTTCTAATTATAGATGAGAAAGCTGAACCCCACAGAGGAAATAGGATTTTCTACTGGTGCAATTCAATGAACATTTATTAAGCACTTATTGTGTGCAAGGATTTGTCCTAATTTCTGTGAATACAGATAATACAACAAACAGCAAAGCACTGGAGATGCAAATGATAACATGCAGAGAGTCTAGGTCTAATGATTCCCCATTCTATTCTGATCATTTTATATGATTTAAGTGAAAAGAAACACTGTTTGGCAATGACTCCTTAAAGACTACATTAAAAGGAAATGTTTGCATTTCAGAAGATTTAGGACAGAAATCTTTACCCATTTTTTAATGTCCAGTGTCTGGTGAAGTCTATAATGATTTTATATACATATAAAATAAAATACATAAGAATATGAAGGAAACCAATTTATTAAAATAAAACTATCAAAATTTATATGTATGTGTGTATGTATATAATATATGAATGTATATATTATATGTATAATCATGTACATATATGTGTGTGTGTATATATATATATTATATATATATAAAACTTCTTCCCATGTCTATCCAGCAGCAGACATTTTTATTCTCTGCTAATTTCTTTTATACCCAATGACATTACATTATCACTGCCATAAATGAAAAATGTGATCTGTTAATTTTCAACATTAACATAATAAATAAGATGAAAAGAAGAACCCATCCAATCTAACACTTATTTTTGTTAAACATGTAACATGTGTCCCATAATATGTTTTCGAAGATACAAAATTAGCTAACAAATGATCCCTGTCCTCATGGAACTCAAAATCCAGTAAATGAGATGGACATATATAAATAGCATTATTAATTTATTAATAATAACAGTATCATTTATGTAATGCTTTAATTTTGGCATAAGTACTTCACTTATTATCTCCTCATAGAAACCCTGCAAGACAAGTGTTCTGATTATCATTCCTATTTTACAGATAAGGAAATTAAGCCTTGAGTCACACAACTCATATACATATGAGGTAAAATTCCAACTCAAGTATTCTAGACCCCAAGTCCAGCACTATGACCACTATTTCACTTAACAAATATTCCTTAAATTCCTACTAGAGAACGTCACAATCATGATGAGAAAGATAAAAGATTTAGATAGTAAAGAGTCCCTTGCCTTAGTGGAGCCTGTAGTGAAATAGGATAAGAAAGAACACACATGAAATTATAATATACAGTGGTTGATTTTAAGTACAAATCAATAAAAAAAAATCATTTGCTAAGGACCTATTCTGTACTCAGTCCAATGCTAAGTGCTCAGTGTATATAGACAATGATAAACTTAGCCTGCCTTCAAGAACCTTATATTCTATTGGGAAGAGACAATAGTACCTACATAACTACATATACAATGGATAAAAAATTAAAAAGTATACTCTCTCTTGGAGTCAGGCTGGCTATATCTGAATCGAGTATATGAGAGTTTTCTGTTCTCTTCTGCCAATGACTCTAGCCCTCATAGGCTGTGCCCTCCCCAACTATTTTTACAACAATTAGGTTTTATGGAGGTATATTTACTTCAAAGACATGAGTAAGTCCAAACATCTATTCCCTTGATGTCTCAGTAGACTCTCTTCCTTGCCTTGGTCTCTAAAAAAGTAGGTTTGCTCTTAGCACAGTTTCTACATCTCATTGGTCTCAACAAGTTCATATCCAGATACAGTGAAGGAACTTGATGAGCCTTATTATTTACTTGAGTTCCAAAGGTCATCCCCAAAAATGATGTCTTGTTCCTCAGCATGCTTATGCTAACATGCCTACAGAATCTAGCCCCATCTCTTAGATGCCCAGAGGCTCTGTCTTCTGATCTTTCAAAACTCACAAGGTTGGAATCTCCTTCACCTAGTAGGGAAAAGAACAGTTAGTCAAAATAACTAAGGGCTGTTTTTATGGGGCTATATTTTGATGGGCCCTCAGTGGAGAGGGCCCAAGATCTCTCCCATCCACAGCCTTGCCTGTCACTGAACTCCCCATTATCAATCAAACCAAGAGCAGCAAAGCCACAAGAATGAAAGAAAAATTGAAACCTATAAAGACCCCTTTGAAGGGACTCCTAGTTCAGCTTCAGAGCCAACAGGAAAAGGATTCTTTTAATGGTATGATTAGTAAGACTGAAACTTGTAACACAGTGTCCATGCATGCACCACAATCTCTCTAAGGCATTTCTATCTCAGTGAGCCTGGGGAGCAGTTTATCCAGTTTCTCCCACATGGGGAGTAATGTCAGAGGCACTTTAAATAGTAGCTACTCTCCATCATATGTGTGTTCGTCCTTTCTGGCGGAAGAAGACCATGCCAACAGAGAAATTATAACATGACTTGAACTTGACCTTGTTTTGAGTGAGGGAGGGCTGTGCAGGTCACCAGCCTCATTTCTCCTCCAGAGCCAACTGAATTCAGTGACCAGATATTCATCAGGATGACTGGAGATGACTCAGGATGAGGCAATTGGGATTAAGTGACTTGCCAAAGGCCACACAGCTAGTGAGTGTCAGATGTCTGAGGTGAGATTTGAACTCAGGTCCTCCTGATACCTGCACTGCTGCTCTATCTACTGAACCATCCAGCTGCCCTAATTCTCCATTATACGAAGTAATTTGAGGATTGAGGACATTAGAGGAAATTGGGTACAGCTTCATGTGGAAAGTAATACTTGAATGGTTTCAAAATAGAAAATAAAATTCTGTGTAAGGCACAAGGAAGAAATGAGTCATTATTAATTAGAGAACTAGGGAGGACTTCATAGAAGAGTTGAGATTTACATAGCTCTTTATTGGTATTAGTGTTTGTTCTTCATCCTCTAAGAGGAAAGAGGAGATGCTATAACTTGCAAGTGAATTGAATTTAAGTAAGGCAGGGCTGTGCAAAGTCACCAACCTCATTCTCTCCTCTAGAGCCATCTGGGTCCATTGGCAAGATATAGATCAGGAGAAATGAAGATGGCCCCAGATAGAGTGAGAGAGCTGAGTTATATTGGGCATTAAAAGAGAGAAGAATTTCAAACCTTTAGGTCTAGGGACTGGTCTGCGTCCTTGTACTGGATTTCCTGTGCCTTTCTTGTCCAACTGTCAATTCATCTTATGCTCAAGCTCAGTGCTAGAATGAGCACTGACACCATGGGTGACTGTGGTTGCTATACATAGTGACTTCCCCTCCCCCACTTCTCCCTTAGGGTTCAGTTACTGAACTGTCTTCACGACCAGCGATTGGGGTTGTCACAGCAACAGTCATGTGTGAGATGAAAGGTTAATTAGAACCACATTGATAACTAAATGCTTCAGGAGTCCAGAGTAGAGGAGTGACTAACCCAACTCTGTTCACCATCCATTTAAAGAGGTGGAGGAGTAGATAATTCAGTAAAACATTAAGGTAGTGAGGCTACATGGACACCACTTTTCTGTAGCTAACGGCAGCACTGTTTACTCAATCAGACTCCGTCATAAGTCTTTACTGGGGAATGTTCTCACTGATCAAGGGCTTTTTTTGCTGACTTTGGACAGTAAGGGGTCATTAGAAACAGAGATATTGGAGATGAAAGGCACCATTCAACAAAATTCATGCAGTTGCTGAAGGGGACCTTAGAACAGAAAATGAGAACCAGAAATAAAAGGGAACTTACAATATAAAATGTTAGCACTAAGAAGGACCTTAGCAGGTAGATGATAGAATTCATAGCTGAAAAGTTATCTACAACATAGATTGTTAGAATTTGGAATGGCCCTAGAGCATACAAAGTCAAAACTGAGAGGACACCCAGAGCATAAAATATCAGAACTGGGAGGGACCTTAGAACATAGGGTGTCAGCACTTAGAGGGCCATTATAACATAGAATATTAGGGCTGTCACCAATGGATTTTGAAGTGTAGAAGACTTGGCTGTATCAGAGATTTTACGGCCCTAACAGGTAGCAGCAAGGGCTCATCTGTGGCATTGTTTAAGATCAATCAAAAGAAAATCAGTGCGTTCTTGTGCAAGATTGTTGCAGGTCAGAGAGTAGGAAAGCGACAGGACCCAGAAATAATGTCAAAATCATTTGATATAGGGACAAAATAAAATGTCATCAAGACAAGGGTCAATAGATGGCAAAGCACACCTTGGCAATGTGTTGCTGCTAGGTCTCCTGGAGGACCCTTAAATCAATGAGCCCAGAACTAACCCCCAAATCTCTGTCATGAACATCCAGGGCCAGTGACACTGGTCATGGCTTCCCTTTTCAGAATGGTGTTCAAGGAAACTGAGTCTGATGGAGACCTGTGTCAGAACATGGGTCCACAGTTGTGCCACCACAGCAGAGGAAGGAGGGGGCATGACTGACCTACCATCGCAGCATTCCAGAATGTTAAATCTGAAAAGGACCTCTAAAGTCATCTAGTACAATACCTTCATTTTATGGGAAAGGAAAACAAGGTTCAGAGAGAAGTGATGAGCTCAAATCCAGTAAGTGAATAACCTGAGCCAGGACTTCACCCTTCCATTTGCTTTCTCTTCCTCATCAAAGGAGGGCTCTTAGACATTTTTTCATCTTGATCCCCTTTGGCAGTCTAGTGAAGTCTATGCACCTCTTAATAAACTACATAGCATTACATAGAAAACTGTACTGAATTGAAGTTCTCAACTTCTATGTAATTATACTGAAATGCAACTCTCAAAAATATTAAACAGCAAGTTCATGGACTCCAAGTTAAGAACCTCTGCCCTATAAGGCACTATTTACAGCTGATTCCATGTGCAAGAGAAAAGCTATCAGTGACTCATCATCAAATTCCATTTATTGTAACTGTATACACTGAGTCCCAGTGGTGCATTTCTTGTCCAAAGATATACAACCATTTAGTGGCAGAACTTAGTCTAGAAAAAATTCCTTTGCTCAAATTCCAGTGGCTTTATAAAATAATTGAAATTATTATCACCTGCCCTACCATTCTTGACACAGCTTGTCATTTTAGGGCTTTGAAATTTACAAAGAATATTTCATAAGTATTTTCTAGGTGTTCCTCATCACAATCAGTGCAGTAGGCAAGGAAGTTCTTTTCCTGTTTTACAGATGAGAAAACAAAACTTTCTTCAGTGTCAGTGGGACCTAGACTCTAAACTTGTCCAGAAATAGTATTAAAGTTCTTTTAGAGAAAGCTTCCTTTTTTCCTCACTTCTTTGCCCCGCCATTCCATTTTCCCTCTAGAATGTTCAAGAAATTTCCACAATATCCTCTACATGGCTAATTTTTGTTGAAGTTCACTCAATCAGTCAGCAAACATTTGTTCCAGGTCCGATGCACTTGGCTTGCAAAAATAAATATGAAACTCTCTACCTTCAAGTAACTTAAAGTCTGCCTGTCTGTTAGACTGATAATATGTTATTGTTGTGTAGTCATATTCAGTCACGTCCAACTGTTAATGACCCCATTTGGGATTTTCTTTGCAAAGGTACTGCAGTGGTTTGTAATTTCTTTCTCCAGCTCATTTTATAGATAAGGAAAGTGAGGCAAACAAGGTTAAGTGACTTGCCCAGCTACTAAGTGTAGCTGGTTTTGAAGCTCGTAGCTGGTTGAGGCTGGTTTTGAACTCAGGTCTCCCTAACTCTAGGCCTTGCTCTCTATTCAGTGCACTATCTCACTGTCCTAGCACATATTAATATTTAGTAAATTCACATGGTATAATGTAAACTCGCTGAGGGCAGGGACTATTTCATTCCTGTCTTTGTATCCCTAGAGTCTGGTGCATAGTAGGCACTTTGAAAATACTGAATTGAGATGAAATGAAATAACTTAATCCTCATCCCTTATCGGCTATATCCTGAGGCACCAGGGTTCTCATCCTTGATGTTTCAATGGGCCATCCCAAAAGAAAACCTTAGGCCATCATGACAAAGAACATGGGAACATACATTCCACCAGAGTGGATGGGTGGATGGCAGGAATACGTCTTAGAAGAATGATTTGGTGCCTCTGCAGCTTTTGACAGTAAAGGTTTGAGATGGTATTTGCCAATTAGTGGGTCAGCATTTTAGCATTTGTAATGTATTTCCCAGAAACTGATCAATTTTAGATGAATAATATTGCCATTATAACTAATTCTGGCAAATCTTCTTTCCCTCTCTGGAGTATCTGAGGAAGAGGTGAAGGGAGAGAAGGGGAAGGGAATAAGTATTTTTATCATGCAAGGCACTGGGTGGAGTGCTTTTTACAGATATCTCATCTGGTCCTCAACAACAGCCCTGCAGCATAGGGGCTATTATCATTTCTGTTTGACTACTAAGGAAACTGAGGCAAATAGAAATTAAGTGATTCACCCAGGGTCACATGGATAGTATCTGAGGCTGATTTCCCTGATTTCTCCCCTGATTTTCGGATTTCCCCGTCTCCATGTACAACACCTTATCCACATCCTGAGAGTCGTTACCCATGAGTTGAAATTGGGAAATCTTCTGATTATAGAGGCTAGAGATTGGCAGTGTTATATTTAAAGTTATGCTAATGTTTCCCTACTTAAAGGCACTTGTTTATTCCCTCTTTCTTACAGTGAAATAATTAAGCTTGGGCAAGACCCTTTGAAAGTTGTTATGGGCTCACAAGAAATGAATGACAGATTCACAGATTAATCACGTGAACCTTAAGAATGACTGTTCAACACCACTTCCTTCTAGAAAGGTGAAGTAATTGGCTATGACCATATAGCTAGCTAGTGACCAAGCTGGGGTTTGAACTTGCTTCTCTTTGACTCCTAGGCTGCAGCTGTTGTAACACATTACCACATGTCAAAAAACAACCCCTCCACTCAGAATGCAGGCTTTTTAGAGAAAAAAGCAGATATGTGATGCTTGGTGCCTAAGCAGTGTTGACAAATTGCACCTAGAAATCAGAGAAAGGAGATCACTTCTGCCTTCTTTGTCAATAAAATGTTTGGAAGAAAAAGACATTTGAATTAGACCTTGAAGGATGAGTAGAATATGGTATGGTTCCAAAAGCATAGAACTTAGGGAATCCTGGCTGTGCCACTGACCTGATGGGTGACTTGGGGTCAGATTCTTTCCTTTCCTGAGTCTCAGTTTCCTTTTGTGTAAAAAGTGAGGATTGATGTAAAAATAATCTCTAAATCCCTTTCCAACAATATGATATGGCTTGTAGGGTAGATGGGGAATGGACTGAGTTGTGCAGTAAAGAAAACACTGAACCAGATGTCAGAAGACCTGAACTTAGGCAATTCCATTTTTCCAAGCCTCAGTTTTCTCACATATAAATACAGATAAGGGCCCAGTCCTGTGTCTCTCATTAAATTCAAATGGATTGGATTAATTCAGCAGAAAAATTGTTAATCATCTATTATTGATTAACTTATAGCAAAGGACTATTTCTGGCTAGGTGCTTGAGACAGACAGAAATGAAGGCATCCATTTGCTTAAGCAACTTATGTTCTACCAGTTGGGAGAAAGGAAAGGCATAAGATAAATAAGGATGCATAAAACAACGTAAGATAGATGCTGGGTACATCGTACAACAAATGAATAAATACTGGATATTTCAAAGAGGGACAAAACAGAAACCATTGGCATGATCAAGGAAGGCTTTTGGGAGGAGATTAAATCTGCCCTGAACCTTGAAGGATAATAAGGATTCTTTGCAACAGAAATAAAGAGAGAATTCCTTGCAAACACAGGCATCAACTTGTATAGGTGGTATGGTGGATGGAGTGCTGGATAAATTCAGGGTGACCAGTTCAAATCTGGTGTCAGATACTTACTAGCTGCTTGACTTTGTCAAGGCAGAGGTTTATTTCAGTTTCATATTCTGCAAAATGGGAATAATACCAGCATCTATCTCCCACAGTTTTGTGTGGATCAAATGACTTAATATTTGTAAAGCACTTAACACAGTGCATGGCACATAGTAGGTCCTATTTAAATGATAGCTATTTATTATTGAGTGAGGTGACAGCAGAGGAGAGTCTGATACTCATATCTCCTGACTGCTAGCCTAGCTCTCTTTACCACCCCCTTTCGCATTTCTTACACCATTTGCTTTTCACACCCAATATGTCAGCAGATCAGGTGCTATCAATCCTACCCTGCTGTTTTTCTTGTAAGTATTATTTTCTCATGTAGTTGAGTTGAGGCACTTTGACAGACTATTTTCATCAAAGAGAAAAAGGAGGCTAGCTTTGAACATGTGTCTTAGCTCAGAGGAACATGGGCTCTGGAGATGGGCATCCCTCAAGAATTGTGGGAAAGCATGTTCCATCAGGCTCAGACTCCAGGTCAGCTGTCACATTGGATCATATGTGAGTGCATCTCTGTGACATTGCAGCAACTCCTGGGAGAAGGCTAGGCTTCATGTAAACTCATGGCAACTTCACTTGACAGTTTCTGTGCCCCTTACTGGAGCATTAATCATAACACCGGCAAAAGAATGATTAAAAAAAGAAACTTTGATTTGTGGGCCAATTCTATTTTTCTAAAGTCTAAAGATAGATTTTTTAAAAAAACTCTTTGAGTAAAGAACAACATCTGAGCATCAGGAGACCTGGATTTTAGTCTCTATTTTGTCCTAACTAGCTACATATAACCTATGTGACCTAAGAGAACTCCCCCTCCCTCTTTAAGCCTCGCTTTTCCTTATCTAAAGAGTTGTGGAAATGGACTTTTAACTAAAAGACAAGTCAAGGAATAAGGACATGTCATTTTAGGCCTGTCTCAGCTCCTTAATATGTGGATGTTTGACAGTATGACTGTGAACAAATCACATCATTTTTCTGGATACTTCTGGATCCTTCCCCATGAAATTAGGAGGAGAGATGAGTTAATCTATGAGATCTAGCTCTAAGATTTTATTTTCTAAAGTTTCTGTCAATTTTAACATTTAATGTCTTTATAAATTCCAGATAATTTAATCCTTGTAACTTTAGCTTTATTTTATTTTATTGGTTATTGAAGTGGATCTCAGTGGGGCAGATTTTATGACTGAAGATTTCTGGTGGCTACTCTTTTCGTATATTTTTCCTATCATGCAACATCATTACCATTCAGTGCAGAGTTATTAATTAATGCTGTAAACTTAAAGACCAGATTTTGATGATCTCTGGGCATCATTAATCTTCCTACATTGTGCTCCTGTGGCTCAGAGTCTACTGGCGCGATTGCTCTTTCAGTTATAATTGGAAGGGGCAAGAAAAGTCCCAGGCCAGGTTAAGTATAAATAAGAACATTAGGCAAATAATTTAAGCAGTCTGGCCAAATTACAAGGTGTGACTTTAGTATGTCCCTGGTAAGGAAGTGGACTTGGGACGATTCCAGGGGGATGTCTAATAGTTCTGGTCCAGCAATTCTGGCAGACGGTGAGCTTAATTTTCTCTGAAGCTACCTCTTTGAGAACAGAACCAGAGACTTTGATGAAAGGGTACCCAGTGGGCTCTCGGTTCTTGCTGCCTTTTATCTGGTACTTGCTAGACCTGTGTGTCACTTTCCTTATGGCTGTCTTCCCCCAGATGTTGGAGTTCTATGCTTTGGCTCATCTAAAATGGTCTCATATGTCTAGGTCCTCTGTGTTGCCCAATTATCAGGTCAGTTGGGCATGAAAACCTTTTTGTTCTATTTCTCTTTCCTCTTTGTAATGAATCTTCTTTAAATCTTGGTAGGAATTTCATGGGTTTTTTTTTCCTTCCCTTTTAATTTCATTCATGTAAAAATCTGTTCCCCTTTTTAATGTATACAAATCCACCAAACAACAGATTCATGTATGGATCTTATCGCTTCTGTTTACATCTCTACCACTAACTTCTCTGTTTGATGGATGTCTGAACCTAGTCAGTCAATAAACATTGTTTAAGCTCTTACTGTATGCCAAGCACTATGCTAAACAAAGGAAACACACACACATGTGTGTACCTAGCTTTTGCTTTTTTCTATATATCCTATCATATTATACATATATATGTGCATGTGATATATATATATATGTGTGTGTGTGTGTGTTTGTATATGTGATTTATATGTGTATCTAGTAGTTGGGCATAGTAGTAGACCTTTCAGAGATAGATAAGGCTTAAAAGCACAAATGTCTTTGGCATCAAGAACCCCAAGCACAGAAACTATTTCACAGTAAGGGATAAATAGTTGATAGGTCTAGACCACTTGCCATCAGAGAGGGCAAGACATCAACAGCTGGCATGCTGGAAAGGAGATAAAGACCTTCTGCAGAAGATGGATTAGATATGTGAAGTGAGTGTAATGTGGGTACTCCTTTCAATCATACCAATCACAGCTAATTACTGACTCTCGGCTATGCCCTCCTATAAATCGTCTGCCAGAGTGCCATTCAGTATGCTGAGGGCTTTTGCCTCCCTCTCTTGACGTTATATGAATGTCAAGTAGAGCTTGTGGGCTATCCATTCATCCATTGATATTATTACATGAACAACTTTCCTCATTTTCTAGTCATATCTTTGATCAGAGATCATAGATATAGGACTGGAAAGAACCACAGATCTAGTCTAAGACATCTACTGCTCCTCTTCTCGTGTCAAAGTCCTTGAAGCCTCAAGGTGAAGTGTATGTTTGTGTGTATGTGTGTGTGTGTGTGTGTTTGTGTGTATATGTGTATCCCTGGATTCTTGCTTCAGGCTCTATTATTCTAGAAAGACTTTGAATGTGAACCTACCTTGTTAAGACACTAACTGCATTACTCTGGGCAAGTCACTTAACTCCGTTTCCTCAGTTACCTCATCTGTAAAATGAGCTGGAGAAGGAAATGGCAAACCACTCCAGGATTTCTGCCAAGAAAACCCCACAAGGGCTCACAGAGAGTTAGACACAACTGAAACACTGAGCACATCATGCTAAGTATAGAGGCTCATTACCAGTAAACTGACCCTTGAATTCTCTGGTCCCAGGAAGATGCAAGTCATATTACTTCTATAAGTCTCATGTCTTAAAAAATTGGGTTAATACTATTTTCTTTCCAGGCTTGTTGGATTGTTCCATGTTTTCAATTTTCTTTGTCTTCTTCCTCTACCTTCAATAGGGTGAAGTACATACTTGAGTGCCCAGTGCACTTTTCAGGTGGACTGTTAGTCACAAATAACAAAATCCCATAACAGATAGTATGAAAATAAATATTCTTTTAATCCAGTGTCTCAAAGCAGCATGACATAATAGAGAGCTGACTTCGGAGCTTAGAAGACCTGAGTTCAGAACCTGCTCCTGAGTCATACTGGTTGTGTTCCTTCTTGGAAAACTCCTGTAACAATGAAATCTAGATGCAATCTAGAGCATACCTTTGAATCCAATGCAGGAAACTACTCATAAATTAGCCCTTTAGCCATTTAGTCAATGTAGGGTGAGGCTCTAGAATTTTTGAATAAGTCCTACTCAAGCCAGACAGAAGTCTGACTTAATGGAGGAACGATTATGAAAGCGAGAACTAGAAGAGGTCTTTGAGATGATTGGTTTCATCTAACCACATCTTATTTTTCCATATGAGCTGAGTCCCAAAGATGGTAAATTACTTGATTCATATCCCATAGGCAAAATCATAATTTGAACTTAGAGTCTTGACTCCAGGTCTAGCACTTTTTCCATTGAATAAGGAAAGAAAAAAGAGAGAAGGAGGGCCAATGAAGGGAGAATTCAGTACCTCCACTTCCTCTCCTCTCACTCACTTCTCAACTCTTTGAACTTCTAACCTCAGCACTCAATAGAAGTTACTCTCTCCAAAATTTCTGAAGATCTCTTAATTGCCAAATCCTATGGCATTTTCTGAAGTAATTGACACTGCTGACCACCCTCTCTGATGCTCCCTTTTCTTTGACTTTTTGTTGACACTTTCATCTCCTGGCTCTGACTAACATCTTCTCAGTCTTCTTTACTGGATCATCATTCCTATGTCATCACCTAATTGTGACTCCATCCCAAAGCTCTGTCCTGGTCCTCTTCTCTTTCTTCCTTCTCTTAGTAGTCTCATGAGGTCCCTAGAGTTTAATTATTACTTCTCCGCTGATGACTCTGAGGTCTATATATTCAGCCCTAGGATCTCATGAGCTCTATGTAATCCATTGTCTTTGGGACATTTTGAACTGTGTGTCCCATGGCTATCTCAAACTCAACTTGTCCACAACAGAAATCATTATCTGGCTTCTTCTGAACATCACTCTTTCTTTCAAGGATAGGAGACAAAACAGGCATTTATCATTCATTTGTTATGTGCCAGGCACAGGATGTTACCATCCTTTCAGTCACCCTAGTTCACAACCTTGGCATTAGTTTTGATTCCTTACTCTCAGTCGGCTCATATATTGAATCAGTTGCCAAATCTTGTTGATTTTACTTCTATCATATCTCTTGTATCTGTCCCTAGTTAGCCTGAGTTCTCTAATTAACTGGTTACATGACTTGGAGTAATTAATTTTCTTTCTCTGGCCTTTAATTTGCTCATCTATAAACTAATCAGGTTGGGCCAGATGGCTTCCAATGGCCCTTCTTGCTGTAATATTTAGAGAGAATCATAGATTTTGAGCTGAAAAAGACTTTTGGAGTGTTTTAACCCAATCTCCTCATTTTATAAAAGAATAAACTGAGATCCATGGATATGAAGTAACATATCTAAGGTCATGCATGTGAATAGCAGTAAAGCAAAAATTTGATTGTGTTCATTGTTTTCTACCATTAAACCATCATTTTATTCCTGACATAAATGAAACCAGGCTATAGTTATTCTTTACTTGGCTATATCACTTTTTGCTAGGATGTTATCTAAAATATTTGAATAGATCTTCATATCGCTCTGTAGTTCAAAACAGGAATTTGTATCCAGGTCCTCTGACTCCAAACTCAGTGCCCTTTCCAGTAAACTATTCCACTCTGATGATCCCCTGTGGAATCACACAAGGTTTAATCTCTCTTCTGCTCTACAGAACATTGTTAACATTATATCTGCCCCAATTCTTTCCTTTCTCAGGCTCAGTATCTCCACTCTAAGCAAATCTTCCCTTCTCGGTATGGTTTCTTGTTCTTTGACCATCTTACTCATCCTCCTAAGGCCACTCTCCATCTTGCAAATGGCCCCTCTTCATTTGCATAAGATAGAAGTCAGAGGAACTATCCTCTCCTTTGTTCTGTACCTTGTTTGGCCATACTGGCCTACAGTTTGGCCCCAGAGAGAAGAATCTAAAGCAGTGGCTGGAAATTACAGAAAGGTGGATTTCTGATGAATGCAAAAAACATCTTTGTAATAATTCATACTTCCCCAAAATAAAATGGGTCACCTCTCAAGGTGAATTTTCTACCCCATGGCAGCTAGATGACCATTTTTCAGGAACTTTGTAGAGAGGATTTCTGTTCAGGTTCAGGTTGGACTTGATGACCTTTAAAATGTGAGCTTTTGTGATCCATTAAATAGCTGAATGACATTCACATAGTAACGTGGTTTGGGAAACTAAATTCACTAGTACATTTAAAAATACTGTGTTTTCTTGGTGTTCAGTTATTTCTCAAACTTGTCTCACTTTTCATAACCCTGTTGGGCTTTTCTTGGCAAAGATACTGGTGTGGTTTGCCATTTATTTATCCAGCTCATTTTACAGATGAGGAAAGTGAGGCAAACAAGGTTAATGACTTACCCAGAGTCATATAACTAATGTCTGAGGCCAGATTTAAACTCAGGAAGATAGGTCTTATACACACATACATACATACATATATATACATATATATATACACACATACATATATATACATATATATACACATACATGCATGTATACACAGCATATATAAATATTCTATATATATATCTATTCTATATATGTGTATAAATATAGTATATATGCACATATGATATATATACACATGTATGACTATATGAATGTCTATATCATATATAGTAAATATTATATATTCCTTCATTTCTCTTTTTGCATATACATACTCACTTGTAGACACATATATGTTCTATTTGGTGGTCCTTAGAGTATATGTGTGTGTATGTATATATACATATATGTATACACATATACATACATAAATACATATATATATATAATGTGTATATGTAGGTGGTATATATGTATTATGTATATTTGCCTGAATTCTACTTATCATCTTGCTCACTGTAACATTTATTTTTGTTCTCTGACCACTATCCATTGGCAGCTAAGTGGCAGAGTAGATTGAGATCTGGACCTAGAGTTAGAAAGCTATGAGTTCAAATCCAGCTTCAGACGCTCATTAGCTGTATGACCCTGGGCAAGTTACTTCATCTCTATCAACTGTAAAACTGGAATAATAATAGGGCCTACCTTCCTATGGATATTGTGAGCAGAAATGAGATAATGTTTATTAAATGTTTCACAAACCATAAAGTGCTAGATACATACTAAATTTGTCATTATTCTTATTTTCCTTTTTCCCCCAAAGCTACTTCGACCTTTAAATGCAAAATGTTATGCCATTCTGAATGTTTCTTCTTGCTCTTTTACTTTACTGTACCCCTGACCCTCCCTGTATGTAAGTGCCAACATCTTCATTAATCAATGCCTGAGCTACAGATCTCACAAAGCAAGGCTTGCTCTCAGTGAAGTCTCAGTTTGCCAGACTTCACATAATGTGGATTAATGCCTTGTGTGGTTCACTAGCTGACTGACAGCCACAAAGATGTTCTCTGATGTGTGGGAGCACATGCCAAAGGAAGGAAGAAACTTAGACCTCATGTTTCCAATCTTTATTTTTGCAGTATTTTAACTGGTAGTGTTGTGGAGGGTGGAGGGAGAAGGACTGCAACAAGGGTCCTTGAGAGAAATGAAAGAAACTGAGATAAGACTTTTTAAAAGGAGTGCTCCAGACGGTAAAAGCATTTTACTTAACTGAGAGTGCAAAGCCCTCTTGCAAGGGATCAAGGGCTGGAAATCAGAGAATCCAAGAATGGCAAAGCTAGAAAAAACCTTAGAACAGGGAAAAAACAGACCTCAGGACGATAATTTTAAAGCTGAAAGGTGTCTGAGAAGAAAGCCAAAAGTTAAAAAGATAGATTAGGAAGGATCTCTGCCTTACTGAACTTGTGGTTTGATCCCTTCATGTTATGCATAAGGAAACTGAGTCTTACAGAGATGAAATAGCTTGCCCAAGGTCCCATAGGACACAAACAGTAGACCTTGTTTTAGAACCTGCGATTCTGATTCTCATGCTAATGTTCTTTCCAGCGTGCCATGTTTCAGCTGGATGTTCATCCCAGGATGATGAAGCATATATAGTTTGGTTGGAACGGGAGTACAGAAGAAGGAAGCAGTTGATTTGGGGTCTGAGTAACTGCATTTGACTCTCAGTTCTCTCTCCCTCTGTGGTCTTGGGCAAGCTAGATAACTTCCCTGAGCCTCAGTTTCACCATTTACAAAATGAGGAAATTAAATTCTATGACCTCTAAAGTCCCTTCCAACTCTCTGCTCCTATGAACCAATCCATTTACTCCCAAAAGCTTGTTTCATTTTCTTTTCAGATCATGTCCTCCAGAAATCAGTTTGAAGGTTTTTGTGACCACTGTGTTGGTCAGAGCTTACTGCCCAAAAGAATTAGACCCATCAAGTTGCAGTTCCAAAAGTTTTTCTTGACCTTCTTCTCTTTCAATGGCAGAAATTATATCCAACATCCAGTATCCTGCTTCAAGTCTTTCTCCCCAGACTCACAACCTTTTCATTCCTCAAGTTTTGCTCTACCAACTTCTACTCAGCTCTTTACAATAGATTAGATTATGCCACCATTGACTCCTCTGTTGGACAGTCCAGATTTGGTAGAGTACCATAACTATGAAAGCAACATCATAATTATCTATCTGGAGAGCTCCCTCATCAGTGGTTTCTGTTTAGTTGTTTCAGTCGTGTCAGACTCTTTGTAATCCATTTGTTTTGTTTTGATTTTTGTTTGTTTTTGGCAAAGATACTCGTGTGGTTTGCCATTTCCTTCTCCAGCTCAAGAAACTGAGGCAAACAGCATTAAGTGATGCCCAGGATCATAGAGCAAGGAACTGTCTGAGGTCAGATTTGAACCCAGGAAGATGAGTCTTCCTGATTCCAGTCCACAGCACCACTTAGCTGCCCTTATTGACAGTTACTTTCCTACTTTAAAAATGTCTTCTCCCCTCACCCCCAGCTGGTCAAATGTCAGCTGGATTCCTTTGTAGTATGATGCACCCAACATCAATGATATGGAGATATATGTGATGGATTTCTCCCTTTCAGGTATTTGGTGTTCTTATCTCTTCCTACTTTGAGTCTTTGTGGCCTGAGAGCATGTACCCTGAACCACGCTAGTTATTAAAGTGTTTTCCCTTGGGAGAATGAATGAATGAATGGCTTACTACGTATAAAGCACTCTTTAAATACCTCATTGGCACTCTACTAGAAAATAGAGTGAGTCTTACTGGAAAAATCGCAAATAAGTAGGATATCAGTTAACACAAGTCATTAAAGCCATGGGGAACCCAAGACAAATCATATACAACAGAAAAGAAATTGTCTTTGTGAGTAAGGGGTATGCAGATATAGGGAAATGCAATCTGTGCCCTGGAATTATGTTGTTAGAAGTAAAAAAAGGAGCACCAAAAGTCCATTGCCCATAGTGATTTGGAAAGCAGACCAACAGTTTCTTCAAGCTTTGGAGCAGCTAGAGCATTGTTGGGATATATTTTGTAGATATCCAGTTGATATGTGGTAGTTTCAATTGGGTTCCATTTTCTCTTTTACCTCTTATGAGTTTTATGCAGTTTCCTGCTGTGGAAATCAACTATGAGAATAAAGTCCTAACTCTTTGTTCTTTGGTCAAATAAATATCTTTATGGAGACTTTGCTTGCTGTGCAGATATATTCTGGTAGCAAGCTGTAACGTCAGCCAGATCAGATAAAGTAGTATGAGAATTTACCATTCTCTCTCTCTCTCTCCCCCTCTCTCATTCTCTGAGATAAGAGATGGTTTTGTCTAGTGGAGAGAGAAGGTATCTATGTGAAAAGGATGGTGATGGTAAAAACAAAGGATGCCAATGGACAGCAAAATTTTAAAACGCAAAATGAAGTGACTTAAGGTCACTCAAAAGATGATATTGCAGCAAGGAGCCTTAACCAACTCTTATTTCTAGGATGGCAGGATAGTTTCATAGGATTTTCCACACCTATTTTGCAGTTGAGGAGCTGAGGTCCAGAGAAGATTCCTATCTATAAATGTCTCATGTATCTAACAGCCACCCCGCCCTGTGTTGGGGTGGTGACAGAGCTGGTGGTGATAACGGTATACACCATCAGGAATATTTCTGACTATGGGTAGGTAGGAAGGAGAGTGTGCATTCTTTGCTAGGAAGCATCTACCAGCATGTCACATCCAGCCATAGCTGACATCATGAATGGCCTGGTTCCTGGGAGTCAGAGGTAGGCAAACCTACTAAATAAATATTCTCAGTAACCCTTCTGAGGCAACATAAATCATGCCTTACATCTTCCTATGAAGAGGTGCTGGGGGAAGGTCATAGAAACAGACGCATCTGAGAGTTAGCGCCTAAGGCCAGCCAAGGGAAGCAAGGCCTGCCAACCTGTTCTGGAGAGGAAAACCAATTAGCAACACTCCAGGTCCCTGACTATCCCTGTGGACATGTTAAGAGAGTAAAAGTGACACATTAATTTTCACTTACTATTGAACAGGTTTAAAGGGAAACCACTTCTCGTATTCTGTTATGTCTGTGTTTTTTCTATGTCAAGATTTCTCTTAGAAGCTGAACATGGCAGAAGATTTTAGCTGTCTAAATACGTTTTGTCCTGAAAACTTACAGAGATTTTTGGGGAAAAAAGTGATCTTTTGAAGAGTAGTAAATCTGACTGTCATCATTGTCATTTTAATAATGGACACCTAATCATAATTATTATGGTTATCAACATGCACTGTTCCTAAGATCCAATGTTTTGTCACTGTTGATATCCTTTACTCTAATACATGACTTGATATGAAGTCTTAGAGATTTGCCATGGACAAGAGTGTTGCATCTCTCCTTATTTGGCAAGTCTGGCATTTAAATTAGAAAAATTCTCTCTGCTGGCTGTTATTGGAAGCTTTACAAGATTGGTAGAATTGGCCAGTGATTCTGTCTCCTGGGGGTCATATCATCATGAGATAATTCTCCTCCTGGAGAAAGGAGGACAGAAGGTCTCCAAATGCCAGGCAATGATCATTTGTCCTTCATTCAGTCACTGAAGATTTGTTAGCAGAAGTGAGCTGATTAGACACTTCTTGTCCTGTCTTCCATCCAGATAAGTAGACAGGAATATCTGAAAGACCTTGGCCTTACATCCTCCCTGAATCCCACCCCCACCCCATCCCCATTAGCAAAGACCTCTTTTCCTACATCTTCATTTAACATTTTTATCTTACAACTCTTCGATGAACTTAAGCATTATAATTATTTTTTTCATATCCAAAGAGTAGGGTGCAACAGCCCTGTGATATGGAAAATCTGTGTAAAATGTTGTGGCCCTCCCTTCATACTAGAGAAGAAGTTTGAATTCATATGGTATTAACAGATACAATATGTTGATATTGTACAAGACACTACATATATTTTATGCATTTCTGAATTTCTAAATCTTCTCCTGCGTCATCTGCTGGCCTTAACATGTTATGTGTGATTTCCTCAAAACTCCTCCAAAATTCACATTTAATTTCTTATGCCAACCCACCATATATCTGAACTATAATGGAGAAAGTTGGGATTTAAAAGGGATAAATGTATTATGTTCATACATACATATATATTTTATGTTACATTAAATATACATATGTATACATACATGTATTTATACACATATATGTATATCTGTGTATATAAACATACACACATACATATATGAAGAGAGAGAGAGTTCTCTTGTTAAATTGTGAGGTGAGGCCCATATTGAATATAAACTTTGCATGTAGTCCAGTTCTTAGCACAGTGTTCTAGATATGTTTAGCACTTAAAAATGCTTGGTAAGTTAAATTACATGAGTCTATCAGTATTTCAAACTCACCTTGTTCAGAACTGACCTCGTCACCCTCTGTCCAGTGCTGGCTCCTTCCCCTGGCTTCCTTGTATCCATTGATGGTATATACATTTCACTCAGATTCAAATTCTTGGGATAATCCTTGACACTTCGCCTTCTCTTACCCCACAGATCTATAGGGAAAAGGGAAAAAAACTAGAATGACTCAAATAAAGAGTGCTGACCAATTACAGTCAATAGATTAGTATTAGAGAAATCTTTAAAGAATAAAAACTGGAGGAATGATTAATTATTCAACAAATATACTTAGGAAACTCAGCTAACTGTTTGGTGGGAAATTAATTGATATCTCCAAATGGAGGAGAGCTATTTTGGAAGGTCTGTCTTGTGGAAAAGGGATTTAGCCCATTTAGCTTGGCCCCACAACTTGGAGCCAGAAGAAAGGGTTTGGAGGGTTTTGCCAGAAGGAAGAGTTAGATTTGAAGTAAAAAACAGCTTCCTCATAGAGTTTATTCATATGTAGAATTGGAAGCCTCAGCAGGTATGAGGTCTTTGGGTAAAGGAATTCCTGTTGGGGATGATTTATAGGAGAATTCCTATTGAGATCTTGTTTGGTCATGGTCTCTGAGGCCTCCCTCAAATCTGAGATTTTCTTAGGATTATTTGAGTACTGGTTTTAATGTTTAATGTTTCCTAGCTCTGTGCTTGAAGAGGACACTTTATCTCTCTGAGATACTCAAATGAGTATCTCCTCTAAAATGAGGATGATAAAAATGTTATTAGCCTTCCCGTCATAATTCTACCCCCTTATTCCTTTGCTCCTGGAAACCTGAAATATTCTCCTAACTGTCCTTCTTGTCTGGTTACTCCATTTCCTTTCTAATCCTTTCTCCATGCTGGGTTTAGCAATTATTTCTGTTTTGGCTGGAAACCCTGAGGGTCTTCCACTCTCATAATGATTTTTTTTAACTAGGTGAAAGAAACCATTTTCCCCCTTAATTTTTTAACTAGACTTGATCACTGAATGGGTGTTGCCTGAGACAAACTGGGACCTGGGAAAGACCTTAGCTTGAAAAGGCTAAGATCTCCCATGGTATCAGAGTTATCTCCAGTCATCCTGATTTATGTCTGGCCGCTGGACCCAGATGGCTTCGAAGGAGAAAGTGAGGCTGGTGACTTTGCACAGCCCTGCCTCACTTAAATCCAATTCACTTGCAAGTCAGGACATCACCTTCCTGTTGAGATTGTTCCTCTTCAAGAATGAAGGACAAACAGCTCTTCATAATGGACACATCACTCTTTTACTCAGAAAGCCTCTACTCTACTCAGAAAAGTGTTCCTTTTCTGCTAAATAAAGCATTAAGCCCTAGCCAGGTCTTCAATGCCCTCCATCATCTACCCCTGCCTATCCATCCTCATCCCTACTATACCCTTTCATGCAATCTCTTTGAGTTATCTCAGACCACTTTTATAACCTGTCTTCTTCCTTGTCTGTGTCTTGGATCATACTATTCTTCATTCTTTGGGGTCAAATAGACACCCTAAGATACCCTCTGCCCTCAGTCTTTGTCTATTGAGATCCTTCCCTTCTTTCAAGGATCTTATGGCTGCCACAGCCTCCATGAAGTCTTTCTGATCTTCACTCTACCCCACAGTAGGTCAAAGCTGCTCTCGCTTCTCATATTGTCCTCTCCTTTCCTTTGCATTTAAATCACCCTCTGGGGCAGCTAAGTAGTGCAGTGGACAGAGCACCAGTGTAGGAGTCAGGAGGAGCTGAGTTCAAATCTCACCTCAGACACTTGACATTCACTGACTGTATGACTTTGGGTAAGTCACTTAACCCCAACTCTCTCATCCTGGGTCATTTCCAGTCATCCTGATGAAAATCTGGTCACTGGATCCAGATGGCTGTGGAGGAGAAGTGAGGCTAGTGACCTGCACAGCCCTCCCTCACTCAAAAAAATAAAGTCAAGTGCAAGTCATGTCATTGTTTCTCTGATGGCATGGTCTTCTTCAGCAGCAAAGGATGAAAACACCACCTAAATCACCCTCTATTGTATTGTGTTTTTTTGTATGCTTTTCCTTCCCTGACCAGATCATAAGTTCCTTGAGAACAGTCTAATATACTGAACATCCAAAATAAATTCTTATTGAAATGAGTTTGATTGAGGAGAACATTTTTAAAGCAAGTAATCAATCCATTACCAAACATTTATTAAATGCATACTCTGTGCCAGGCTCTTCCTCCACTGTGAGGCAACTATTTAGCATAATCACTGGTGTAATTTTGTCCTTTACTCCAATACTTTTTCTGCATGCTTTTTTTTATGATCTGTGTTAAAAATCTGTATTACCAATATTGCGGCTTAAATGTAAAGTGTATTGTTCAAATAAATATTTAAGTTTTTATTGCTCTTGTAAAAAAAAAGGAAAGACAAAAATGAAAGTCTACTTTCTAGGAGCTTGTATTCAATCAAGAAAGAAAACATACATATATAAGATGCATTTAAATAAGTACAAAGTTGCTTTGGGAGAAAATGTCAAATGTTGGAGTTACCTGATATGGTCCTGGAGCTGAGGTTGGAGGAAAATGAGGGATAGAAGATGTGAGTGGAAGGGAAAAGTGTGTTGCAGGCATGAGTTACAGTCAGTGCAAAGTTGTAGAATTGTAAACTGTATAGAAATTGCAAACCATGAACTACTGCTATTAACATATAGGTTGACTGGAATGGAGGCATTAGCCATAGCAGAAACAGAGATGTGTATGCAGCAGTGTGCTTGGTACATATGGGTGGATGTGAGTCTCTTCCCAGTTGGGTCTGTCCCTCCGTGCAGTGCACCAGGCAGTCATAGCCACTGGCCAGGTGAGCTAGTCCCAGGTCTTGCATCAGAACAGTAGGAGCCAAACTGAATCTAATGTCTGTCCAAAGTTCTCTGCCAAGGGAACACAAGTACCAGCTGTTCACATCAACTTCCCTCTGAAAAGTTCACTTGAGGGTCTTCCTTCCTATGGCCTTCACAGGTGAGCAGAAAGGAAACAGATGCTATGTACTGAGGAGGCAAAGGAGAACGGTGAAGCAGCACTGCACCTGAGCGTTCCTGACTGTGCCCTAAGCTCAGGTCTGTACGGAGAGGTCCACAAATGCCTGCGGGCTTGTGGAGAGATAGTGAGTGATATTAGCTGTGTGACCTCCAGAGGCTAGGATGAAAAATAGTGGATTGCAGGGGGAGAGGAGAAGGTTGGGAGGTAGCAGCCCAGAATTTGAGTCTTTGCTTGACACAGACTCAATATGTGACCTTGAACATGTCATACACCAGCCTCCAGGCCTCAGTTTTCTAACTTGTGTGATGGCAAGGGTATGGTAGTGAGAGTAATAGATGAGCTCTAAGCTCCCTTCAAGTGCTGACATTCCATGATTTGATGATTCATTTTAGCTCAATTTGTGGCAGCACAGTGGATAGATATCTGCGCCTGGAGTCAGGAAGAATTATCTTCTTGAATTCAAATCTGACTTCAAACACTTACTAGCTGTGTGTCCTTGGGCAAGTCACTTAACATTGTTTGCCCCAGCTTCCTCACCTATAAAATGAACTGGAAAAAAATGGTAGCCACTCCAGTATCTTTGCCAACAAACCCCAAATGGGGTCACAAAGAGTCAGACATGATTGACAAGAACTGAATAACAATTAACTCAATTCAGTCCACATTTATTAAACATCTACTGTATTCAGAGCATTGTGCAAGATTCTGAAAGTGATATGAAGTCTAGAGAAGGCATAGCCCTGCCCAAGCAGAGCTGGGAGCCTAGTATGGTCCTGGAGGGAATAGACTATGTCTTTTTTTTTGTATTCCTCATAATTCCTCTGATATAGACTTTTCATCTAACCTTCACTGGAATAATTCCAATGATGGAAAACTTATTAACAAGGTGATTTGTTTCATTGCAAGACAGTTCTGATGGCGAGGAAGTGTTTCCCTTATACTGGTCTTCTAAGAGGTAATAAGTTATCTTATTAAAACGACTGTTCTGTTCACAGGCTATCAACTGCTTCTCCTGATGACATTGATCACAGTCCTCTATAACATTGTTTTACTATGCAGATTTGTTGCAAGTGTTCTCCCCACCATCCCCCTGGAGAAAAGCTGGGAGAGAAAATAGGCTTTTATTAATTGAAAAAAAAAGAAACCAATTACCATCTACTAAGTGGAAGGGAGTGTGGAATTTGGACATCATCCAGAGACAGCTGGGTTCCACTGATCCTGAGATGATCCTATAAGGCAGGACAAATGTTGTGAAAGCAAAGGGAAGGAACTATGTCCTTTGCCTCTTTTTTATTTTGTCATTACACAACATGATACACAAGTAGACATTTTCCATCTCTTTCTTTCTGTCTCTGTATTTCTCTGTCTCCTTGTCACTTTCTGTATACACACACACACACACACACACACATATATATATATATATATATATACATACATACATACACACAGGTGTATATATATACACACATATATGTGTATAGGCAGTTAGGTGGAAAATTGGTAGATCATTGGGCCTGAAGTCAGGAAGACCTGAGTTAAAATTCAGCCTTTGACAAGTACTAGCTCTATGACCCTGAGCACATCATTGAACTTTGCTTGCATTAATTTTCTGAAAATAAGCTGGAGAAGGAAATGCACGCTACTCTAGTACTTTTGTCAATAAAACCCCAAATGGGGTCTCAAAGAGTTGAACATGATTGAAAAGTGACTAAACAAGAAATATGTGTGTGTGTGTGTGTAAACATAGAAAAAGTGTACCACAAATATATTGAATATATATATATATATATATATACAGAGATATCCACATATATATTAAGTATCATTATAAAAAAGACAGCAAAATATCACATCAAAGGGTTCCTCAGTCAGCTGTTTTTCCCATGTGCTCCTTCAAACCTTCCAAGATCAATCAATGACTTCCTCAGCTGAGATGTTCTTTTTATTAACATAGACCAACCACTCTATGCCTTAGTACTGTTAATTGTACTGTATTGTTATTAACATGAAATTGATATAATATGAAATTAACAATAGTATTGTTAATTTCCATGGTTTAATGGAATTCCATCACTTTAGCATCCTCCTGGTGGTGAAAGTCTCGACCCATAACTAGACTGGACCTTGAGACAGATGAACTTGGAATCTAGCCCCAGTTTCATACTCCTGAGTCCTACTGTGTCTGTGATGTGGTACCAGTCATTCAACCCTTGTGGGCCTTAGTTTCCTCATCTGTAAAATGAAAGAGTTGGACTGGGTGGCCTCTGAAGTCCCTTACTTTTCTAAATCTATAGTTTTACTCAAAATGTTTCCTGTTTGATAGAAACTACTTGAGTTTCTGCTCCACAGTCATAACCTGTGTTGTTCATACCCAGTCACAGCACAGTGTTAACCTCCTAGCCACAAGGTAGCTTAGGAGGACTTCAGTAGAGGTTGCCCACACTGACTAATAAAATTAGGTACTTCAAATTTTGAGTGTTAAAAAAAAAATGACAGCAGTTTAGTGCTAAACTCCAAAGAAGAAATCAGTTAACTTAAGGGAAATTATGTATTTGGATACTTTGATGGATTAATACTTTAATCAATATGGATATTCTTTTCCATGAATGTGCATCACAATGCCCTGACATGTTCTGGCCTTGTACAACTCCTGTGGATGTATTTTTCATAAATTCTCTAAGGAATATTCAAGTATTATATAGTATTATATTATCTGATCTTTTAATATTTTGAAGGTACAAATACACCCTGGGTCTGCCTTTCAGTTTCCTTCATTGTTATCCTATAATTTGCTCCCCATCTTTGATAATCCTATCTATCCTCAACAATGTCATTTATGCCACTTCTTACATGCGAATCAGCATCAATAATAGGCAGCATCCCAGTGATGCTTACTTTGAATATTTCTTTTTGACTTATTTAAATTTTCATGCTTATGAGAATATGGCATCCCTTGGCTCGTAGATGTAACATAAAGGTACAATGATATTGAAGACTTAAAGTCTTTCAGTAATAAGCAACTTATATTATTAAAAATGCTACACAAATTCTCAGATGCATTATCACTCATCTCATTTTCAATTCTCACCCAGTCTATTATCCATCTGCAGGGGTTGTCTATAAAAATGAATATTGATAGTGTAGCACAATAGGTTTTGCTCCCTGGTCATGGAGCTTACTCTAGTTAACATGAATTTTTAATCTTTTCTTCTAGTGTGGATGGTTACACAAATCTGTTTTGTGTTTCTTTGAATTTTATTGGGCAGGCTCTGTAGTAATCTACTTGAGTAATAGTGTCTTCTTCAAATTGGAGCATTTGAGTATGCTACTATTAATAGGAAATCATTCTCTTATTGGAACTTTATAAGATTTATCTTCCATGATGCCAAGCAATACCTTCAGTGAATATGTATCTTCCCATTTTATACCCTCCTTGGTTTCAAATCTCAGTGGATTGCTGAAAAAAGTTGCCTTTAACTTTTTTTAACTTGTTTTTAACCAATCATTTCTGACATGGTGAGGGTACAGGATGAGATTAGGAGGCAATAGTAGTCAACTTTCCTGGAATATAAAATTGGAAAATATAATTGACATTTCTATAATATTTCAAATTTAGCAAAACTATTTCCAAAGATCATTTCATTTGGTCCTCCCAAGAACCCGATAAGGTAAGTATTAACATATTTATTTCAGATAAAGATACTGAATTTTAGAGAGGTTAACGGATTTACCCGTGATTGCAGAGCTACAAAGTATAGGAAGTGGAATTTGATCCAGGTATCCCCTTAGACCAACTCAGGATAATTTCCCTTATCTCATGTTGTCTTGGCAATAAAGAACTTGATTCTGTCACCACCTCTTTGAGAACTTTAATTGATGCGTAACAGTTGCCACACGAAAGGAGAGGGAATCCCAAAACTGTTTTCCACCTGTAACACCTCATTGCTTTGCAAAGCAATAAGACATGATAGTCAAAGGTAACACCGTTTAGATCACAAGTTCATCTCCAAAATGGAGGAGAAAGATGACAGAAGTTCATAAGCAATATCCCTTATAGAACAATATAGAGCAGTTAAAGAGACGGTGATATAAAATCCAGCTAAAAACAGATCATCTTACCATGATGAAATAAGAAAAGAAAAACAAAAAACACTGGTAATGAAGTCTAGAGACTTCAATTTATATCCTGCCTTTGCCACTTTCATCTTATATGACCATGGGCTCATCATTAAACCTCTCTGGGCCTCAGTTTCTTTCTCTGTAAAATGAAAAGATTGGACTAGATTATCTCTGAGATTTCTTCCAGTTCTTTATCTATGAATCTATGGTATCAAAATATTCTTAGATAAAATGTGGGAGGGGGGAGCTTCTTGCCACAGATTTAAATGCTCTCATCACCAGTTTCTTTTTTGCCTAAATCCTTTTACAAAGTCATCACAGCATGTCTATCTAGCTCATTGGATTTCCCATAATTCCTGTAATATTTTGTGGGCACCAGTGGGACACTCAGGATGTTGTCCAACTCCATCAATGTGCCCACCTCACTCTTTAGTCACCAATATTTTCTATAATGCCAAGTTATCTTTTAAGCCACTTCTGGTATCCAAGGCATTACTGACAACATGCTTCAGGCTATCCATACCAACCATAAATCCCTGCATCACCCTGTAGATCTCCAGAGATCTTGATTGTTCTGAGAACTTGGTGGTCCATCAATGAGCTATTGTTCTAGTCAACAAGCAGGTACTATATAGGAACTAATGCCTCTTTCTCACTCAGGTTTCCAAATACTGAGGATTCTCTGTGACATCTATAGCTCTAACATAATGAAAATCTTCTCAGATATGATGCTGAGGGAGATCATTTAAAAAATAATTTTACAATGTTGACTGAGGAGGAGATTCATCCTCAGTATTTGTATGCTCAATCGCTAGTGCAAATGCCCAGGCAGTTTTGTTTATTAACATTGCTAGTGGGTATATACATACTGTTGTTAATGTGAGTATGTAGATAGATAGATATGTATATACTTATATATATACATATATAATGCATACAAGAATATTGAATATAATATTATATATATATCATATGTGCATACATAGAGATGTATACATACATACATATATACACATATACATACGTACGTATACACACATATATGTGTATATTCCCCTGTAGTAGATCAACTTCCAAGTATGAGGTATTTATGGAATACTCAAGAGGACAACTCAGTCATTTGGATAAAATTCTTTTGTCAGAGATTCCCATGACATACAGGAACTAAATATACTTCAAAGGATTTTCTCACTTCCCTTGGCCTATTTAATGTTTGTTAAATATTTGTGAACAAATATGGGATCGTAGATTTAGAGCTGAAATGGTCATCTCGAATGGCTCTAAAGTTAAAAAATTGGGTTCCTATCTTGTCTCTGATACTGTGACCTTGGACAAATCACTTAAGCTCCTAAGACTCCCTATATGATTGAACTAACAAGATTATTCGATTCATGCTTTGTAAAAGGATTTGATTCGCTGTAAGCTTGCCTTCTTCTCTAAGATTCTCAGGTCTTATTTTTCCTGATGGTCCTAACTTTCTATCTTATTAACATCTTTGGAGTTGCCCCATCTTCATGTAATCTATTCTTCATCCAAATGAGACTATTTGTTGTTACCTCTATCTTGCATGTCTAGTGATTTCCCACCAGACCCTCTACCTGGAATTCCCTCATCTTATCTAAGCTCATTGATTTCTTACCTCTCCTTTAAATGTTCTTACCTCTCCCACTTAAAATGTTCTCAGGTTTTCTCATTTTCATAATATCCCCATGTGAGGGAGATAGCATTACTTTTATTATTGCCATTTTAGAAATGAGCAAACAAGCCCAGAAAAGGCAAAATACCTTATCCAAATGCATCCAGCTACTCTACTGTAGTCCTTAAACCCAAATTTTCTGATTTTCTTCAGCTGTAGGACTCTTTTACCTGCACGAAGTATGTGGCATCAGAGTTTTCTCCTGATTGCCAACGATATGATGAGGGAGGGCAAAGAAGCTCCATAAATCTAAGACTGAGCAGTGAATGTATTTTGATTGGTTGGATAACTTTTATGTAGGTTTGAAATGGGATAAGCATGAAATGTAATAGAGTTCAGGCAGCAGAGGGGAAAAAAGAATTGCCGTTTCATTGAGAGGAAACTTGACAAACCAACTTTTTTAAAGGGTCTTTCTGAATCCCTCTCCTTTTAATGGCTCCCTTCACAATGAATGAGCCCCTGATGAGAGATAACATAGCCCATTTAACTAAAGCAAACCCTTAAACTGTCATTTAAAATGATGTCCAAAGATCACGCTCATTCTGTTTGAAAGTGTGACCTACTTACCCTGTTTGTTGAGTGAATGATGACACATTAAAATATACTTTATTATCATTAGCATTATTAATACTTCCTTAACATCTCTGTAACAATTTTATGTATATGATTGAAATTTTATCCTCATGGAAGATTTATGAAATAAGCAGGGGAGAGGTTACTTAGCTCTGTTTTACAAATGAGGAAACAGACTCAGAGAAGTCAAATAACTTATTCTAGGTTACATGGCAGGTGAGTGATAGATCCTCAGTGTTATCTGACTTGAAGACTTTATGATGCCATACTTCCTACAATATCTGACCTTGTAGAATGGCAGTTTACACATTTCAGGCAGGGTCACAATCATAAGTCACATTCAGAATACCTTTTTTGATTGAACTTTTAAAGATTTACAGGTATATAAGACCTTAGAGGTCAACTAGCCAAATTTCATTTCATGGGTGAGGAAACAGAAGCAAAGTGAGATTTAAAGATTTGCACCAAGTAGTAAGTGACACAACTAGGATTTGAAACCAGGTCCTCCTGGTTCCAAAGCTAGTTGTCTACATTACATTTTCTCCTAAGACATTTCGACACATGAATACTGTCAGGCAGATAGTATGAATATTATTAGCTCTATTTTCTTTTTTCTTTTTCAATATAAATTTATTTAACTTTTTACATTCATTTTCACAAAATTTTGGGTTCCAAATTTTCTCCCCATTTATACCCTCCCCCCACCCCAATACACCGAGCATTCTAATTTTCCCTATCACCAATCTGCCCTCTCTTTTATCATCCCTCCCTTCTCTTGTCCCCATCTTCTCTTTTGTCCTGTAGGGCCAGATGACTTTCTATTCCCCATTACCTGTATTTCTTATTTCCTAGTAGCAACAACAATACTCAACAGTTGTTCCTAAAACTTTGAGTTCCAAATACTCCCCATCCCTCCCTCCCCACCCATTCCCTTTGGGAAGGCAGGCAATTCAATATAGGCCATTTCTGTGTAGTTTTGCCAATGACTTCAATAACAGTCGTGTTGTGTAAGACTAACTGTATTTCCCTCCATCCTATCCTGCCCCCCATTGTTTCTATTCTGTCTTTTGATCCTGTCCCTCCCCAAGAGTGTTGACTTCAAATTGCTCCCTTCTCCCATTGCCCTCCCTTCCATCATCCCTCCCTCTCTGCTTATCTCCTTCTCCCCCACTTTCCTGTATTGTAAGATAGGTTTTCATACCAAAATGAGTGAGCATTTTACTCCTTCCTTTAGTCGAATGTGATGAGGGTAAACTTCATGTTTTTTTTCTCAGCTCTCCTCTTTTTCCCTCCACTGAAAAGTCGTCTGCTTGCCTCTTGAATGAGATATAATTTACCCCATTCCATTTCACCCTCTCTCCTCCCACTACATTTCTCTCTCACCATTTACCTTAATTTCTTTTAAGATATGGTCCCATCCTATTCAATTCACTCTGTGCTCTCTGTCTCTGTGTGTGCGTGCATGTGTGTATGTGTACGCACGTGCATGTGTGTACATGTGTGTGGGTGTGTGCATGTGTGTGTGTGTGTGTATGTCTGTGTGTGGTCCCACCAACTACCCAGATACTGCAAAGTTTTAAGAGTTACAAATATTGTCTTTCCATGTAGGAATGTAAACAGTTCACCTTTGGTAAGTCCCTTATGACTTCTCTTTGCTGTTTACCTTTTCATGCTTCTTCTCATTCTTGTGTTTGAAAGTCAAATTTTCTTTTCAACTCTGGTCTTTTCATCAAGAATGCTTGAAAGTCCTCTGTTTCATTGAAAGACCATATTTTCCCCTGAAGTATTATACTCAGTTTTGCTGGGTAGGTGATTCTTGGTTTGAGTCCTAGTTCCTTTGACTTCTGGAATATCCTATTCCACGCCTTTCAATCCCTTAATGTAGAAGCTGCTAGATCTTGTGTTATCCTGATTGTATTTCCACAATACTGGAACTGTTTCTTTCTAGCTGCTTGCAAGGTTTTCTCCTTGACCTGGGAGTTCTGGAATTTGGCCACAATGTTCCTAGGAGTTTCTCTTTTTGGATCTCTTTCAGGTGGTGATCTATGGATTCTTTCAATACTTATTTTGCCCTCTGGTTCTAGAATCTCAGGGCAGTTTTCCTTGATAATTTCATGAAAGATGATGTCTAGGCTCTTTTTTTGATCATGGCTTTGAGGTAGTCCCATAATTTTTAAATTGTCTCTCCTGGATCTATTTTCCAGGTCAGCTGTTTTTCCAATGAGATAGTTCACATTCTCTTCCATTTTTTCATCCTTTTGGTTTTGTTTTATGATTTCTTGGTTTCTCGTAAAGTCATTAGACTCCATCTGTTCCATTCTAATTTTGAGAGAACTATTATCTTCAGTGAGCTTTTGAACCTCTTTTTCCATTTGACTAATTCTGCTTTTGAAAGCATTCTTCTCCTCATTGGCTTTTTGACCCTCTTTTGCCAATTGAGTAAGCCTATTTTTCAACGTGTTATTTTCTTCAGCATTTTTTTGGGTCTCTTTTAGCAAGGTATTGATCCTTTTTTCATGCTTTTCTTGCATCTCTCTCATTTCTCTTCCCAGTTTTTCCTCCACCTGTCTAACTTGATTTTCAAAATCCTTTTTGAGCTCTTCCATGGCCTAAACCCACAGGACGTCTACCTTGGATGTCTGGGATAGAGAGGCCCCGACCTCCACGTCTTTTCCTGATGGCAGGCATTGTACTTCCTCATCAGAAATGAAAGGAGGAAGGAACATCTCTTCCCCAAGAAAGTAGATTTCTATGGTCTTATTTTTCTTCCTTTTCTGGGCATTTTCACAGCCAGTTACTTGACTTCTGAGATTCCTCTCCACCCCTGCCTAGATCCGCCCAGCTAGTGCTTGGGGTCTGAGATCCAAATGCTGCTCCCCAGCCTCAGGGCTTTCCACAGGGGGCACAGCTGCTATTCAATGTGAGCTTAAGTTCTGGTGCTCAGGTGGGGGCAGGGCCACTTCCCAGGCTCAGTTCCCTCAGGGGCTTTATGCAGAGACCTTTGGTAATAGCCCTGAGTTCCTGCAACTGCTCTGGGATTCCCAGGCCGCTGCTGCCTCTGCCACTGCCTCTGCCTCCTGAGGGTGCCCAAGTCACGGAGACACCCCGCTCCCCTCTCGGCCAGCCCAGAAGTCTCTGTCACTGCCCTGTAGCTCCTGTGGGCAGAGGGACCTTCGCAGTCTCTGGAGGTTCTGTCCCTGAAGCATGCTTGGATCTGCTCCTCTGTGGCCGCATGGCCAGGGCAGCGCAGGGGTGGGCTCTGCTGTCCAGAGCGTGATGCACCCCTGGGGATGGCTTTCCAGGGCTCTCTGGAACGTAAATCTCTTCCACTGCGTTGCTGCACAGCTTGCAATGCTCCAGAATTTGTGGGTAGTTCTTTTTACAGGAAATTTTTGGGCTGTGGATTCGGAGCTAGCATACGTGAGTCTTTCTACTCCTCCATATTGGCTCCCCCCCCAATCTTCGCTCCTCCCCCAAGCTCTATTTTCAAATGACTTTTAAATGAGATAGACAAATGATATTTCAAGTAATACTGAGGTTTAGTGGAGTTAGGCCACTTAACCAAAACCATGCAAATGTTCAACATGCAATAAGAACCCAAATATATATTTTTAATTTAATATTTTTCCCAATTTTGTGTAAAAACAATTTTAACATTTTTTCTTCAAATTTTGAGTTTCAAATTTACTCCCTCCCTTTCTTTTCACCCCGTTCTTCATTGACAAGGCAAGTAGTTTGGCATAGAACCCCAAATTTTGACTCAATAGATTGTCTTGCCAATATAGCATGTTTCTAAGACTCTGTCTGATATGGAGGTGGGGATTACTTGAAGAAGAAGCTCCACCATCATCTGTCCCCTCTAGCCTGCTCATCATTCACTCAGGAAGCATTTTTAAATCCCTATGGCAGACACCGTGTTAGAACTATGTGGGGGTGAGAGTACAAAGATGACACAATGAAACTGCTTATGATGCTATGGTTTGTAAAAATGGAATATATAGAGTTCCTTGAGTTCAGGAAAATGGCTTATAACATGATCTCTGCTCTGCTTCTTACCTTTCTTAGTATATAACATTGCAGAATGAATGTGTGTGTGATGTGCGTGTGCATGTGCGTGTGTGCATGTGTGTTGTAAGGCAATAGCTTGGAGTGAGACTAAATCTACGAATTTCTAATCCAGGTCCTATAAATCTATGAATCCTAGTGTCCCACAGGGTGTGGGGTAGAGTCAATGATTACCTTTTGCTGAGGCTTTTCTAAAATATTTACCTTAGTGATTTGTACAAAAACTTTCTCAGTTCATATTGTCAACCAGCACAGAATGCCAAAATCTATTTACAATCAAAGTAAAAAAAAGGTGCCATGTAGCGGCTCTGATGGATGTCAAAATGTTGAGGTTTGTTTTTCCGTTATCACTGTGGTTACTTGTTTCCGTTCACATGTATCACAGTTGTAGTTTGAGGGTGGAATTGTCAAACCAATAAGTGAGAAATTTCAGCAAGGCACTCAATAAAGTCATGATTTATTTTCTAATGCACGGCTTCAAAAATGTCATTCTTCCATTCAAAAAATAGAATAAAATAAAACAAAAACTTTAGCTCTTAGCCTGGTGTTGATGTTCCAGCTTAATCAAGTTTCAGTGGATCTCTCCAGTGTTCTTTCATGCTGTTTCCCTTCATAGACTACATTCCAGTCAAACTGGTCTATTCTTCAGTCATGTCCTGTCTTTTCCAGCCTTTGTGCGCTCTCACGGATCAGGTCTGACTGCTGATGTTCACTCTCTCCTCATTCTCATGTAACTCAGTGTTCATGCCTGGCCATTTGCATAAGACTGTCCTCATGGATGGAGAAAATATTTACATAACATTCTGTCCCTCCATGAGGAACACAGTTGATGAGAACTTGAAAGGACTCATCTGGCTTCTAATTTTGAGAAAGAACCTACATGGCTTCAGGTTCTCCTCAGAGAGAGACCACTGGAGGAAGAGAAAAACTCTGGCAAGAAGCCAACATATAGAGGTGCCTATACCTCAAGAATGTCCCTGACTAGTATACTAGAAATCTAGGGAATCTCCTCTTGGGTGAGTTTGGGAACTCTTAGTTGGGATGAGATACCCCAGCCCTGGTGGGAGAGCTCTTTTATTCTGTCCACTGCCTGGCATGTTCTAATCTATCAAACTTATCTCATTTTTATTTGCTCTCAGTTTGGATTGTTGGTTGTTTAGACCTTTTCAGTAATGTCTGACTCTTCATGAGCCCTTTATGGGGCTTTCTTGACAAAGATCCTAGAAAGGTTGGCTGTTTCTTTCTCTAGTCCATGTTATAGGTGAGGAAACTGAGGTGAATAGGGTGAAGTGACTTGCTCAAGGTCACACAGCTAGTAAGTATCTGAGACCACATTTGAACTCAGGTCTTCCTATCTCCAGACTTGGCACTCAATCCACTGTGCCACGTAGCTACCCATCAACTTGAATAAATGGATTTATTCACTGCTTACTGCTGTGATGGTGCCACTATCATTTGGTAGAAATGGAATCAAGTCTATTTGAGGGCAGTCCTTTCTTATTAATGAATAGCAACCAGGAGTGTGGCTTGAAGTTACAAATCATTTCCCCCAGACTAGCTATAGTTAGTGGGGCAGATAGACATAATTATGGTCTAGTATGTGCTCTGAGGAGAATAGAGTGTGTTAGTCTTTTGGCCCTAATCTCCTGGCTCCTTCAGGTAGAAATCAAAGTCTACCTTAGAAAATAGTAAATGAGATTCCAGAGATGTCTGTCCTTACCTCCTTGTGGATGACTTTTAGATAAACCCTTGTGGACATACACATAGCCTATGTGGGTAGTATATATCCCTTCCATTCATCTCTTGAAAACTTATCCCTTAGTGGACCCCATTCAGGTGCCTCTGCCTCCATGAGCCTTTCCCTTATCCCTGCACTTAAAAGTGATCTTTCCCTCCTTAAGCTCTGTCTGGAGATCTTTTTTGTCACTGTTAAAAAATACCTTAGACAGTTCTTATTTGTATATATTTTACATCCCCACCATTGAATAGTAAGCACTCTGAGGGCTTTGGTACTGTCATTGTCCTCTTTGTGTCTTTGTGTAGCACAGGATCTTGGAAGTGATGGCAATTAACTAAACATTTAATTGAATGCTTTTTCTGTAAGAAGAAGAGATCTGTTCTATATAATTATGCTGTTGTGGAGATTCCTGATTAGTTGAACAATTGTATCTAAAGACTGTTCATTAGTACAGAAATGGGAAACTGGAGGGAGGTTTTTGGCGGAGGGAATCCAATGTTCCATCCCTGGCCCTATGCTTTTTTTAAGCCATTTTCATTAGTAGTTTAATGAAGGCGTCAGTGGCATTCTTATGAAATATGCAAACATCATGGAGCTAACGTGTTAAAATGTCGGACATCAGAATAAAGAGCCAAAAAATTCTCAGAGGTGGGAATGATGGCTCCAATCTAGTTAGATTGTGTGTTTGTCCTTTGTTTTTAAAGAGGATCATGAAATTGAGAACCATGACTTTGATTTGAATGAAGGAGGATTGTGCAAGGTCACCAGCCTCAGTATCTCCTCCAGGGCCATCTGGATCCAGTAGCTAGATATTCATCAGGATGACTGGAAATGGCCCATAATGCAATGGGAGATCCTGCCCTTTGAGGCTAAGGCCTTTTAAAGTTCTCCCTTTGGGCGAGGTAACACTCATTCAGAAAATAGGTGTTCTTAATAGTGAATAGGCTTCTTAAAGATGTGAGTCAAGGGATGCCCCTTTAATTAAAAAACTCGTACTGGGAGGGGAAGACTCTCAGGTCAAAAACAGTTACTATTGACATTCACCCTGTGTCAGGAGGGTTCAAAATATAGCCATTAAATGGAGCTTGGGCAGTCACCTATTGTGGGCCAATTCATTAGCTCCAGAGTGAAATGAGTTTAAGGTTTGGTCTGAAAGAAAAGAGAAAGAAAGAAAGAAAGAAAGAAAGAAAGAAAGAAAGAAAGAAAGAAAGAAAGAAAGAAAGAAAGAAAGAAAGAAAGAAAGAAAGAAAGAAAGAAAGAAAGAAAGAAAGAAAAGGGATGAGGAAGGAAGGAAGGAAGGAAGGAAGGAAGGAAGGAAGGAAGGAAGGAAGGAAGGAAGGAAGGAAGGAAGGAATCTAGCCAGTAAACCCCAAATTAACTGGGCAGTTTTGAATCTAACCAAATGAAATCTGATTGAGATTAATAACAAATTTGCTTTGGGGTTGAGAACTGCAAAAAAATTAATAGGATCACATATCTCAGAGATGTGGAGCTAGGATAGACCTTGGAAGTCATCTGGTCACATATTTTAATTTTATAGATGAGAAAACTGGGACCCAGAAAAGTTACATCTCAACTGAAGTCCACAAGTAGAACATGGGAGGAAGCAATAAGGAGACCAGTCACAGCTTATCATCTTGAAGAAATTGTGTCTAGCAGGAGAGGGTTCTACCTTAGAAGAAAGCATTTTCCACAGTTTAGAGATATTGAAGTAGGAGGTGTATGGTCACATATCCAGGTTCATTAGTAGAGGGGATTCATCCATTAGGCAAGTGATTGGGTTGAAGTCTGCCTTCTCCAGCTGAGACCATGCGATTCAATCTACTTTCTCTAGGGGCAAGGATACATTTAAAATTCATTTCTGGGAAGAAAATCACTAAGATGATATCACCTTTATGAAGTTTCTTCCCAAAAAATATTTGCCATGACTGTGAGGATAATGATTTATGTGCCTGCTTGTTTTTGAGTCATAACTAAGGTGGAAGGATTGAAGCTATGCCCCAAGGCATCACAAGTTAGCAATGCCTCATTCTTTCAGCATCATAAAAACAACTGAGTTAGAAGAATTTTTTTTCATATAGAAAGCTACCATATGCTTTCTCCCAAACCCCAGTGTCTGCTCCCCAGAACATTACCTCCTCCATGAGGCCTTTCCTGATCCCATAGCTTCTGACTTGCTTATATTTTGTCTTTATGTATGATCATCTTGTTTCCTGTGCTAGAATGTAAGCTCTTTGGAGGCAGGTTTCATTCTTTGTGTATCTCTAGTTCTTAGCACAGGGCTTGACCCACAATGGGTGCTAAAATAATGCTCATTGAATAAATGATTGACGGGTTCCTCTCTGCCAGTTTCCCTCCACCCCAAGGGCAGCCTTACCATATCCTAACATTTCTGTCTCCTGCCATGGGTCAGAGTCCCAGGGTCCTCTTCTCCAGTGAATCTTGTGCCCTATGGTTTCCCAACAATGGCCCTGACTGTTGAATTTTTCACAAAAAGTTCAAGTTCCATGGTTCCCTTTTCTTTGTTCAGCACACGTTTTGAGAGGTTTATCTCAAATAGCAAAGTTATTAGTTATAATTTTTAAAGCAGGGGCTCTTTGCTTGAAGGATCTGCCCCTACCTAAGGAATCATATCTTCACTATTGCCTCCATTCTCTTTCAAAAGGAGGTAGAAAGGAGTTAAAATGTTTGTGCTGTACTCCCTGGGATGAGCCATTTAGCACAAAGGCCTTGTGGGGATGGGGGGGACTTTGAGTATATCTCATAAGCCAGAGTTGGGGAAATAAATTTGTGGCCCTTCCTAGTTCTTGCCTTCTTTGTCACATACAACAAAAACAACCACTGAGAGACCCCCAATGGGAGCAAGTTGCCTTAAACCACATTTTGCTTACCAACTAAGCTAAAAATGGCATCTGGACCATGTGGTGTGTATTTCTGAAATGCTATTGTGATCTGGTTACAGCTGTTCAACTTCTTAAAATGAAATCAAGTTGATGACAGCCAAAGATGATATCACCTTTTAAAGGGCAAGATGGTTTTAGAGGAGAAAGTGACAAACCACACCAGTATCGTTGCCAAGAAAACACCATGGACAGTATGGTCCACAGGGTCATGAAGAGTTGGACATGACTTAACAATAACAGCAACAAACATTGACTGGTTTAAGAAATTGATAGTAGCCAGCCCTTTAGAACGCAGTCTATTGGAGCATGGAAGGTGCTTTAGAACAAAGCACATAGACTATTAGAGAACATGGAATGCTGGAGCTGGAAGGTTGTTCAATATTAAATATTAGAGCTAACAGAAACTTAGAACATAGGAAAACTTAGGACATAAATAGACTTAGACTATAAATGTCAGTGCTAGAAGGGCTTTAGAACACAGAGAGTATCTTCCTTCATGCTTGATGGCTTATTCCCCTCTATCCCTTTACTCATGCTAATCCCCTTAAGAATATCCTTTCTTATCCCCTTTTCTTTCAAACACTATCCATTCTTCAAAGTCTGTCTTCTCTGAAGCCTTTGAGTGTACATTATGCAGCTTGTCTACAAAGACTTCCCTGACTCATCCCAAGCACATTCATGCCTCCCTTCTCTGGTCTTCAGTTACGTCACTCATTGTCTGCATCACTGAGTTTAGCATCTAACTGTTTTTTCATTGTTTCCCACATGCTCATCTTGCCTTTGCTGTTACCATGGTGCAGGCAGTAAGTTCCCTGAGGGTAGGTAGTATATCTTACACTTCTATAGCCCTCAGGCTCATTGCTGACTTTCATTAATTATGTATTGATTAACTCACCCTTAATTGAACTACTGCAGGGGCTTCAATCCTTGAGCAGTATTAACGTAGACGCTAGTTAATAATGTTTGCCTATTTTTATAACACTCTTTGTGGTTTGCAAAGTTCTCTTTTCAAAACAGCCCAGGGATATAATCAGTGAAGAGATTGTTATGCCCATTTCACAAATAAGGACACTAAGGCTGATGGAAGTAAAATATGGTTTCTTACAAATCATCATAGGATGACATCTCATTGGAATCAGTTTTAATTCTGCTTTGTACACTTACTAGCTATGTGGAACAATGGAAAGGATATTGCATCTGAAATCCAAAGAGTTGAGTCTAAATTCCCACCCCATCCCACCATGCTTTTTACCTGTGTGTAGTTTTAGACAAATCACTTTACCTCCCTTGTTTCAAGTTTTTTGATATTTAAAAGAAAAGAGTTGAACTATGACCTCTGGTCCTAGCCAGTTCCAAGTATATAATCCTTTTCATCATGTAACCTTTCCAAGTCCCTATTTTTTATCTGTAAATATCATAATAAGAGCACTTACCTTACAGAGTTATTATGAGGCTCAAGTGATATAATTCATATAAAGAGTTTTGTAAACTTTGAAATGCTTTATAAATGCTGCTTCTGATTGGCATTACTACTAGTAGTAATAGTAGCAATGGTAGTAGTAGTAGTGGTGGTGGTGGGAATAGTAGTAGTAGTAGTAATAGTAGTAGTAGTAATCATAATGTAATAGTAGAAATAGTAAAAGTAATAGTAGAAGTAGTAGTTGTATGAGATGGGGGCGGGTGTCCGGGCATGGGGAAAGGGTGGTATTTCAACATGGCACCAAATGTTGTTTGTTTGTTTTCCTGTGGGGGTGAACACTTCTTTCTAATTGTGGCCAGAGTCCCACAATGTGTGTGATCCAAACTATTAATGCTACTGCTACTATTACTACTACTACTACTACTACTGCTGCTGCTGCTGCTGCTGCTGCTGCTGCTGCTGCTGCTGCTGCTGCTGCTGCTGCTGCTGCTGCTGCTGCTACCACCACCACCACCACCACTGCAATTATACTACCATCACCACTACCACTACTATACTAAGTCACGAAGACCTGAATTCATATTTATCTGTGAGACCCTTGGTCAAAGATTCCTTTTTCAAACACTTGAATTTCCTCCTCTATAAAATGAGGGACAGGGCTGATCACTATTTTTTTCCCCAGCTCTACGGGGGAAGAGGAAAAAAAATAGGCTTTTATATGGTGCCTACTATGTGCTAGGTACTGTGCTAAGCATGTTACAAATATTATTTCATTTTATTCTTATAACAACCCTGTGAGATAATTGCTTTATTTACCCAATGTTGCTGATAGGGAAATTAAGGCAAACAGGGTAAGTGACTTGCCCAGGATTATACAACTATTAAATGTCTGAGGACAGATTTGAATTCAAATCTTCCTGACTCAAGACCAGGCATTGTATCCACTCTGCCACCAGCTACATTTGAACCTGAGTTTAAATGTAGACTCTGCTTCTTACAACATTTGTGGCCTCAGGAAAGTCACTTCTCATCTCTGATTCTGTTTCTTTGTTTATAAGATGGTGTTTAAGGTCCCTTCCTGTTCTAAATCTAAATTTCTATGTTCCGATGACTTCTCACCACAATATAAGTGTTTGCTCTGGGACTGAACTCAGTGATCACCCTCCTTCCCACTACACCACACTACTGCTCTCTTAGGCATCTGTTGAATTCTAGTTATGCTTCCAAGTCATCCAATCCTTCTTTCATTCCAGTAGCTGAGAATATGGAAGTTGGCAGTGGGGGAAAAAAATCACACTGGTCAGAAAAAAAGAAGCTAGTGTGGTTTTGTGCCAGGACAGATGTTCTTCTGCCTAATTATAAAACCCATTTAAACAAAATTCACAAAACATAACAACTTATTATTACTGAGATGTATTTTGCACTTATAACTGAAAGAGCCCGTCTTTAAAGAGGGGGCTATAAAATTGTTCAATTACTTGGCTTTAAAACCAGTCAAGCAGAAATGATGTGTCTTGCTCTATATTCTCTAAATGATTGTCCAAACTGGCTTGGAGAATTTCACTAAGTTTGATATGGAGTCAGATTCTCCCTATATGAGCTACTCAAGGAGTCCGAGTGAACTCTGTCAGAGTTCTATCCACCATTGGAGAGATTGTCCAGATCTCCATTAGCTCATCTTTATGGAGTATGTACTTTTTACAATATCCTCTATTTTTTTATTTAAATGTAAAAACTTGAATTTTTATTTTATTTTTTTCAATTACATGTAAACCAAAAAATGTAACATTCCCTCCTTCCCTTCCTTTCCTCGATAAGGCAAGCAATTTGATGTAGATAATGCACAATTATAGCATTGTGCAAAATATTTTCATATTAACCACGTGGCAAAAAACAAAATAGAAAGTAATAGAGTTACAAAATATGCTTCAATCTGTATTTAGACTCCATCAGTTCTTTCTCTGGAGGTGACTTTTTCATCAAAAGTGCTTTGGAATTGTTTTGGATCACTGTACTGCTGAGAATGACCAAACGACCCTCCATTTCAAATAGTATAAGGAGAGGTCTTGTCTCGCAAGCACTTGCAGTCTTGTTCTGAGTAAGGACGGCAGAAGCAGCACAAATACAATCTGACTTTAACATTGTACTTTGCAGTTTACAAAACACTTGATATGAACTCTTTATTCCTTTTGTCACAATGTACCTGAAAGATGGGGAAGACAGGCATCAGGCTCATTTTACAGATGAAGAAATAGAGGTTCACAGAGATTAAATGACTCACCCAACATCCCACAGCTAATTGAGTTTATATCAAATCCAGGTTTTCTGACTACAAATGCAAAAAAGGCATGACTACCTCAAGTTCCTAACAATGCATGTTGTCCAAACCTTTAAAAAATACAGAGACACATATGCATAAGGGCACATATATATATATATATATATATATATATGTCTATGTGTACATGCATGTGAACATACATAGTACTTTATGGTTGACAAAGCACTTTACATATGTTATCTCACTACATCTTCACCAAAAACCTATAAGTTACAGTAGATACCATTATACAGATAAAAATAATGAGGCTGAGAAAGAGTTGGAGGGACTTTTCCAGGGTTGCAATGATAGTAAGTTTCTGAAGTTGGATTTGATCTCTAGTCTTCCTAGCTTTAAGTCCAATACCTCATGTTGCCTGCCTCTTGGATGATGATATTTCCTACCATTTGTGTGAATTTATTTGTGTGAATTTATATGCACAAATGTGGACATATAGGTACATATATATATATATATAAATATGGACGGAAAGATCAATGGGTGCCTTTGGCATCAGGAAGACCTGGTTTTGAGATGTACTTCTGACATAAACTGCTCATGTGGCCATGAGTAAAACACTTAAACTCTCAGTGCCCCTGAAAGTTCTATAACAATCATAAATTACGCAGAAGTTGCTGACGTGCATCATGGGAAGAAATTTCTGCACACAGAAGTAATCACAAGTCTACTATATGTTGCTGCCATTGTATATAAAAGATGCCTTTTATATAGAATGGTGGATCATGAGTGGGCTGCAGCCAAAAGAGGTCGAAAAGTCGCCAGTATTTCAGGTGTGGTCAGAAAAAGAGGGGACCTGCCTGGGTATCAAGAATGAGGGATACCAGGTAAACAATATACAGACTGCACTGGCAACTGCCAAATATAAAACAGCTCTGAGTAAGACTTTCAGCACATTGCTTATATACATTTTGGAAGATTTACTTGAAAGTATGGGCAAATCACCCAGGAGAACTTTGATGGGTGCGGATTTGCTTTGGTAATTATAGTATCCACGTGAATGAAGTCATGTAGCTGTTGACAATAAGTGTGTGTTTCTGTGTACATCTCTCCTCTTCCCTGAGTCTGTCTGTCTCTCCCCTCTCTGTCTCTGTGTCTCTGTCTCTGTCTCTGTCTCTCTCTCTCTCTCTCTCTCTCTCTCTCTCTCTCTCTCTCTCTCTCTCTCTCTCTCTCTCTCTCACACACACACACACACACACACACACACACATTTAAAAAATCTTGGATCAATTGTTTTTCTCCTGATGCCTCCCATGTCTTGTCTTCCTAATCAGAAAAATGTGTGGCAGCCCTGCCACAATGTTGAGTCTCTCACCTGCCTATGCAGCAGCCTGTGATGTAGCCTGTTGTGATCAATGTCTCAGCCCTAGAGCTGTCCTCCTTCCCTGTGTCAGTCAGAACGCCTGGACTGTCAGAGACAAGTGTGCCTACTCGTTGATATACTGGCTGGCATGCTGAGGCTGAAGTAAAAAAGAACTGAGTTCAAATTTGACCTTAGACACTTACTATGTGAACCTGGGCAAGTCATTCAGCCTCTTTTTGATTCAATTCCTTCATCTGTAAAATGGAGATTAAAAAGTACTAGCTACCTCCCAGAGTTTTGAGGAAAAAATGAGATAGTATTAATAAAGCGCTATCAAAAAGAACATAATCCTTGTTCCAGTAGAGGATGGATTTTCTTGCTCCCAACCAGTCTGGAGAGCAAGGGGAATTTTTCAGTGACCTAGAGAAGAATATTTGTGTTCCAGCAGTGCCAAGCAACTACTACATATGCATCAAGTACTGCTTCTTTCCTAGCACAGAAGATGAAAGAGTTGGGGAATGCCTCTCCATTCTCTAGTCCTTGAAAGGGTGAAAGAGGAGCACCAAGGGAAAAATCAAAGAAGGAAGGAATGCTAAGAACCTGATGGGTGTCCAGACTTGTTAAGAGGTTTGAAGGTAAAAATGTCCCTTCAAGCATTGATGTTCTAAAGACCCTTACAGCTTCAACATTGTGTTATCACATACTTTGAGGGGAAAAAAGTTTTCTTTCTTTTTGACAATGATCAAATTATATACTAGATGTGGCTGTGTATTCTTCCTCTTTGTAGGACCAGTCTAAATTGGAAAGTTCACATCATATTGGCTGAGCCAGAGTCCCTGATGGCAAACATTGAGGAAACTCATATAGGTATAATTTACCAGCATGCTCTAAAGAATATGGAATGGTTTTACTCAAGCAAACAAATTATTTGATATACACACACACACACATATATATATATGTGTGTGTATTTGATATACACCCATACAAGTGTAATGAATTCAGTGAATGAACTCATTGTTTTATCCATGATGCAAAAACTTTAAATCATGGAAAATCTTTAAATATAAAGAATCCACATCCTACAGAAGTGTTGTTTTATACAATGGGAAGCTGAAAGGAAATTGAGGACTGGATGAAATAATAAAAAAAAGTGAATATTACTATGACCCTCTTCACAAACATTTAGAAAAGAAATGTGCAGTTATTTCAGAAAATTTTATTACTAATTCCTGAGACTAACAAAACTGGAAAAAGGAAAAGGGGAAGAGGGGAAGAAAGAAGAAGAGGAAGAGGAATAAGAAAAGGAAGAAGAGGAGGAGAAGGAGGAAGAAGGGGAGGAGAAGGAGGAAGAAGAGGAGGAGAAGGAGGAAGAAGAGGAGGAGGAGGAAGAACAAAGGAGAAGCAATAGTGAAATAAAACAATGGATGGGCATCATAAATTTTTTTTAAGGCACAGAAGAAAGTTAGGAGAGAAGCACAGACAAGAGGTTAGTTTAAAAATTGTCATGTATGATTTATCATATACTTTTTAAAAAGCAGTGTAAAATGGAGATTAAGATTTTCATATAGAATCATATTTTGTGTTCTACTGTGTTCATGTAAAATGTTTTTAGCTTAATTTATGTTCAGAATAAGAAGTAAAATGAAGTATTATTTTATTTACTAACATTAGAAATATGCATGTAGTGTTCCGGAAAGACTCCTGAACTTGGATCTGTAAGACATAAATTCAAGTTCAGGCTCTGCTGTGTACTAACTGTGTAATCAGTCACTTAATCTCTCTGGGACTCAGTTTCCTTATATGTTAACCTGGGGAAATAATACTTGTACTACTAACCTTGGGGGTAGAAAGGCAAGAAAAGTGTGGAAGTAGGTTTTAGCTAGTTTTTTTTTCTCTTTTGTAAACCAAAAAAAGGCTATAAAATGTAAATTGTTATTACACTTATATCTACTTCAACCATTTGTTATGTGGATGAAATAAAATAATCTATATAAGCTTCTTAGTAATCATAAAACATCATATAAAGTAAATCGTAGCTGTTATCCAATTCAGTAAGCAATTAGTGATGATGAATTCAGGGCCCTGTCCTTGGTGCTGGACATAAAAAGGAGAATCACAGTGATCACCCCTCTGAAAGTTTATAAACTACTTGGAGGAGTAGAGATTAGACCAATTTATGAGGATAATTCACATTTATATGGCATTTTAAAATTTACAAAGTGATTTCTTTACAATAATCCAATAAGTGAAGGCATATATTTCCCTGTCATGTAGACGAAAAAGCTGAGTCTCCAAGAGAGTAAATAGACTTTTACATGTCAGAAAGGATCCATGGAGGAGTTGTAATGAGGCAAAGGAGATTCAGAAGAAAGGCTCAGGGAATTTGATGAGGGAGTGATATCATTACTGTACCCAACCTGCCCACTATTCATTAAGTCAAGAGATAAATCATTCCATAAGCTGTTGCCTAATGTAACCATGGTGTTCTTAGTTTTAAAGATGGTATCCTGGTCATATATACATTTAGTGAAATCATGGTAAAGCGGGAAGAGCACTAGATTTAGAATCAAAGGAATCCTTCCAATGGGTTCTTCTACTTGTGAGCTGTGTGACCTTGAGTAAGTCAGCTAATTTATTTCTACCTCTATTTCCCCATCTCTGTAATGTAATGTTCTCTAAGACCTGTTCTAGCTATCTATGAATATATGCTTATTCACTAACCACTGAATTAACTGTTCCAATGCAGCTATCTCTGGGAAAACACAATTCTAGTATCATCTGCAATGTGGTGCTGAACAAAAATGCTATTCAGGTTTCTTCCCTATAAAGTTAGAGAGAAATGCATCTACAGAGAACCAAGGTCATCAATAATCACTGCTGAGCCCCTGGTTTACAAGTGTTGTAAGTGATCTCATATCCTCATTAATAAATCAAATCTGTACAATAGTGGGGAAGGTTGGTTTTTATAGGTTGTGAAAAGTGTTTCTTTAGTTAGTATTGATCAAACAAGAGTTTTACAAGTCAGCCTTTTGACTGTAGGGAAGAAATGTGGCTCCCCATTCAATTTACAAACAGGGTCTAGGATGTTTAATGATATTTTTTTCAGCCATCAGTGCAATAATTAAAAGCATGCTGAACCTTCCCACATTTTGACAGTAAGTTCCATAATTAAGTTTGGGGATAGCTTTATTAAATGTTACAGAGTTGGCTGCTTGAGAATCTTTGTCTTCTATAAAAGTGTAAGGAGATTATCTTCTGTTTGGGAGCTCTCCTCAGAGAAGATGAGGAAGTTATGGATTCATTGACTCAAAAGTCAAAAGGGACTTTAAATATCATCTTGTCAAAGACGAAGCCAGATGAAGAGAGTTGGAGTGACTCATCTCGAATCACATTGGTAGAAAGGGAGAGGTCTGAGATTCAAGCACATTTCTCTGATGCTAAATCACTTGCTATTTTGGTTAAATCATTCTACCTCTTATCCCAGCCAAACTCTGACTGAATCTACTCAGACTAATCTGAGACCAATTGTCTTTGGTCACTATCCATGGCCACTTTAGAAAATCTTTTGTCTATTGCCTTCTATAGACTGTTAAAACTAAGTAGGTTCACATTAGAGGACTCTGCCCTTCCAGTAACATAGAAGACAGTATCAATTTGCCAGAGGTACTAATTCATAGGAAAACATAGCTGCCGAATAATGGACATGACAGGAATGGAGTTTTTGTTCTCAATGCCCTCTCAGGAGAATGAAAGCTCTTTGCAGGTTTGAAAGATGTTGTATTTGCCTTTCTTACTTCTCCTTGTGGCATGGTACCTTCCTGGGAGTAGTAGTTTAATGAATTTTATTGAATTGAATTGTTGGAAAGCATCTGGTGGTCCCATGTCACCCTTCTCTTGTCATTGCCATTATCTTGTTGGCTTTCATCAGGAATTGTATTAGTAGTCTCTTGAGTTAGGCCACTATCCACTTTCATTAGGATGAACTAACTTCCTAAAAAGTATGCCACTCATCTCTCACCTGTCAGGGTCAGAGACATAAAATCACTTGCTCAAAACTTGGCTCCAGGTCTTCTGACTATCCAATGCCTTTTGTTATTCTGTATTCTATGCCCCTTTTCTCTAATATTGATTGCTAAGGTAAGGTATTCATTTTTATCATTAGCCCTTTGTTATTTTCTCCTTTCAGAATAAATTATTGAAATGAATACTTATTGGGTGCTTACTATATAACAGACACAGTGCACATTCGGGGAGTTCAAAGATTTAAAAATGCCTGATCTGTGACCTTGGGGAGCTTAAATTATCAAAAAGGAAGGCAACACATATAGAGGAAAGGTAACCAAGAAAGGCAGTTCTGTTTTCCAGAAAAGTTGGTGGCGGGGGTAGTTCAGGTCTGGTTTAAAGAATGCTGGTCCAAGTGGGGAAGAGTAGGTCAGTGTTTGCAAGCAGATGATGAGGTGGCCTGGTTGGAAGGAAGGAAGGAAGGAAGGAAGGAAGGAAGGAAGGAAGGAAGGATCTTTTTAAAAAATTATTTCCATTTTATAGTTGGAGAAGTGGAGTCAAACAGAAAGTAAAAGATTTACTTGCCCAGGATTACACAGATAGTGAGTGTCTGAGACAAGGTTTGAACTCAGGTCATCCTGATTTCAGTCCCAGCAGTATCCATTGCACCACTTAGCTGCATCTCTTGGCAAGGGATGGGATGGGATGGAATGAGATGTAAAGCTGCTGCATGATGGTTTTCTTCACTGTGAATAATCTTATGAACTAGCTAGATATGAATGGGGGATGTCATTCCAGGAGCAACATAATTTTATTTTTTTTATTACACTGTCATCCATCTAAGTTGCAATAAATTAGTGAGAATTGTTGGTAAATTAGCACATCATCTGGGATGGAACTTGTCATTAAACTATGATTACTATGTCTATTTCCATTCCCCTTTGAGAATTTCTCTTTGAATAAATGACAAAAAATTGCCTGTTCTACTTTTTTACACATTAGTTTAGACAACCCTCTAAATTTCAGCTGACTTTTAATTACAGGAATGAGTCTATTGCTTGCTCTTGACATCAGCAGATGATAGGGTAACTTCTTTTTAAAAATTTATTTATTTATTTATCTTTAGTTTTCAATATTCATTTTCATAAGATTTTGAGTTCCAAATTTTCTCCCCATCTCTTCCTACCACCCAAGATATCATACATTCTGGTTACCCTTTCCCCCAATCTGCCCTCCCTTCTATCACACCCCTTCCTTCTCATATCCCCTTCTCTATTTTCTTGTAGGGCAAGATATATTTCTATACCCCATTGCCTGTATGTCTTATTTTCTAGTTGCATGTGAAAACAATTTTTGACATTCATTTTTAAAACTTTGAGTTCCAACCTCCCTCCCTTCCTCCCTCCCTACTCACCCTCATTGAGAAAACAAGCAATTCAATATAGGTTATACATGTGTAATCATGTAAAACACTCCCATAACAGTCTTGTTGTGAAAGACTAGCCATATTTTCCCCCATTCTATCCTTCCCCATTTATTCTATTCTTTCTTTTGACCATGTCCCTCCCAAAAGTGTTTATTTCTAATTACCTCTTCTTCCCATTTGCCCTCCCATCTATCATCCCCACCACTCACCCCTCACTTACCCCTTTCCTCCCTACTTTCCTTTAGTGAAAGATAGATTTTCATACTATGTTGAGTTTGCATGTTATTCCCTCTATAAGCCAAATCTTATGAGAGTAACATTCACTCTTTCCCTCTCTCCTCCCCACCTGCCCTCCATTGAAAAAGCTTTTTCTTATGTGAGATAATTTACCTCCTTCTATTTCTCCCTTTCTCCTTTTCCCAATATATTCCTCCCTTACCCTTTAATTTTATTTTTTTAGATATTATCCCTTCATATTCAATTCACCCTGTGCCTTCTGTGTATGTGCAATATATATGTGTATATATATAACACACACAATACATATATATATACATATACATTACATATATGTATGTGTGCATATGTCCCTCCAACTACCCTAATATTTACAAAAGTCTCAAGAGTTACCAATATTATCTTTCCAAGTAAGAATGTAAACAGTCTAACTTTAATAAGTCCCTTATGATTTCTCTTTCCTGTTTACTTTTTCATGCTTCTTTTGATTCTTGTATTTGAAAGTCATATTTTCTGTCCAACTCAGGTCTTTTCATCAACAGTGCTTGAAAAGCCTCTATTTCATTGAATGACCCATTTTTTTCCCTGAAGTATTATTCTCAGTTTTGCTGGATAGATGATTCTTGGTTTTAATCCTACCTCCTTAGACTTCTGGAATATCATATTCTTAACCCTCCTCCTTCCTTAATGTAGAAGCTGCTAGATCTTGTGTTATCCTGATTGTGTTTCCACAATACTAGAATTGTTTCTTTCTAGCTGCTTGCAATATCTTCTCCTTGATCTGGGAGCTCTGGAAATTGGCTACAATATTCCTAGGAGTTTTCTTTTTGAGACCTCTTTCAGGAGGTGATCAGTGAATTCTTTTTATTTCTATTTTATCCATTGTTTCTAGAATATCAGGGCAGTTTTCTTCCATAATTCTTGAAAGATCATGTCTAAGCTATTTTTTTGATCATGACTTTCAGGTAATCCAATAATATTTTAATTGTCTTTCCTGTATCTATTTTCTTCTTCAATTGTTTTTCCAATGAGATGCTTCACATTATCTACTTTTTTTTCATTCTTTTGGTTATGTTTTATAGTTTCTTGGTTTTTCATAAAGTCGTTAGCTTAGATCAGCTCCAATATAATTTTTAAGGAATTATTTTCTTCAGTGAAATTTTGGACCACCTTTTCCATTTATCCAATTCTGCTTCTTAAGACATTTTTCTTCTCATTGGCTTTTTGTATCTCTTTTGCGATTTAGGTTAGCCTCTTTTTTAAAGGGGTTATTCTTCAGCATTTTTGGTTCCCTTATAGCAAGCAGTTGACTCATTTTTCATGATTTTCTTACATCACTCTCATTTCTCTTCTCAATTTTTCCTCTACTTCTCTTACTTGATTTTTAAAATCCTTTTTTGGCTCTTCCATGACCTGCAACCAATTCATATTTTCCTTGGATACTTTGGATGTAGGAGTTTTCACTTTGTTGACTCCTGGTTGTATGTTTTGATCTTCCTTGTCACCAAAGTAAGATTTCATAGTCTGATTTTTTCCCTGTTTTTGCTCATTTGCCCAGCCAATTATTTGGCTTTTGAGTTCTTTGTCAAGGTAGTTTTCTGCTTCCAGTGGGGGTAGAGGGTGTACTATCAACCATTTGATCCACCCCTGTCCTCCAATCTGGGGGCTTAGAGCTCCAGAAACAATGAAGGATCCTCTGCTCCCTCCACTGCCCTGGGACTGGAACTGAACCCCTCTGATCTCTCCCACAGATCCAAAAGGTGTTTTCCACTGATGTTCCAATTTGTCCTAGGCATTTTAGGGTTGAGAAGTCTGGAAGCTACTACATATGCCAGTGATTTATTCCCAGATGCCTGCTCAGGTCCCATCTCCACCAGCATAGCCCATGCTGGATTGCACTCTGTTCCCTGACTGGTTCAATAGTTGCTTCCCATTGACCTTGAGGCTGTCTTGGGCTGGAGATTTGCTTCAATCTGTCTTTCTTTGGGTTCTGCAGCTCCAGAGTTTGTTTAGAGTCATTTTTTACAGGTATTTGCCTGGGTTTGGGGGGAGTGCTCTAGCAAGTCCCTGCTTTGATTCTACCATTTTGGCTCCACCCCTGATAGAAATATCTCTGGATAGGAGCTTGTCTCTCTTGGTCTTTAATACTGCCCTGAAGTTTATTGGAAGACAAGTACTAAGATTCTTTAAGACCAGCCTTCCAAAATAAAGTATTTGGCAAAGAAGCTGGTCCATCTTCTTGGAGTGTTTCTGTAATCAAAGATGTCTGTTAATACATGACCTTGCCCTATGGTGTCACACACTAATAACTTACCTGGTGTGGGAAAATCTGCCCCATCTCTAATAGTAATCCATCATGTGGTGATTTCTGTGTTCTATGATCCATTCTAATTTTTTATAAAAATAAAACTTATAAGTATGTTTTGTTTTTACCTCATCTAAATTTCTCCAAGCATCCACCCACAAGAAAGTCATTCTTTATAATAAATAAGTACTCCCTTCTAGTTCTAACATTTTCTGTGCCAAAGTGACTTCCACTTCTACTCTGTGATCTTCCCTGTTTTTCTGAACTGCTTGGCCCTCCCTGCTTTGTCTGTCTTCCTTGGTATTTGGACCTCTTTCTGAATCAGTTGTATCTACTTTCTCCTTCCTGACTTTACTGCAGTCTCTGAACTTGACCTCTATCCAGCCAGCCCTCATTCTATCTAACAAGTGCTGCTTCCAGTTCACCATGCTGTATGCTCTTCCTTTTGATTTGCCACAAATAGCAACTGAATCCAAAATGACAATAAGTTGCTGTTGCCTTTTTAATGGAAGTCAAAGAACAAGTAGTATTCAGTTTACAAAAATTCACTTTATGTATATTCTTTTCCAGACACATTTCTATTTGTTTTTCAAGTGGAGAATGACTGACCTGGCAATCAAAGGCCATTTAAAAAGATGCAATTACAAACTGAAAGCCTGCACAATTCTGAGTCATTTCTGAATATCTCTACAAGATGTATGTTCAGACAACAGTGAGGGGTTGGGTGAGAAAGCTATTTTTATCATCATGACTAATACCAGCTCCTCCAAGACTCTCAGGGCTGGATTCTAATTTGGGATGTGGAAGGGGGTGTGGAGCTGCTGTGTTTATCTTTTCCTAATATTTTTTCCAAGGGCTTCTATTAGTTTCATCTACATAGCTCTTCACATCTGTATAGCTGATAATGGAGCATGAGATAGAGTTTTAATTAAAGAAGTAAATCTGGATAACATTAATACTCCCCCCATCATCACACTCATATAAAAATTAAACCTTTTTAGTGTTAAGCTCGTTTTCTTTCTGAAGTGTTTTTGAATGAAACCCAAGAGCTGTTAAACATTGAATTACAATCTTCTTAGTGATGTCTAGAAATAGTTACTGGAAATTCTTTCTTTTAAATGTTGTGTTTTTAAAATAATTCCTTACCATGGCATGAAGCTGCACCTGAGTTTTTGACAACAGAGAACAGACTGATGGATTCTGTCTGGCTGGAAAGGTTTTAATTGGAGGCTAAGAAGATTATGTATTCACTGTCTTTGAACCATTCTCTCATTTTTTTACCTTCTCAGTTCCTATTATTTATAATTATAATTTACAATTGTAATCTTTATGGAGATAAATCCAAGACTTATATATCTAGTCCTACTCTCTCTCTCTCTTTCTCTCTCTCTCTCTCTTTCTCTCTCTCTCTCTCTCTCTCTAGGCCTACTAGATCACAAAATCCTATTAGCCATTTTGAACTGGATATCCAGTAGGCATCTCACATTCAGGATATCTGAAACAGAATTTATTATTTTACTTCCAAAAATCCACCCCTTTTTCTGAATTTTCCTATTAAGCCCACATTTCAACAAGCATTACTAAGTACCTTCCATGTGCTAGGTGCTGTACTTAGTGCTGAAAATATGAAAAAAATATGTTTAAAAACAGTCCCAGCCCTCAGGGAGCTCCCAATCTTACAATCTAATGCAAAGAGATAGTATATATGAGCAAGATGTATATAGGGTAAATTGGAGACAATCTCAGAGAAGAGGCACTGATATTAAGGGAAGCCAGGAGCTGAAGATCAGGAGCTGAAGCATTCTAGACATGGGAGGCAGCCAGTGAGAATGTATGACGTTGAGAGAGAGTAGTTTGTGAAATGACCATCAAAGAGGCCATGACTGTCAAAGGAACCAGCACTTGGGGCACAACCTGGCCTAAATCTCTTCTATCTTTCCCTGACATTCAGTTTGTATCACATGTTTGGGGGTATATATCATATGGCTTTGTTAAACTGTAACTACACATGTTGTACTCATCTGTGTAACCTTCATGCTTAGCCCAGTGCCTGATGCGTTGTTTCTATTCGGTCATTTTTGAATTACATCTGACTCTTCATGATCTCATTTGGAATTTTCTTGGTAAAGATAATGGCATATCTTTCCTTATCCAGCTCATTTTACTGCTGAGGAAACCAAGACAAACACAGTTAATTAACTTGCCCAGAGTCACAAAGCTAGGAAGTGGCTGGGGCAGGATTTGAACTCTGTGCTTCCTGAGTCCATGTCCAGCACTCTATCCACTATGCCTGGCACATAGTAAGCACTTAATAAATTTATGCTGAATGACTTGTCCAAAGCAACCATTCATTTAGTGGGAACTGTTCAGCCTGTTACCTAGATCTCCTGGTCTCTAGTACAGTATTCTTTTGGCTTTACCACCTTGTCTGTGACCCGTTCTGCTGTTCCCTGTGGAATCCTTCTGTGGGGAATGACAGTAGAGAGGACAGAACATGGAGGGAGTAACATTGAATTTTGAGATAAACAAGACAGCCCATTCTCAGGTGTGCAAGATAATTGGATCTCATTTTAGATCGGATGTCAGAATTGCCATCAGTGAGGAGGTGGTGCATATGAATGCTTTTTTTTTTTTTGGTACAGAAAGTTTAGCTCTCATTAGCCTGATACTCTGCAGGCAGTTGTATTAATAACTTAATTTGAGTAGGAGAAAAGGAAACTATGTGCACTACAGGCATACTTCAGATGCATTTCATTCTGTTCTTTCAGCAGTCTTCTCAGGCTGTGTCTCATAAGGGTACCTCCCATAGGCAGGGAAGCAAGGGCCTGTCTCTCAGTACAAAGTCACCACTCATGAATTACTGGAACTTTGAGCTAAGATAAAGATGATAAACTCCTATAGTTTTGGTCTGGATTTAGTCAATATTCCCTGAAAACCAATGTCCATTTACTCTGGGTCTTTGCAACCAGAATCTCTCCAGCATCAACTAAAAACATCCTCCAATGTATAAGCAACAGGATTCACAGAATGAGGAGGAGAACATTGTTACCACAGTCATAGAGTGCTGCATATATAGAAGGTTAAATTTGAGTTTAAAACTAAATAATAATAATTTACATAGAGCTTTATAATTTTCAAAACACTGTACATTATTACTTAACCTTTATGACAACCCTGTGAAGTAAGGGCCATTATTATCCCCATTCTCAGCTGAGGAAATTAAGGCTGACAGAGTTCAAGTCATTTTCCCAGGTTCACACAATTAAGTATTGGAGGCAAGATTCCAACTCAGGTTTTCCTGACTTTCAGTCCAGAGCTTTATGAACTGTGCCACCCATCTTCCTCTAATAGCATACAAAATCCTAGAATTGCCTATCTATTCCAAGCCCATCCATTGCTTTTGGGGGGAAAGATCCTGCAGCCTCTTTAAGATTTCCAGATAGGAAAAACCTCAATGCTATGATGGCCCATGTTGATAGCTTTCACTTTTAAAATGTCTCTCACACACCATCTTGCCCCATCTTACACAGAACACAAATCAGGCACTTTGCAATTTCTAACCATTATTTCTGGTTCTGCCTTCTAGGGTGAGCAAAATGAACCTAATTAATATCTCTTCCACATGGCAGCTTTCTAGACATTGAAAGCACATATCATGTCCAATAAGTCAGGCAGTCAATATTTATCCATTGCCTACTATGTATAAGGCATTATGCCAAGTATTTGGAATACTAAGAAATGCAAAAATACAGTCTCATGATTAGATTTGCATTCAGGAAAATGACTGTTGGGTAAATGAAGAATGAATTTTTGTAGGGAAAGACAGGTCAGGGACAGCATTCTGGAGGCTATTTCAGTGGTCTAGATAATGAGGACTTGTACTAGGGTAGTAGAATTGACAGTAGAAAAGAGCGGGGATGTCCATGAGAAATATTGTGAAGATATAAATGATAATATTTAGTGACAAATTTAATACACGAGGCAAATGCAAGTAGAAAGTTAAAGGTGACATAGAGGTTAAAAACCTGGCTATCTGAGAGGATGGTGGTATTCTCAACAATAATAGGAAACTTGGGAAGAGTGAAGTTTGGGACATATTGAGTTAAAGATGGGGGAAGGATGAAGAGTTCTGTTTGGGACATATTGAGTTAAAGATGCCAGTGAGATGTCTAATTCAAGATGTCCAAAAGGCAATTGGTGATATGGAACTAGAGTAAGAGAAAGATAAGGAATCAAGTAGAATTGAGAAACAACTACTGAGATGGTATTTGCACTCATGGGAGCTGATGAGAAGTTACCCAAAAGAGATAGCATAGAAGAGGGATTTTTAAGGGGAGGGGTGTTTATGAGTGTGAGTATGTGTGTGTGTGTGTGCGTGCATGTGTGTGTATGTGCGTGCGTGTGTGTGTGTGTCTGTATGATGGACCCTTTTGGCAGTCTAGCAAAGTCTATAAACCCCATCTTAGAAAAACATCAGACAAAATACTCATCAATTACAAAGGAAACTAATTATAGTGAATTACACCATCTAGTCTAAAAGTTAAAGGGTACAGGACACAGTCTTAGAGAATGGCCATTGCTAAGTATGGACTAAAAAGAAAATCTATCAAAAGAGACAGAGAGGAAAGAAGCAGACCTGTAAGAGGAGAACCAAGAAAAAACAGTGTTATAAAATCCAGGAGAGAAGCGAGTGGTTCCAACAGGAGAGGATGATCTACAGTGTCAAAGGCTGTAAAGAGGTCAAAAAGCTTGACAATTGATGGGGGGAAAGCAAAATACAAAAGCCTGTCTGGCAAGTAAGAGATCTTAGTTAACTTCAGCCAGAATAATTTCAGCTGATGAGGTCTGACAAAATTTTTTCCCCTTTCCTAGGTAAATATCCAAAGTCATTTAAAATAATTTATAGACATCATAGTTTCAGTTCCCTCATCACTCTGTTCATGTCTTTCCAGAGGTACTCCAATTTATGAATGGCCTTGCTAAAACCCTGACCTCAGAAATGGACTCAGTAGTGATGCACACAGCATCTGTGGGGCATGTTACAGTTTTCAAAGTACTTCTACTTCTATTAGATCCTTTGATCCTCCCATGAATCATTTTTTTTTACCTCTTAGCCACTTAAATACAATTTTCTAATACAGTTTTTTGTTTATTTGAAGAGTACATTCTACATGACTGTTTTGTTTCCAGTCATGAAATCAAATGCAGTTTTCAATTGCATTAAGAGAAGCATTATGTTGGAAATGAGGAAGGTGATAGGGCGGCTGTATTCTGTTCTGACCATACTTGAAATATTGTGGTCCTATATTCTAGGAAGAAAATTAACAAATTGGAGCCTTTTCAGGGAAGAATAGCCAGGAAAGAAAAGGGATTAAAGATCCTACTGCACATTAATTGGTTTTTAAATCTGGGGGACTGTTTAGGGAAAGGAAGACTTGGAAATATGAAGAAAGCTCTCTTGAAGTGTTTGAAGACTATTTTATATATAAGAGAGATTAGTATTGTTTTATGTGGCCCCAGAGGCAAAACAAGGACTTATGGTGAGTAGTTTCAGGAAGGCAGATTCTAGGGCAGTTAAAGGGAAACAAAGGCAGAGTTATCAAAAAAGCAGGATGGGCTACACTGAAAGATAATATGTTCCCCACCATTGGAGGTTGTTTTGTTTATCCCTCATTCTTGAAAGGGAGACCAATGATATCACCCTTGAGGGTATGATACCTCAAGTGGAAAGAGGGACAATGTATGGATAGGGAAGAAGAAAAAGAACGAGAAGTAGCAGCATTCTCCAACTTGAACTAGCCAGGGATGTCACCAGGAGCCAGCTACTACTACTCAGGCTATCATTATCCTTTGTTCTCAAAGAGGACCAATGATCACAAGGCTGACATCTTGACTAGTGAATGAACTGGGCTTAAGTAGAGCAGCTCTGTTCAAAGACATTGGCCTCTCTCTCTCCAGAATCATAGGAGTCCACTAGTAAGACAAGAGTGATGACAAGGGTCTGACAATGGCCCAGATCATTAGAGGTATTCAAGAAAAGGGTGGATGGCTTCTGTCAGATAGACTTTAAAGGGAATTCCTATTCAAGTATTGGACAGACTAGACACAGGGGTAAGGAATCTGCAGCCTAAAGGTCATGTGGCTTTCTAGGTCCTCAAGTGCAGCCCTTTGACTGAATTAAAACTTCACTGTGAAATGAAAAGGTCACATTTGAGGATGTAGAGGGCCACATGTGGCCTCAAAGCAGAAAGTTCTCCACTCCCCAGACCCTTGGCAACCCCGGAATTCCACTATCCCCAAATATCCTTATCCAAGATGGCAAATTTGATGAAACTTGGTATAGAATTTTTAAAAAAAATTTTATCTTTCTCAACATAAGCACTCAAGAGGTCATAGTCCAACTCTATTCTACCTTGGTATACCTTGGTATATATTGGTACCTCATATACAATAAGACATTTTGTTCTAGGAACTATAGGAAAGTTCTGATAAAATAAAAATTTTCCATGAGATGGGGTGGGGATAATTCAAGATCAGGAAAGCAGAGATCAAGTTCCAGAGAACTATCATTCTACCCTCCTCTACATCATCTCAAATATATACCTGTAAACATGCACACACACACACACACACACACACACACACACACACTTCTCTGACTGACTGTGTTACAGCGCTTATGTCACTCAGCCTCTCAGTGAGGCAAACAACCCATTGCTACAGTAAGTTACAGAGGAGTTGCTAAACTGAAGAGTTGGAGGGTCTTTCCTCCTCATAAATTCCCCATAAGGGTCTTTCCCCTCCAGTTAGGTGACACAACAGATGGAGAGTTGGACCGGTAGTTGGGAAGACCTGAGCTCAAATGTAGCCTCACATACTTACTAGCTGTGTGAGCCTGGGAAAGTCACTAAACCTCTGCCTTAGTTTATTCAACTGTAAAATGGAGATAATAATAGCACCTACCTCCTAGGATTGTTAAGATCAAATGAAATGATAATAATAAGATCAAGTGAAATAATAAATAAAAAATAAATGAAATAAATCAAATTGAAATAATAATAAATCACTCAACACAATGCCTTTCACATAGTAAGCACTATAAAAAAGTTAGCTATTTTTATTATTACTATTATCAACTGTATGACCCTGGGCAAGTCACTTTACTTCTATCTGCCCCAGTTTCTTCTACTATAAAATGGACATCATAATAGCACCTACCTCACAGAATTATTATGAGGATCCAATGAGATAATATTTAAAAAGTAATTAGCATGGTGACTGTCTGTAGCAGAGGCTTAATGCACTCATTCCTTTCCTTTCCCTCCCTACAACAAATCAACTTCATCATTTATTGCCTGGCTTTAGAGTTACATATTGGGTAAACTGATTTGACCTGGATGAATCCATTTAACACTAATAACTCATATTTACATAGCACTTTAAAGTTTAGAAAATATTTTCCACACACTTCTTTTAGATTGATCATTTAAGTACTTATCCCCATTTAATAAGGCTGTCTCTAAAAGTGAAAGGAACTTGCCCCAAATCTCACAACAAGTAACCACCAGAGCTAGAAACTTGAATCCAGACCTCTTTGCTCCAAAATCCGCTGCTGTATCTATCTACTACCTTGCTGATGTCTTAGAAATATTAAGATCAGCATGGCACACTAATAGATATCTCAGGTACCATCTGTGCATTTAAGGATAGGAACTGGTATAAATATAAAACTAAAAAAATTCTTTAGTCCAAATTTTGAAAAACAATCCTCAAGTCATGTCCTCTGCAAGCCTTAATTAAAGCTTTATCATTGTTTGAACATTTGTTTATGTTGACATCTTTTCTTTCCCTTATTTCTCCCACTAACAGTGATAAGGGAAAAAAATAACCCAAGAACATGATTACAAAGATCAAGTCTAGAAAATTGTCATTCAGATCTTTATGTTTAGTAGAAAGAGAACTGAATTTGTAGTCAGAAAAGAGACTTAGATTTGAAATCAGAAGATGTCACTTTGAATCCCAGACATCCAACTTGCTGTGTGACCATGGTTAATTCACTCCCTTTCTGTGCTTCAGTTTCCCATTTAGTAAAATAAAGGTAGTAACATAGGTAGAACTAGATTTTCTCTAAAGGTCCTTTAAGTTCTAAATCACAAGACTTGGATGATTTCTAAATTTCTGTTCTACATTTTTATGATTCAAAGAACAACCTGGGAGGTGGAGTAGGGGAAGGCAGAATTCCCTTTTGTTTCCCAGATGATTTAGAAAATAAGCACTCTCCAATCTTAATTTTAGATGACTGTGTTTCCTGCTGGGCACAAATATTCAACTTTAAGGTCTATTGATAATTAAAGCCAAGAGGTAGTCTCTGAGCTGCTGTGATCTGGGAGGCTGATTTAATCTTTATCACACAGGCAGTATTTCCAAGTTAGACAGAAAAAAGGTCTATGGAGAATGGGCTTTTGTGGAAGAGTAGGCAAATAAAGGACTCATTTTGCTAGGTTAGCTGAGAGATGACTCCCTGGACAACAGAACCCAAGTTTTCATTCTTCAAGCAGAGGAAACAAAGTACCACAGTCAGATCTCCTGGAAGTGGCTTGAAACAGGGAGAAAAATAATCTTTTGTCCTGGACAGCCAATATTATCTGAGAAGTCCATCTGGATGGACAATTCATTTATCCAGATGCTCAGAATCTTTTCTAAGGTGAGTTGGCTTCAGAAAATGGCATTGTGTTACTTGCAGGCTAATTAAAGAAGGAAGGGTTAGCTCATTAAGGTGTTCATTAGGATTAAATAATATATTGGATTCCCATTTGTTCATTTAAATTCATTGGATTCACATCACCCACTTGAATGAATGATACCCTCATACATTCAATTTTCTTTCAAAAGAATTTCACTTTTTTCAGGTAAGTATCTGAGAGAGCACTGTGGTTTGTAAGAGACAACAAAAAGAGAGAATGTCACCTTGATATCTTTTAAATAAATCCCTTCTCCCCTAAGTATGCATTTATCATTGTGAGTTTTGGCATCTAGCCATCTGACCCTGAGTGACTTCTTTCATCCTCCCATAAAATGGAGGCCATACTTCAGTCAGTGATGCCCACATCTGCTGATGCTCAGCAGCTCCCCCTTTTTGCAGGGTACTACTCTTGCCTCTTGCTAGCTGGGTGACCCCAGACAAGTCACTTAACCTGTTTACTTCAGTTTCCTCATCTGTAAAATGAGAGATGGAAATGGCAAACCACTCTAACATCTTGGCCAAGAAGACCCCAGATGGGATCATGAAGAGACAGACATGGCTGAAATGACTGAACAAGACTCTTGCCTCATTTTCAGGTTTTCACCTCTCACACTGTTGCTGTGAGACTGGAAGATCCCAACACATTTCATTAGACACCAATGCTTTGCTTTCCCCTATAAAACATTTTACATTCATGAATTTCCTGTGTATAACATACACACATACATACATACATACTACACACACTGAATCAAGTTCTTTGAGGGCAGGAATTATTTTGAATATTTTGGGGGTGAATCTGTGCTTTGTTATCTCCAGTGTTGATCAAAGAGACTGACAGATAATCAGCACTTAATAGATATAGATTGCTAGGATCATAGGATTAGAACTGGAAGGATCCTTAATGGTTATCTTTTATCTTAGAGAGGCAGAAACAGGGGTCTAACCAAATAAAGTGCCTTGCCCAAGGTCACATGAGTATTAAATGGCAGAGGTGAGATTTGGACCCGGGTCCTCTGTTTTCAAATTCAAGCCTTTCTTCCTTGTAGTACACTAGCGATGGCTTCCTTCCCTCCATGGAACCTTTTCTTCCCAATTTTGAAACGTTGGCAATTGATTGAACACCAGTCCACAGTCTGCCATACATGCACATACACACACACACACATATATATATGGGTGTGGGTGTGTGACTGTATAGGTATATCTATCTATATATCAACATATACTTTATGTCTATATAGCAATACATAGATATATCAATCTATCTCCCATTTTAGGGCAGCTAAGTGGTGCAGTGTTGGGCCTGAAGTCAGGAAGACATCTTCCTGAGTTTGAATCTAGCTTCATACGTGTATTCGCTGCATGACTTAGCAAGTCGCTTAACCCTGTTTACCTCAGCTTCTTCATCTGTAAAATGAGTAGGAGAAGGACATGACAAACCTCTACAGTGTCTTTGCTAAGAAACCCCAAATGGGATTGTGAAGAGTTGGATACCACTGAACTGCTGAACAAAAATAAAAATGTCCCATTTTACAAATGGACAAACTGAGTTTCAAAGAGGGGAAATGACTTGCCCAGTATACATAGCTAGTGAGAAACAGAATTGGGACTTGAAACCAAGACCTTTTGATTCTTCCATCGCACCCTCTTTATATCACAGTACCTCACTGGGGAGTGGATTAGAGCCTGTGAAGAGGCTTTGAATGGAGTAGAGGGGTCTGGACTAATTATCCCATGTTCTTTGTAGTCGCTATCCTGAAATGTCACTATTTCCAGTTTTTTGGTTGTTTTTGCCAGGCTGGCTTTCCTGCTTTGGAAATAATCCAACTACTCAACACATCAAGGGTCTGATGTTTCCTTAGTGTTGAAAATCCCTTTGTCCAGTCTTCCTCCTCCAATGGATACAATAGCCTGTCTCTAAGTAATAGAGTTTGTGAGTTCCCTGAGGCTCAAATAAGTGTGGTACCCATGGTCATAGAGCTCATAATAGTCAGAGATGGTATTTGAACAGGAGTCTTCCTGGCTCCAGGTCTAGTATTGTTTCCAGTTTGTGCCATACTTCATCCTTCTTGCAATGGCTTCTCTCAACTGTGACCCCAGAATTAAGCTGGCTTATCCCCTCCCTTCCCCACTTCAGATGATCTGCCTTTGTGATGCTTCGATGCAAAATTGTCTGCCTTGTTCTCTATTGCAAACACTTTATGGGGATCTGAGATCAAAGTGAGGGCAGAAGCAAAATGTGGAATGAGTTTAAATTGATCCTTCATCCTTGTTCAGGGCATACATAGGATGCTTCAACCAGGAAGTGAGAGCTGAAAACATAAGCTCAGTGCCGTCGTGTCTTGTAAAATGAAGAACCACCCTCAGGCTTTTAGCTAAAGTGGGTGGGAGAGCAAACCAGGATGTTCTTATCATATCTAGTATATATGCAGAGAAAAGGAGGATGCATGGGTGAGGTGTTGGAAGAATTTAAGAGCATCAGACCAGATATTTAAAAGACTCAGTCATTACAAGCAATTTTTATAGTGGGACAAATACTACAAGCCACACCCAGGACAGGTGATTTAAAGTGTACCTCAGCTGAGGAAGATGATGAAGATGACACAGCAGGGGAGAAACTCATCTAGACCTATGACCTCACAGTTTCTTATTTTTGCAAATTATTCTTGAAAATTAAATGCTATTCTCTGCTATTTCTATTTTATTGAAGACTGTAAATGTTTTGAGATCCCTTTAGGTTCAACACCATGATGCAACGCTCTGATCATGTGGCCTTAGTTACAGCTCTAAGAAGAAGGCACCATATTATCATCAACAGTCTTTTATTCCATCATTACCTAAAGGAGAGGTGCTTGACTAGGCTCCTGGGACTCTTTCCATGGACAGATTTGAGAGGGGCCATGGATTTGAATTAGGATAAAATACATTTTTACTTTCATGGTCCTCTAGAATTTCTTTCAGTTATGAATTTTAAAAAAGAAAAAGAAACATTATCCTGAGAAGGGGGTTCATAGGCTTTAATAGACTAGTAAAGAATTCTATAATACAAAAAGTAACTTCAGTGATCTTAGACCCCATAAGCTTACCACGTGTCAAGTGGTTTGACCAAAATCCATGATGTTTACCAAGGAATCTGGCTAATGTCCAGTCCATTGAATCCTACCCCAGGTACATTTTAGGGGATACAGGTAGTTGATTGCAAAGCAGAAAATTAGGAACTATCAGATCTGAGAATGATCATGAGAGTATCTAGAAAATGGTGGGCAATTGATCTCAGGTAAATATACTAATGAAATAAGATCAACGAGGTAAATAGAGAGTTTCCAGCTACAAAGGAAATTTAGAGAAAAAGCACTGTGTTTGGGAGTCAGGTTACATTAACTCACATTGCCTCTAATTTCCTCTTTCTGTGTCTCAGTTTCCTCATCTAAAAGAGGAAGGGATTAAATTATATGACATCAAAGCCTCATTCCCTCTCTCCCATTCTGTGTTCAGTGTTAGAAGGTCCCTTTCAGCTCCGACATTCTGTGATCCATCTTCTGAGGTTGCTCCCAGCTCTGATATTCTGTGTTTTACATTAGACCATTTTATGTTGTATCACAAGTAAGGTAGATGTAAAGAGTACAGGGTGCAACATGGTCAGAGGCAATTAGAACCGACCTGGAACCACCAATTTTTGAAGCTTTGCTTGGTCTTATCCAAAAAAGAGACACCTCCCAGGCACCCAGCCAGGATCTGACATTTTTTCCCTCTTATAAGTAACACTTTAAGTGGAAGAGCCAGATCACAAATCATTTATTTTTTTTCTTTTCCTTTTACTTCTTTTTCATCATAATCATCAAACTCTCCTATGTTCGTAAATTTCCTTTTGTAGAATTTCCCGCCCCCACTTTTTATTTTTAATTCCTTCTTCTCTAGCTTTCATTTTGCTCCTTGAAAGCTAGTTCCTTCTCTTGATGGGCCTACTTTTGTGTTTTGGATATTTCCCTTTGTAGGGGAGCTAATACATCCTTTCTTCCTCCCTCCTTGATTACCCAAGGATGATTTCAGGTAGGACAGAGGGAGAGCCAATGAGACATGGAAGAAGAGCTATAGAAGAAAAAACAGGAGACTTGGGGTCAAATATTTTGACTCTGGGTCCTAACTGCCTCTGCGATGGTGGGTGAGGCAAGTAATTGTACTATATCTCCATTTCTTCACAAAAATGTTTAGAGGCAAGTGACTTACAAAGTGCTCTCATGACCTACCTTTTTGAAATGCTTATAGTAACCACAGGATTTAGAGTTGAAAGGGACGTTAATAGTAATGGTAAGAATAAGCTTTGTATAGTGCTTTAAGATTTGCTTTAAGCTTTCCAAATTCATGTGATCCTCACAACTCTGGGAAATAGGTATTACTATTATCCCCATTTCACTGATGAGTAAACTGAGCACAGAAAAGATGGATGACTTGCACGGTCACCCAGCTAGTTTGTGTTTGAGGTAGCATTTGAATTCAAAATTTGTTGATTCCATAGCTGCCTTTCAGAACTCATCATCAAATCTCTTCCTTTTTAAGATGAGAAAGATGAAGTCCAGAGTGGTCAAATCCTTTGTCCAAGGTCACCCAGGTAGTAAATAGCACAGCTGGGATTTGGCCCAAGGTCCTGTGCTTCCAAGTCAATTATTGCCACTCCCAAGTGAGAACCGTGTGAGTTACTTACGCAAACCTCTTGGTTTGAGCTAATTGAGTTCCTGAAGGGATGTATTAGTTACATGGCTCAGTTTCCTAGTCCAGGTCATATTGCCCTTGTCTCTTCTTTATCTTCTGGCTTTCTGTGTAGGGAAAAGACTGTTAGAAAAGCTCTCAGGAATTCATATCTATAGAGTTTAAGGCTGATGGAACTTTTGTGGCAGCATGGTAAAGTGCCTGTGCCTGCCCTGGACCCAAGAACGCGGAGTTTCAAGTAATTTATAGCCACATGACTATTCTTATTCAGTGATTTCACATGTGAGGAGCAGTGAAGAAATTCATCTACATCTACCAATGACCATCCACCCCTTCTCTGTCATATAGGCTTAAGAGTTTAAATGACTTGCCCAGGATCATACAGATAATGTTTCAGGTGGGGCTTGAACTCTGAAGTCAATTTTTTATCCATGACACCACACTTCCATTTATACGTAAACATCAGAAAGGCATCTAAGTGCCTTGAGTCAGGAAGACATCACTTCAAATCCAGCCTCAGGCACCGACCAGCTGTATTGCCCTTATCAAGTCACTTAAGCTCTGTTTGCCTCAGTTTCTTCAACCATAAAATAGGGATGATAATAGCATCTATCTCTGGGGATCATTTTTAGGATTAAATGAGATATTTGTAAAGTGCTTAGCATAGTGCCTGGAACATAGTAGGTACTTAATAAATATTTCTTTCTTCTCTTCTCTTTTCATTTCCTCCCTCTTCTTCCTCCCTCCTCTTCCTTCTCTTTTTCCATGCAACTTAAATAGAATTTCACTTTCCTCAGTAGTAAAATATTGTGATAATGATGCCTATGGTAATTACCTCATAGGGTTTTTATTAGGATCAAATGAGCTAGTCTATTATAGCACTTTCCTAACTTGAATGTGCTCTATAACCACCAGCCCTTACAGCTTCTAATAACTTGCATCAATAGATCAATAAATTTGCGATTCCTCTGTTATGGGCACTGCTTCCCCTGTCTGATTTGCAAACCTTCTCAAAATGATCTTTAAGAGTTGATACACCTGAAAGAAGTGATCACTATTCATCCCCAAGTGGTCATCTTTCTTCTTATTAGCTTTCTGTAATTTAACTAGGCCAGTCCTTGGGTGACAGAAATATAATCCACTGCTGGCTTGTGTTGGAAGCCTTCCCAGTTCTGCAGAAAATGCCAGGGTTTATATTCTGTTGACAAGGACTTTGAAGATCTGAGACTTTCTTCATGTCAGGGGAGGCAGTGGGGAAAATTTAGGAAATGGTACTAGGTTACCTTTGAGGTCCCTTCCAATCCAAAGAGTCTTTGAAAGAAATAAGTAATTTTAATAAAATTTTGTTAGTGGTAGCGCTTGATGGTACGTAACTGAAAATCCTGAAATCAGGGAAGCTGAGCCTGACAAGTCTCTTGAACTCAAGAGTTCTAAGGCAAAGTATGACAAAAGTTAATTGGGTGCCCATCCAAGGTTCAGCACCACTATCTTTCACCTCTTGGAATGAGAAGGCACCAGGCTGCCTAAGAGGAGACAAACCAGTCCAGGTTGGGAATAGAACAAGTCAAAGCTACAATGAGGTGGGGCATCTAGGGGATATAATGGTTAGAGCACTGGACCTAGAGTCAGGAAGACCTGAATTCAAATGTGACTTCAGATACAAACTGCGTGACTTTAGGCAAGTCACATAACTTCTATCTGTCTCACTTTACTCATCTGTAAAACAGCAATAAGAATAGAATCTCCCTGCCAATATTGTGATGATCCAGTAGGATAATAATTGTAAAGTGCTTAGCACAGTATCTGACACATTGTAAGTGTTATATGAATGCCCCTATACTCCCAACCCAGACAAGAAGCAGAGATCCAGTCAAACATCAAAAACATACACTTGTTAGTGTAGGTATCATATTGTTACCTAATATAGGCAATGTTAAGTTACTTTTACATAGCACGTGGGTACCACAGACAAGGGAGATCGCTGTTTCAACTCAATAAATTGACATTTTTTGTTATTTTATCCATCTTCCTTTTAGTCTTCTCTGCAATAGCTTTTCAAGAAGTTGGTTAACCGGAAAAAATTTGTGTGGTGCTAAACTTCACAAACTTACAGCTTAAGTCTGTCTCATATTCCCTGTACCATCTTGAAACAAAATGGTGGACATCAGAAGGTTTTAGTAAGTACTGTAATTTTCAACAGATTTCAGTAGAACTTAGCATGTGGGCAGAGATTACAGAAAGAAGCAATCATACTGAGAGAGACAGACAGAACATAAGATTGCTAGTGACGATTTTTCAACTCAATGTCCCTATAATTTGTCTTTCTGTTTCAGATAATTCTTGTAAGCTCATCTCTTAATGACCGGGACCAGAGTCTTTTCCTGAGCACCGATGAGGGGGCCACCTTTCAGAAACAGCTCATCACATTCTTTGTCGAGACTCTGCTTTTCCATCCCAAAGAGGAGGATAAAGTGATTGCCTACACTAAGGAGAGCAAGGTAAAATTTAATAACCCCACATGGTTCTAATCTGCAGGGACTCTAATAGAAGTATTCCCTACTGGCACTGATGTGACTTACTCATTCTAATTAGCTTTCATCGTATTTGATATCCTGGCTCCTGGGCAGAGAGATGGAGGCTGCTGTGGTTCATCTCATTTAATCCAGCTAAGGCTATTGTCTTGGCAGCTTGCCTTTGGAGGAAAGAGATGCAGGGGCAGGGTGGGGGAGGGAGGACTGAAGCAAATATATTAAACCTACTTGTTTTACCTCCACCCTCTGGCCCAAGGAATTAAACATGTCCTGGGTATTTTCAAGAAGTAGCCACAGAGCACACCTACCAATAAGTAGCTGAGTGAGTCCCATAAAAGATGGGCTGCATTGTTTGGCAGTGAGTTCTCCGTCATGAGAAGTATTCCAGCAGGGGCTGCATTGTATAGTCGAAAGAATATTGGAGATGAACCAGAATTTGTGAGCTCTGTTCCCACCTTTGCCACTGATTTGTCATGTGACATTGGGCGAGTCACTTTCTGACTGTAGGCCTCAGAATTTTTATCTGTGACATGGGGGAAATAGATTAGATAGCCTGTACGGTACTTTTTAGATGTATGTAGTAGAACTTTTGACAAAGGTATTTTTTTAAAATATGAACTATTGTTATTGATATTTGTAAGAGTCTTCATGATTCCATACTTACCTTCTTTCTCCTTGTCTTATGTGAATCTCATGTAAATATTCAATGACTAATAAACATTTATTAAATGTGAGCCACAGGGTTCCTATTTTTACATCCTGCCCTGAGCTCCTTATCCTGATTCATCCTAATCTGTAAAACAATGATAATCAGATTTTCCCTCTACATCTCACATTATTGTTAGGAGCAAAATTCTTTAGAAAATATAGTATGCCACAGAATCTGCTTCTGTCTAGGCCACCTTTCCCTCATTTGCAAAAAAAAGAAAATTTCCATTAAAAATCACATTGGGTTCTAGAATGAGAGAACACAAGTTCAAATATAATCTCTTCTCCTTCCTAACTGCCTGACCTAGAAGCAATATGGTACGCCAAGAAGAGGACTGAGTTAAGTTACAGGAGCTGGCTTTGAATACAGAGTCCTCTAGTTACTACCTTTGTGGCTTTGGACAAGTGACTTAACATTGATTTTAGATATACAGATGTTAATTCTTTGTGAGTGTGAGTGTGTATGTGTATGTGTACATGAGAAAATAGTGCATATTATTAAAGTAACAAGGACAACTCCCATTTCTGTACTTCTGGGACCCTTTACACTCTTCCATGCTGTCTCATACTCAAGAAAATGTCCATATAATTTGGCTTTCTGTTTTTGATAATTCTTGTAAGTTCATCTCAATGACTGGAAGCCCCATTTATAAAATAAATGTTTGTTGTTATAGATAAGTCAAGACAGAGATAGAGATGGCAAATGACATGCCCAAGATCATAAAGTTTGCTAGTGACAAAGCAGTGTTTAGCAGTTTTCTGGCTATCCTGTCTCCCAAAATACCTGTGTTAGCTGCTGGTCTGTTCACGTATACTTGAACTTGTGAAATTTAGAAAGATGATATGTATAACAGATTTTGGGCAGAGCCAAGATGGTGGAGTGAGAACAAGTACTCACCTAAACTCTAAGACAAACTCCTTTAGATACCTTTAAAAAGAGAATCTGAACAAATTTCAAAGTGGTAGACTCCAATAGGAGACAGATTGTGGCACATTTCCAACTCAGGACAGACTGGAAGGTTGATGGGAAAGATCTGTCACACAGGGGCTGGAGGAGCACACAGGCTGTACCAGCATGGACCTGCCATAGAAAAGCCAAGCAGGAGCCCTGGGAGGTCTGAAGCAGCAGTAGCACTGCGAATTCTCAAACATATCAGCCCAGGATGGGAGTCCACTGGAAGTGAGTGAGAGAGAACTGCAGAACCTCAGGTAAATGAAGCAGCTGCTCCTGAGACTATCAGCCCACAAATTAAATGTTTGTAAGTCACCTTCTTGAACTTCTGGAGCTAAGATGGCAGAGTGATTGGTATATGCTATCCCCTTCCTCTTGATGACCTTGAAAAACCCAGAGAATGTTTCCCCAGAAAAAATGCTGGAACAAGGGGATCAGCTGAAGGGGCAAATTGTCTCTTATCCCATGAGGCTAGGAAAATCACAAAGGGGAATCCCTCTTGCTGTGACTGAAGGGGACAAGCATAGGACTGGAGCTGTCCTAGACAGCCCCACCTCAGTCAACTGGGAGAAGATCCTGAGCCCCATGGAGGGGAGCCCATAATCACCAACACCAGGACCCCAGGTATGCCTTAGCACAGCCAGTGGAATTTGGAAGACATTAGCATAGACAGGGTTCACCAACCACTGAGCTTGCCTATGCTCTAGCTCAGGAGAGGAGACCTCCTGCAGCCAGACCATCCTACCCCCACACAATGCATCAGGCTCCAGGGTAACTTCAGGGAAACTCAAAAAGACTTCACCTGGTCTTTGCTTTGACACATCAGCTAGCCCAGCACCAGGTATGCTGCAGCATTTTATACTCTAACTGAAAGAACCATAATATGCAAAGCCTCAAGTTCTAAGCACAAGAACTGTGGAACAGAGTCCCCTGTGCCACAGAAGCAGAGATCCACTTTAAAAGTCAGGAAAAGAGTGATCAACATCAGCAAGAAGCAAACCAAAAAAGAAAAGACCATAGAATCTTTCTATGGGGACAAGGATCAAGAAACAAATACCAAAAAGGTCAGCATTGAGACTGTCCTCCCAAATGAAACTTCAGAAGGAAATATGAACTGGTCTCAAGTCCAAAAAGCAATCATGGAAGAACTCCAGAAGGTTTTTAAAAGCCAAATTAGAGAAGTAGAAGAAAAACTGGCCAATGATTTTAAAAATATGAAAAAAGAAATCATGGAAGAATTTAAAAAGAAAATTGGACAAATGGAAAAGGAAGTACAAAAACTAAGTGGGAAAATTGGACAAATGGGAAAGGAAGTACAAAAACTAACTGAAAAAAATAACTCCTTGGGGGGCAGAGCTAAGATGGTGGAGTAGAAAGATGCACATATGCTAGCTCTTTCCCCAGAGCCCATAAAATACCTGTAAAAAATGACTCTCAACAATTTCTGGAGCAGCAGAAGCCACAGAACAACACAGTGAAAGAGATTTCCATCCAAAGGTCACCTGGAAGGTAGACAGGAAAGGTCTATCCCATAGGACACTGAGTAGAGCAGAGCCCAGCCCTGTCCATGCAGCACCAGGAGGAACATTACCAGAACTGGTCTCTGGGGCAGAATTCCCAGCAAGGAGTGTCTCAGATCCCTCAACCCACAAGTGCCAATGATAGCTGCAAACGTCAGTAAGAGGGCTTTCTCAAATGGCTGAGAGGAGACCAGGATCACCCCCAGCACTGGTTCTAGGCAGTGGTGGTAGTAGAGGCAGCAGCAGCAGGGGTGGCGTGGTGGTAGCAAGACATGTCTATTCGTGAAGCACTCGGCCTAAAGCCCCTGGGGGAACTGAGTAACTGATCTGAATCTCAGTCCTGAGCATGGTACTGGGGGGAAGAGGAACACGAGGGACCCTCCTCTTGACAAAGAATTCAGAAGTCAAGTAACTGGCTGGGAAAATGCCCCAAAAAGGGGGAAAAAAATAAGACCATAGAAGGTTACTTTCTCAGTGAACAAGTATTTCCTTCCATCCTTTCAGATGAGGAAAAACAATGCATACTGTCAGAGGAAGTCAAGGCTTCTGCATCCAGTACCTCCAAAATGAATATGCAATGGGCTCAGGCCATGGAAGAGCTTGGAAAGTGAGTCAAAAGCTTGCTAAAGGAAATGCTGAGAAAAATAACACCTTTAAAAATAGGCTAACTCAACTGGAAAAAGAGGTCCAAAAAGTTAATGAGGAACAGAAGGCTTTAAAAAGCAGAAATAGCCAAATGGAAAAGGGGGCTCAAAAGCTCATTGAACAAAATAGTTTTTAAAAATGAGAGTGGAATTCAGGGAAGCTAATGACCACATGAGAAACAAAGAAGTTGAAAAATAAAACCAAAGGAATGAAAAAATAGAAGATAATGTGAAATATCTCATTGGAAAAACAACTGCCCTGGAAAATAGATCCAGGAGAGACAACTTAAAAATTATGGGACTACCTGAAAGCCATGATCAAAAAAAGAGACTAGACGTTATCTTTCATGAAATTATCAAGGAAAACTGCTCTGATATTCTAGAACCAGAGGACAAAATAAATATTGAAACAATCTACTGATCATTTCCTGAAAGAGACCCAAAAAGAGAAACTCCTAGGAATACTGTGGCCAAATTTCAGAGTTCCTAGGTCAAGGAGAAAATATTGCAAGCATGTAGAAAGAAACAATTCTAGTATTGTGGAAACACAATCAGGATAACATAAGATCTAGCAGCTTCTACATTAAGGAAGGAGGAGGGCTTAGAATATGATATTTCATTAGTCAAAGGAGGTAGGATTAAAACCAAGAATCACCTACCCAGCAAAACTGAGTATAATACTTCAGGGGCAAAAATGATTATTCAGTGATACAGAGGACTTTCAAGCATTCTTGATGAAAAGACCAGAGTTGAACAGAAAATTTGACTTTCAAACACAAGAATCAAGAGAAACATGAAAAGGTAAACAGGAAAGGGAAAACATAAAGACCTTTCTAAACCTGAACTGTTTACATTCCTACATGGAAAGATAAGATTAGTAACTCTTGAGAATTTTCTCAGTATTTGGGTACGAGGAGGGATTATACACACACACACACACACACACACACACACACATAGAGAGCACAGGTCGAGTTGAATCAGAAGGGATGACACCTATAAAAAATAAAATTAAGGGGTGAGAGAGGAATATATTGGGAGGATAAAGGGAGAAATGGAATGGGGTAAATTATCACTAATAAAAGATATAAGAAAAATCTTTTTCAATGAAGGAGAAAAAGGAGGAGGTGAGAGGGGAAAAGTGAATCTTACTTTCTTCACATATGGCTTAAAGAGGGAATAGCATGCTCACTCAATTTGGTATGAAAATCTATCTTACACTACAGGAAATTAGGGGATAAGGGGACAAGTGGGATGAGGGGGATGATAGAAGGGAGGACAAATGGGAGGAGGGGTAAACACTTTTGGGAAGGGACAAGATCAAATGAGAGAATAGAATAAATGGGGGATAGGATAGGATGGAGGACAATATACTTAGTCTTGTACAACATGATTATTATGGAAGTCTTTTGCAAAATGACACATAAATAACCTGTATTGAATTGCTTGCCTTCCTAGTGGGGATAGGTGGGGAGGGAGGAAGGGAGAGAAGTTGAAATTTAAAGCAGTAGAAACAAATGTTGAGAATTGCTATTACATAAGTGGAAAATAAGAAATACAATGGGGTATAGAAATCTATCTTGCCCTACAAGAAAGGACAGAAGATGGGGATAAGGGAAGGGTAGGGTGTGATAGAAGGGAGGGCTCATTGAGGGAAGGGGTAATCAGAATGCAAGGTGTTATGGGGAGGGGAGGGGAGACATGGGGTGAAAAATTGGAACTCAAAATTGTGTAGAAATCAATGTCAAAATCTTAAAATAAATATATATATATATATATATATATATATATGAAAAAAAATTCCTTAAAAGGAACAGTGTGACAGATGAAAAAGGAGATGGAAAAGTTAACTGAAAACAGTCTATTAAAAATTTTAACTGGGCAAGTAGAAGCTAATGGCTCTATGAGACATCAAGAAACATTCAAACAGAATCTAAAAAATGAAAAAGATAGAAGAAAATGTAAAATGTCTCATTGGAAAAACAACTTCCCTGGAAAATAGCTCGAGGAGACAAAATCTAAGAATTATTGGTTTACCAGAAAGCCACAATAAAAAAAGTCTGTACGATATCTTCCAAGAAATCCTCAAGGAAAACTTCCCAGAGGTGCTAGATCCAGAGGGCAAAACAGTCATGGAAAGAATCCACTGATCACCTCCTGAAAGGGATTCCAAACTGAAAATACCTAGGAATGCTGTTGCCAAATTCCAGAACTATCAAGTGAAGGAGAAAATACTGCAGGTAGTCAGAAAGAAACAATTCAAATATCGCTTCTAGGACTGTATCCCAAAGAGATCATAAAAATGGGAAAATATCCCACATGTACAAAAATATTTGTGGTGGCTTTCTTTGTGGTGGCCAAGAACTGGAAATCGAGGGAATATCCATCAATTGGGGAATGGCCAAACAAGTTGTGGTGTATGAGTGTCATAGAATATTATTTTGCTATAAGAAATGATGAACAGGAAGACTTCAGAGAAGCCTGGAAGGACTTATATGAACTGCTGCTGAGTGAAAGGAGCAGAACTAGGAGAACTTTGTACACAGCAACAACCACAGTGTGTGAGGAATTTTTCTGGTACACTCAGTCCTTTGCAGTAATGCAAGACCTAAAATATTCCCAAAGGACTGTTGAAGCAAAATGTCTTCCACATCCAGACAAAGAACTATGGAACTGAATCACAAAACGAGGCAGACTATTTTCTCTTGTGTTATGTTTTGTTTTGGGTTTTTTTATGGTTTATCCCATTTACTTAAATTCTTCTGTGTAACATGTCTAAGGTGAAAATGTATTTAATGTGAATGTATGTGTAGAACCTATATAAGACTGAACTCCATCTTGGGGAAGGAAGGTGGAACAAAGAGAGAGAAAAAAAATCTAAGATATATGGAAGTGATTATAGAAAACTAAACAACATAAATTAATTAATAATAAATAAATAAAAATGAAATCCATTAAAAAGAAAGAAAGCTGATATGATATATCAGAGGGCAACTCAATGGTGCAGTGGATAGAGTGCCAGGCCTGGAGTCAGGAAGACTCCCCTTCCTGAGTTCAAATCTGGCCTCAGACATTTCTAAGTTATGTTAACCTGGACAAGTCACTTACCTGTATTTACCTCAGTTTCCTCATCTGTAAAATGAGCTGGAGAAGGAAATGGCAAACTACTCCAATATCTCTGCCAAGAAAACCTTAAATGGAGTCATAAAGAATCAAATATGACTAAAATGACTGAACAACACCACCACAGATCAAACATAACTAAAAATGGCTGAAATTATATACCAGAAACTACACTGGTCTTGGATTCAGAACCCATCTTGGCTATGATACTCACTATGTTATCTCATTAAGTCAGTCAGCCTCTCTTGAGTCTCAACTCTCTCATCTATCAAAAATAGAATTAATAAAACTCTTGAGTTGTTATTATGAGATAATTCTGTATACTTTTCATGATGTGCTAAAGGAAGCTGGAGAAATGGCGCTGGAGAAAATAAAGACAAGAAGATCACTGAAGAAACTCAAATATATAGAGTAAGTCTAGGAATGGGGTGATAAAACCTTGAGAGAACTGAGGGACTGATTCTCCAGCTATTGTGCAAGTCATGTCATCATTTCTCTGATGTCATGGTCTAAAATGAAGGATGAACACAGACGTATATGAAAGCAGGGAAGACACTAAATGATAAGGTAGGAAATCACAGATGATATCCCTAGAGAACGATGAATAGGGCAACATTAACTACCAACCCACGTGTCAACATTAAACATCTCCTGTCCCCCCACCCCCAACCCTTTCTCCTTATAGTGCTGGGATGGAGGAGAGGGAGCTATGCAAGTGATCTCAACATATATCCAGGGTATCATTGACTGAAAAATGAAAAGGGGAGAGGCAGGATTTATAAATCACATTCTACAACAGAACTTTTCTTCACAGTAACTCAGTTGACTGAGTGGTGCAGAGATTCCAGTCTTACTGTACTGATTTATTGACTGTCGAAAAAGCATTTGATTCAAGAGAGTAAAAATTCAATGGGCTTTTGTCCAGCAAGATATCTCTTCTACATAATTTAAAATCATAAAATGTATCTTGGTAGATGGGACATCTTATTATAGACTATAGCTTCTTTCTGTGATCTTCCCATTATCAGTATCAAGTGAGGCTTAAAACAGACCTCTTACTCAGAGGTCATCCCTAAAAAATAATGAGGTCCTCCACATTCTATTTGTGGGTGATACGATGGTGATTGCTTCAAGCTCTGGCATGTTACAGAGGCTCATAATGGAGTACTACAGCAAGTCAAAAGATTTCAACCTAGCAATCCATACAGGAAAATCCAAGCAGATAAAATTTGCATTTTGCCCAGAGAAAGGGCTGGCAAACTACACCCCAAAGGCCAAATGTGACCCTCTATGTGTTTTTGTATAACCCAAGAGCTAAGAATGGTTTTTACCTTTTAAAATAATTTTAAAATAAAGTTTATCATATCTATTGCACAAAAACAGGCTGTGAGCCTGGTTTGCTAAACTCCTGGTCCAGACTATGAAATGCAGGTGGATAGACAGACCATTAAACTAGTCCAGCACACACACACACATACACTCTCTCTCTCTCTCTCTCTCTCTCTCTCTCTCTCTCTCTCTCTCTCTCTCTCTCTCTCTCTCCCTCCCTCTCTCCCTTCCTCCCTCCCTCTCTCTGCACATACATACACACCCCCATATACATACATAGACATATATATGTGTGTGTGTGTATGTATACATATACATATATTTGATGGACAGTAGGAAAGGTTTAGAATTAAACAGGAAGAATAGAAGAAACTTTGACTTTGTGAAGATCAAAAGTGCTTTGCCATGATTCCTAAAAAAAATGTAAAAAATATTTTGATAAAGTTATTCCTTTGGTGATTTGATATAGCTATAAATCACATACCACTGGCACATGGACCAAAAATGATCTGCAAAATGTTCACTACCAAAATTCTGTCTTATGGTTTAAAACTAAGTCTTGCTGTATTTCCTAATGCTTCCTATTTCCTTGTCTTTTGGTATGGATTGATTTTTCTTCTTGGCTATACAATTTTCTAAAAGTTTAACAGAATACCCTATGGCCTCAAGGATACCTGTGGCCTTCTAGGTCCTTCAGTACAACCTTTTGACTGAGTCCAAGTTTTACAGGACAAATTATTTTATTAAGGGGATTGGTTCTGCAAAGTTTGGATTCAGTCAATGAGCCACGCTTGAGGAACTAGAGGGCTACAGGTTCCCCTTCTCTTGCCTAGCCACAGTCTAGCTGGGGCTGGGAAGTAGAAACACAGATGCTAATATATCATCAGTTCAATCTTTCATATTAAGGAGGAAGACTTCCCATATCATATAGTGGAGATAACTGAGTTCTAATTAAAATCATCAAAGACTGTGTAGAAGGTGAAGTAACAGAGATAGTTTCTTTCAGTGATCATCTGAATGTCAGAATCAAGTGAAACAGAAAACTGAGTGCTATATGCTTGCCAAGATTTTGGCCATTAAAAAAAGTGATATTGGCTATTGTCATGAAAGAGGTCCAACCCAGAGAGTTTCAGGCACCAAGCAGAATGCTAAACAATGCTAGACATTCTGGAATGAATCAATACCCCTCTACTGTGATAAAATGATAGCTTGTTTAGGAATGGATCTCCAGAATGGAAACAAGGATATTCAAGTATTGCCAGCCCTCTGCTCACAAATAGAAGGAATTCTGTTTCATCAGTACCTCTTTAGGTGACCATAGAGAGCTCTAAGTCGACTCACGGTTCTCTTCCTTTCTGAAAAATGAAACATAAATTTGAAGAATGTCAGCCAGAGGAATTTTGGCTTCTTTTGCTAGTGGGTGGACATGTCAAATGCCCACCAATAAAGAGGCAATAAAAAGAACTCCTGGATAGCTGTGGATTCTGAGTATTCACTAGGGTGCAAAATCATCCTATTTCAGTCAAACACATACCAACCCTACTGCAAACAACTCCCCTGCCATATAAGTAGGAAGTCATTCTGATGATGTGATCAAGAAGTTGTCTCTTCTTTCAGCCTCTATACCTTGATGATAACTGGGTGCATGGGAGAGATACAGCCAATGAACATAACAGCAGCTGCAGAGAATTCACATGACTGAATGACAGTTATCCCTCCATCTTTGTCCAATGCTTATGGTCATATAAGAATATCTCCACATGGTTTACTCCTGACTTCAGTCTGGTACTGATTCCTCAGAAATGATCATTTTGACACCTCTTAGTAACTCCCAGCAGCAGCTTACTATCACAGCTTAAGTACCCTGCACAAAGGTACAAGGGTGTGGCAGCTTAGAGTCAGCCTTATGTAAGATGTACCTTGGTCTCTGATCCCCAGAAGCTATTGCCTCTACTTAGAAATAATTAAATTGGGCATGTTTTAGACAGCATGAGAGATGGATCTGAAGCTGGTATTCTGTTTTGATCTCTTCTCCAAGCTGGAAAAATACTAAGTGTTGTGTTTTGTTTTTCTGGAGGTAGGATGCTTACATAACTTGAGTCCTAGAGAATTCTTTTATTCCTGAAATCAAGAATTGTCAGGATTGGACTGACCAGCTGAAACCTCTCAGCCTCTCAGGGAAAAAGGAGTAACAACCAGAAAGCCTGCAAGGAGGGTGGAGCTAGAAATATTCGTTTAGTCATGCAAATCTAGAGACTAGTTACCAGAAATATAGAGTATAAAGCTGAAAAGATGGAGTTAGGAGACAGGGCTCATTTCAGAAACATGAGTTCATACCAGAGCATCAAAAGAGCATGAAAAACAGGGGCAGATAGGTGGTACAGTGAATAGAGAACTGGCCCAGGAGTCAGGAGGACCTTAGTTCAAATCTGACCTCTGACACTTGACACTTACTAGCTGTGTGACCTGACCAAGTCACTTACCCCCAATTGCCTCACAAAAAAAAAAAGAAAGAAAAAGAAGAATGTGAAAAACAGATGGAGAAACTTAATGAATAATTAAGCAGACTTCCCAAATATCAGGAGGAAAAGGAGGGTTGAAATTTAACCAACACATAGATTTTTTTATCATGTATATGATTTACATGCTTGCTCAGTCTTTTGTTTTTGATTTTTGTTTTAATGCCTACGTGTGAGGTAGCTCTTCCCTCTAGCTTTCCAGGAGTGATTTTCAGCTTAATAGCTCTCTGCAACCATGTCAGGAAAATTCCTATCTCCAGGTAGCAGTGGACAATAGCCGGGATTGTATTATTTATTATGCGTTATCATATCAACTTCAACAGCATGTTGGACATTGGAGAGACTTGATATTTCTTAAATTTCCTTGTTTAAATGATCTTTTGGAAGGTTTTATGTATCCCCATCTGGTTCAGAGCCTCAGGTAATGGCATAATCCAGATGCTTTTAAAAGAATGGGGAACCTTGGAGAGAAAATATTGCCAGGGTAGCACTGAGGAGGCAATCAGAGTATTCTGTGTGTGAGGAGATAAAAGCCCGGATTTCATGGTGATCATGAAAAGGAAGATTCAAAATTCTCTTAATAATGACTTATTCTCACCATTAGAGCTTTAATGCTAGAAAAGACTTTAGAGATCAGTGTCCATCTTTCCCATTTTACAGATGAGAAAACTGAGGCTCAAAGGAAGAAAACTAATTACTCCATATTTCATAGGCCTAGATTTCATGGAAGTAAGTAATACCCTGGTCTCTTTATTCCAAGTTCACTGATGTTCCTTTCTGTATCATAATACTACAAAACTGGATCCTGGCAGGGGCAGAGGAAGTGGGAGAAGACTTGAGGACATGTTTGAATCAAGCTTTTATACTCCATTCCAAGTTGTGTAAAAGGCTGCTCACTGGATGGCTTTGTGGAACAGTTGATCTCAGGAAGGCAAGTGCATTCCTGGACTCCTCACAGCTCCCACTCTCTGCTGGATGCTCTGACATAAGATCCAGAGTTGCATTAACTCCATCAATAAATTTCATGTTTTGAGTCCCTTCTTATCTCCACTCATTCCTCTGCCCTGTCAGACTTCTCATCTCCCATTACTCTAAGGAGCACCAGATTTAGAATCAGAAAATATGGAACTGAATCTCAGCCCTTCGACATAGTACCTTAAACATAATGCCATGGATAGAGCACTGGGCTGGGAGGTAGGAAGAACTGGGTTTGAATCTTGTAGCAAATATTCATTAACTCTGAATAAGTCACTAAATCCTTCTGAGCCCCATTTTCCTCACTGGTAAAATGAAAGTAATAATAGTACCTACCTCAGAGGGTTGTTGTCAGGGTCAAATGAGATGACTGATATAAAGCACTTTGCAAACCTTAAATGCTAGATGAATGTAAGCTGGAATTGTTATTATTGTCATTTGTCCCTTTGGACTTCAGTTTATCCTCCCATAAAATGAGATATTGACATGAATCATTAGTATTTCTGCATATTACAAACATAACCCAGCAGGAAGAATTAGAAAAAGAAATTAAATTCAAATTAACTACAGAATACAGTTATGTTATGTAAATACAAAATGTGTAAAATACAGAATGTATAAAATATTCAGGAATGTATCTACCAAGACACATAAATTTTTAAAATACAAGTACAGAATAGTCAAGTAACAGACAAGTAATTGGAGAAAACATTAATTGTTCATGATTAGGTCATGCCAATATAATAGAAAGTATAATGCTGCCCAAATCAGTTTATTCTGCATTGTATCAATCAGACTAACAAAGAAAATACTTTGTAAAGCTAGAAAAAGTAACAAAATTCAGCTAAAGAAACAGAAGTTTAAGAGTCTCAAGGGAGATAAATGAAAAAATAAAACAAAAAGGGAACTTAGCAATACCAGATCTCACATTATTAAATGAAGCAATAATCATCAAAACTATTTGGCAATGCTTAGAAAACAGAGAGGTTGGTCATGAATAGGTTTGCTGCACAGGGTGCAATAGGAAATCAACATAGTAGCAACAGGTTTGATAAATCTAGAGACCTCAATCCTTGTTCTAGAAGTCGCTATTCTTAAAAAAAATTTAGGAAAACTAGAAAGCAATCTAGCAAAATTATGTTTAGAATAATACCTCATATTATATATTAAAATTTGCTTCCTATGTACACTCAACTTAGGTATAACATGTTATTATAAACATTATAAATTAGCAGAGCAAGGATGAATATGTCTTTTGTTGTTATGAATAAGGAAATAGATCAAGGACAATCAGGGATAGAGAGTATCACAAAAGATAAAAAGCACAATTTTTATTACATAAAATTAAAAGAATGTTGCACAAACAAAATCAATGCAAGTGAAATTACAAGGGAAACCATCCATTTGATCATTTTTGTGGCAAATATATTCATTACATTCATATAGCATACTCTGTTCAGCCATTTCTCATTTTGTGAACATCCTTTGAGTTTTTAATTCTTTGTCACCACAAAAAGAGCTGCTATGAATTTTTATATCCATATGGGACATTTTTCTCTCTCTTTGATCCCTTTAAGAGATAGGCCCAGTAGTGATATTTTGGGGTCAAACTTAGACAAATCCATGTAGAGTAAAGTAAGCAGAACCAGAACAATTTATGCCAAAAAAAAATTGTAAAATCAAATAACTTTGCAAGATTTAAGAACTCTGATAAACACAATGACTAACCATGCCTCTGGAGTACCAGTCAAGAAAAGCATTACCCACCTTCTGACAACGAGGTGATGAATTTAATATATAGAATGAGACATGAGTCTATTTTTGAGCCTGGTCAAAGTAGAAATTTTTTTGATGGACTCTGCATATTTGTCACAATGCTTTTGATTAATTTTTTTCTTCCCTGGGAAAGAAAGAGAAGGAGGTGGGAGATAGAGATAGAGGAATGCAAAAAGATATTGGGGCATCCAAAATATAAAGAGAAAAAGACTAAAAAAAAACTTAGTAGAAAGCAGATAAATCAACAGAGGCGATCCTACAACTGGAAAGATAATGAATAAAATCTGAAAGAAAATAGAACATTTTCTTAACATGCAGGCAAGTGAATAAGTGCCTGATGAAAAACAAAATCCTGTGGATTACTCAGAGGAAATAGAATAACAAGAACTCCAGGCTATTTCAAAAAAGAAATGATATTCACAAATAAAAAATAAGAATAAATATGGATCAGAACTTAGAACTCAACACAAATATTAAAAAAATCAACTCAGATTAAAAGTTAAACTTCTCTAAAGAAGTACATCAGAGATGAATAAACATGGATTAAAAGTACTGAAACAGAGAAAAATTTGTCAAACAAGGAACAAGAGAGAACAATGTAAAAAAATCATATGAATTCTACATAAAATAGAGTGATTGACCTTAAGATACAAAAAAATAGCTTAAAGATCTGAAGTCTCCCAGAAAAAAAATGGAAATTATTTTTTTAACATGAGCATTACAATGCAAGAAGCAATATGTGGAAATTAATCTGAACTTCTAAATGCAGACAACAAATCTGCTAATAAGAGAATCGACAGATCCTTCTCTCTGTGTCATACATAAATCTGAAGACGTGGTGATCAGATGTAACAATTTCAATGACAAATAGAAATTTACAAGTACTAAGAAAAAGATCTTCAAGTATGAAGGAAAGAAAACTTGTCTGTCACAAGATTATTCCTTATCCATGAGAAATTAGGCACAGGAATGTGAATATATTCAAGAAGAGCAAAGGATCTCAACTTAAGTGACTTGGTAGTGTTCTTTAAGTTCATTGAAAAGTACACTGCCCTTTTAAAAAGAGGTGATGTTCTTACTGTCTTCTGTCATATTGGTTTATTTATGTGAACCACATTTTAGGAAGTACAACGATGAGTTTTTAAGACATCCAGGATGCTACTGATTGTGCCTTATGACAATCAGTTGAAGAAAGTAGGGATATCTGTCTTGAAGAAGAGAAGTCTTGAGTGAGGGGATGGTGAGGTGATATCTCTCTTTAATCAGATATTTAAAGTTCCATCAGGTGGGAAAGGGATTACACTTGTTCTGTTTCTCCTAACTATCTAAAAGGTTAGAACTAGAAGTTATAGGTAGAAGTCATTGTGATGCATCATTAGATGTGAAGTATGAAAAGCTTCTTGACAAATAGAAATATACAAAAATGAAAGTGGTTACTTTGGAAAGTCTTTGACTACTCCCTCACTTGAGATCATCGAGTAAAGGGTAAATCTATCTGGTATATCAGAGAGATTCTTGGCTAGATAAAGGCCTCTGAAGTTCCTTCCAACTCTAAGATTCTGTGATCATGCAATATTATCTTTAACATTTAATGTTATAATATCTTTTCCATATCCCAAATTTTCTTTTAGCTCAGACATTATTTGATTCTTGGAGAAGAAATTACATGGGACTTGACTCTCAGCTGAGCTTCTGATGTTGCTTTTAAGTAAATTTCTGACATCAACAGATTTTATCTCTTTCTCTAAACAGCAGCTTTCAGACTATCTCCCCTCCACTTCCAATGGAAATGAAAGAGTTGCAAGTTAAGAATTCTAAGTTTGTGTCTTCTAGTTAACTGGCATTTTGTTGTGTACTATATGTAGCACAGATGAGATATAAAGATTTCTTCCTCCAGAGAGTGTTCTCCCAAAGAAGATGTTCCCAATGTATTTAAATGGGAATATATTCAATCTTAGAGGTAAATAGTATATACTAAAAAAAAATACAATTCAATGGTCTTTTAATTATATGAATTGTAAGACTTTTATATTCTTCCTTCAAGGTCTACTTATCAACTGACTTGGGAAAGAAATGGACCCTTCTTCAAGAGCGAGTGACCAAAGACCACGTTTTCTGGTGAGGATCGTTTTTTTAATACAAACCTGAAATTCAAACATGAAGTCATTGATGTTTTTTCTTCATCATGTCCCATTTCCCCAGTAAGGGTCCTGAGAATGCTGAGTGTCAACAGGCCACCCAAGAGAATAAGGGATGTTCTGGAAAGTTTGGTAAAGGTTATAATTGTCACCTACCTCATGACTCAGAGTCATCAGTGCATAGTCCTTTGTTCTCTGTGCCCAAGATCTCAGGCAGCTTGCTGCGTGGCCCAATTCATGAACCTTCCATGTAGACATACATTGCAAGGGAAGATAAATGAAGCACATGGAAAAATCTATCAATAATAGCAGACCCTTAGAGCTATTCTTGTCTGTCACAAAAAGAACCCTCTACCCTGCTTTCTCCTGTCAACAGGTTCAACTCTATGACGTAGTACAAGGATATGTTTAGGGAATATCAGACCAAAGGTCTGGATTCTCCTTTTTTATATGCTGCCTACAGGAACCATCACTGTTACAGATGCTGATACTCTCCTGAGAGATTCTGGCAAAAAAAAAAATACTGCCCTTTGTACCCATACAATTCAATGGTTTTACCTCCTTGATTCTCTCCTTTCTCATTCTTTGCTCTCTCTTTCCTCTCCCTGATTAAAGTCTTCCCTTAACAAAGTATCTGATCTATTTATTACCATTCCTAGTGTCAATCAGTGACAACAATTATAATTTTAAATTCTAAGAGGGATTTGAATTTTAACTGGAATCAAAGTCTGAAGAACAAATCTTCAGTGGTGAGATTTCAGGCACCAATAGGCAGGGTAAATAGATTTGGCATAGAAGAAATTGAGAACTTTCTTGGTGAGATAACATTGAGTATCAGCTTCTGTCAATGTGTACATACCATCCTATTGGTAATTTTACTGTCTGCCTAGATTAAATTGAGCAACTTTTTCACATGGGAAGTTTTGGAGAATCCTTTCTAGAACAAAGCTTAGAAACTGTTGGTCAAACTGTTACAGCACATCTCAAATTCCCATTTCATCCTTTCTTATACTCACAGAATATCAGAGTTAGAAAGGAACATGGATATTTTCTAGACCAATTTCCTTACTTTACTGAGAAGTTGAAGAAATATGATATTTCCTGCCCAAGGTCATTCAGAAAATCAGCAGCTGAGCCAGGATTAGAAACTTTACCTTTTGATTCACAGCCCAGTTATCTTGACTTTGTAACTCATTGCCTTTCAAAAGGAGAGAGGATAACGCACTCACAGGTGTGGTTTCTCCTTCATTCTCAAAGAAGACCATGACATCAGGAAGATGATGTGCATACTCAGTGAATTGAGTTAAGCGAGGGAAGACTGTGCAAAGTCATTAACCCCATTTTCTCCTTCGGAGCCATTTGGGTCCAGTGGCCAGATATAGATCAGGACAACTGGAGATGGCCCCATTTAAAACACTGAAAATGGAATCAGAAGACTTAAGTTCACATATGACCTCAGACATCTACTAGCTGTCTGATTCTGTGCTGGTCACCTAATCTCCGCCTCAATTTGCTCCTCTGTGAAATGGAGATAATAATAGCATCTACCTGTCATGATTGATATAAGGATCAAATAAGAATATTTGTAAAGCACTTTGTGAACTTGAAAGTGCCATATAAATGCTTTTTCTTATTCTTGATATCATCATCACTTTAGCATGCCCCTACTGTCCCAAGGACCTTCCATGATCACCGTCAAGAAAGGCTATAGTAATGTCCTCCATACTAAGGTGCCAACAAGAGACAGTACGGCATCATGAAAAGAACTTTGCAAGATCTAGTTTCATTTCCCTTCCTACCATATACTGAGTAATTTTAGGAAAGTCTTGACCTCTCTAGGCCTCTATCTATCTCAGTAAAATAAAATGATTTGAAGAAGATTCCTTCCAGTTCTAATATGCTATGATTCTATAACTAGGCTCTATAGTGTCTAGTGTTCCAAGAGTGGAACAGGATCAGCCTTTTATCCCAATGTTCTAACAGGTGATGGCTCACAGTTCATTAAAGAAATTACATAGAGTTTTTGCATGTCAGTTTTCCTCCTTTGCAAGCTGATAAGGTTAGAGAAGACTGTGGCTAAGTTTCCTTACATCTGTAATTCTTATAATTAGTAAAAAAAAATTCTGGATTTTTCTTCAGAAAACTCTTGGTTTTTGAAACTCATCCCTGATCTCTACTACCTGTGTGACACTGGGAAAATCATTTGTCCTCTGTAGGCTTTAGTTGCCTCATCTATAAAATGAGAGGCTTGGACTAGAGGCAGAGTTCTAAAGACCCTTCTTGCTTTAAATAGATAATCCTATATCTGACAACCTAAAATGTTCCCCTGCCCAGGTAGAAACCAGCATTGTATCAGGAATCAGTAAGATGTAACCTTCTGGTGCATATTTCCATTCTGGGTCTTTGCATTTCTAAGACCTAGACCAATGCCCTTAATAAATATTGTTGAATTTATCTCTGAATCAGAGCTACCAGATAAAGGAACAAAGGGGTAACCTACAGAATTTCAGGCCTAATCTGATGAGAGGTGTTCAGGAAAGAGAAGAGGGGCTGAAATTGTGAATTCTCCCTGAACAAATTGCCCCTGTGAAACATAAAAACAGATTTCACAGTTGTCTATTGGGTGCACCAGTTAGGAGCTTTTCCCAGGGAGTTAGTACAAAATTGAACATGAACTGAACTTTGGCAAACTTAGAAAAGACTTTTAATTGAGGGCATTTTTCAATATACTTGATTCTATCACTCTACTTCCCAATACGTTTAATTTTTTGGGAACTATTATCAATGCAAATAAGTAATTATCATGCGATATCTGATGCTTTCTTCCTGATACACAGTCTCTACATCATTTTCTTAACTAGCTTTTCCATAGAGTAAAAACAATCAAATATATAGAATGTTAAGCCTTTAAGGAACCTGAGTAATCATCTAACCTAGCCATGTCCTTTTGCAGATGAGGAAACGGAGGTCTAGAGAGAGGATGGAACAAACCATGGCAGAGCCAATATCTGTGGCTCATTTCCAATTAAATGTTATCTCTTCTTAACCATATCACATTATTTATTTATATGGTTTGTTTTTTCTTAGTTCCAAACAGATTTCTATAGTACATAGGATTCCTGTTACAGAAAGGCCCTCCAACGAAGCAACATATCAATTTCCATTTACCTTATGGTTTTCGAAAAATCCCTTGGGTATTAAGAGGTTAAAAAAACCTGCACCATGATTATACAGCTAATATGTGGCAATAGCAGAACTGAAATCTATTTTCTCGATTTTGGAATGGGTGCAAAAATAATCTTGCAGGGCCTACTTCACAGGCTGATTGTAAATAAAATATTTCATTAACCACAAATTTTTATATAAACATCAGTCAACATTTATAATATATATACGCTTGTGTATATACACATGTGTATATATACACATATACATATATATGTGTTGAATTATTTTATTGAAATGGAAATTAGACTATATAATAAATCCAGTAGAATATTCCTCCTTTACTTTATTGTGAGGTGATTTTGACCCTGGGTTCTCTACTTCTGTACCCAATAATCACAAAGTCTGGCAGTTCTACCAAGCTGAAAAGGCTTCAAATATGTCATCAGTAATTGATTAGGTATCTTTGATCCAGGGACCAGTCAGATTTGCCTGAGCACTCAAAGAATGGAGGACTTATTTTCTGAATACCCTCGCTGATAAAAGCATAGATCATGTGAAGTGTTGAATAAATTTAAAAATTCTTTTGTACTTGGAAGGCTATGCTTCCTATCTCTTCCTCTTAGAATCCCTGGCTTCCTTTAAGATTTACCTCTAGCACCTTCTGCAGGAGGCAGAAGGTAGCCCTCTCTCCCTCACCCAAGTTACTAGAGCCTTGCCCTCTAAGGTAAACCTCTTTAGAAGGTAAAATCCTTAAAGAAAGGGACTATTTTTGCTTTTAATTAATATTGCCAGTGCTTAGCACAAAACTTCACACATGGGGAGTGCTTAACAAATGTGGACTGATCGTTAATTGCATAATGGTGGGCTCTCTACATCTAATGGTAATACTTGATATCATCATCATTAGCATCATACATCTTTCCTATTTTTTCACTTCTTTCACCATACTTTTGATGTTAGTTCTTCCTACTGTCCTTAAATCTTTTATGGCTATGAGGAAAATATGATTTTATGTGTCCAAGGAACAAATATTGCTTTGTTTCTGTCAGAGGTCTATAACTTCCTCAGCATGTCCCAGAAAAGCTGGGGTCTAGCAGAAGGAAAGCAAACATCCTTCCCATTCCATTCCACAGCACTATCACCCCCAGGCATGAATAGAATGACTCTCAGGTTTTTCAGGATTGGGTTGATTAGCTCCCAAGGATCAGGGGTCAATGACCTCTGATCTAAGCATGCCCAAGGGATTAGGGGATAGTTCGAATGTTTTGAAAGTCCCAAGAATAAGGACAAAGGCTTTGATATGAAATTATGTGAGTGATTACTTAAGGCTTTGGATTTAGTGGAGGCTTTGGGTAAATCTCATATTCTCCGTGTACATTTTCCATGTTTCAGAGTCAAATATTAAGCTGGAATGACCAAATGAATCCAAAGAGAGTGAGTCTAAAACTTTTCCAATAAAAATAGAAAATAGAAAAATAGTCTTCAAAATGAAGAAAGTGATATATGATGGAACTGTTGTCCCCTGGGACAGACTACATCTGAACTACATTATGTTCAGCTTGTGGCCACCGTATTCTTGTTTTTTTTTTAACTTTTAAATTTTTTTTTGAGAAAACCAAATGCTTTATTAGAAATGGCTTGAAATATTTCAAAGTTTTTTTTTATTTTAAATATTTGTTTATTTTAAATTTTTTTATGGTTGAATTTGACATGTACATTGTATTCATTTCCAAATTTAACCCTCTAGAATTAGTATGTTCCTAATACTGCAGGCCTTCAAGTAGTAGTTAAAGACAACTTATTAAGGACATCCTAGAGGGTATTCTTTGAAAGAGAGAAGGCAAAGGAGGTAAACTGACCTCCTTTTGGACTTCATGATTCCATGTGACAACTAGGATTTGAAATTATATTGTGGACAAGAAGCTACCATGAGAGCTGAAGATCATTAGCCTAGAGAAGAGGGATGTTTTAAAAAAGATATATTTTATTGATAACGTTTATTTTTACATTGCCTAGACTTCTGCCTGTATCCCTCTTCCTCCCTTTCTGCTTCTGTCCCAGAGAGGTACAGAGGGAAAAAAAAGAGATTTTAAAAATTTAGCAATATTGATCAACATATTGAAAAATTTTATAGCAAAGCTCCATATTGATAGACCTTAGCCTTTGCAAAGGTTTTGGAGGAGGTCACTTTTCATACATCTTCTTGGGAACCAACATCACTCCATAATTTTACAACATTCAGTTTTGATGGTGTCCTTTCTAATAGCATCATTGTAGTCATCGAATACATTGTTTTCTGGGCTCTGCTCACTACACTTTGTATCTGTTCGTGGAAATATTTCTACATTCTCTAGAGCAAGGGTAAGGAACCTGCTGCCTTGAGGCCACATGTGGCCCTTTGACTGAATTCAGACTCCTCAGAAGAAATCCTTTTAAGGACTTGAACTTGAACTCAGTCCCAAGGACATAGAAGGCCACAGGTGGCCTCGAGGCTGCAGTTCCCCTACCCCTGCTCTAGAATGACTCTCCCAAATCACACTCATACTGGCAAGACAAGTCCCCAAAGAATAGATGGCTGCTTTTTACTTCAGGGGTCTAATGGCTGAGGGATGGTTATTTAAGATGAGACATACAGTGTACTTAATCCCAATGATTATTTATTGATATCAGTAAGCAGCCTGACTTAGCCTTCTCTCTCTCCATATATGTATGTGTGTATGTAAGTATATATGTATATATGTATATGTGTTTATATACATACATACACACACATGTATGTGTATACATATATATGTATGTATATATATATATATATATATATATATTTGCTAAGGTGGTAAAGTAAAAATATTTGGCATAAAACATTTCCTCAAAAATCTGGGACATACACTCTAACAAGTATATATGTAATCCAAGGGAAAATGAGATCTAAACAAGATCTTCATGTAACCAGGAAGCCTACAGTTCCTCAAAGTCCTTTGGTGGAATGCTTTTTCCCCTCCTTTTGGGGGAACCCTCATGAAGTTCATTACAGATATTGTGTAGCTTTCTGTTGGGCAACTTGTACAGTCCTAAAGCTTTATTTCCTCACTATGACTAATTTGTCCTTTGCTTTCTATGAAAACCCCTGCTGTCCCAGGGACATTGCTAGCATAAAAATGGAAAGTTTAAATCTCTTGGACCTTTGGAAGCTTGAAAGATTTCCCTCTGGTTATTGGTGTGGGGGGTAGAGAAGGAGAAGTAGGCTCCTCTCTTCCTTCTCCCTCCCCCCAAAATTCCCTCTTTTGGACTGGAAATGCTGACCTGACAATTGAATGCTAGAGACTGAACTGGCTTCACCTTTGAGCAAAGCCCTAGACTGAGTGTCTTCAAGAAATCCAACACACTCCTTATATCATGGCATTTTATCTCATCCAATGGCTGGAAGCATTCTATTCCTTTCCACCGTCACACTGAGTTCAGTGCCCCTTGTTTGACTAATTCAGTAGATATTTTAAGGTATCAGAACATATCATCTTATTAGCTATATGTCTTTGATGGGTAGAGGTTATTCCAGCTTCACTCTTATATACCTATCTTTCTGTCTTTCATCATTGTTTCCAATTTACTGAGTATAAAGCAAAACTCCGAGGTTATTTTGACTCCCATTTTTCTTATAAGTAATTTAGAACATCTCATTCATTAATCTTCAAATCCTCTCTCAGACACTCACCAGCTGTGTGACCCTGGGCAAGTCACTTAACCTCTGTCTGACTCAGTTTTCTCAACTATAAAATAAGGAAATAAACAGTGCCTCCCTCCTACAGTTTTTGTGAGGACCAAATGAGATAATATTTATTATATGCTTAGCACGATGCTGGGCAGATCGTAGGCACTTAACATTTCTTTTATTCCCTATTACACTCCTTCATTTGACTACTGAGAAGATTTAGTGGGAACATGACTGTTATCCTCAATTATCTAATGATCTAAAGCAGGGGTTCTTAAAATGGAGTCACGAATCTTTTCAAATTGTATTTTGATAACTATATTTCAACATAAATCGTTTACTTTATAATCCCATGTATTTTAGATTATACACTTGAAAGGATTATTCTAAGAATGGGTCCCTATTGACAAAACAAACAGGTCCATGATACAAAAGAAGGTCCAAAAGCCCTTTTATTAGTACTGTCATTCACAATGTGAAATAGACCTTCTTTTTGGCCCTGAAAAGCAGAAATAGGAATAAGGGATGAAAATTGTAAGAACAAAAAAGAGGAGATTTTAGCTCCATGAAATGGACAACTGTCATTGAACTGGCCAACAATGGAGTAAAATTGAATCTGATCAGTTGTTGAGATTTTTATGGAGGAGATTCCTGTGTGTGGTAGGAGTTGACACATAGATGACTTCTGAAAACACTTGCAGCTTGGAGAGTCTAAGGATCCTAGGCTTCTCTATCTCCTCTGACTTTGTACTATTGGAGTATCGTACTCCAGCTTGCCTCGCTAAGAATCTTAGAATTCTCTTTGGGAGGCAAGGGGCAGAATAGCAGGGGAGCAACCCTTAGTATTCCTAACTGAAAAACGAAAGTCTATCTGAATTATCATGAGTTCTTTTTTTCTGGTTTCAATGTGAATCGAAATCCTAGCCAAGTCTTCTTAACTTGATGTTTAGGAACAAAATAAGAAAAAAAAACAACTAGTGTTGGAGTTGCATGTGTACACACACACACACGCATGCACACACATGCACACACACACACATACAGAGGAGAATGGAGACATCTCATTTTCTAGACTTTGCCTTTCTCCCTTTGGGTATCTTCTGACTGGAGACTGAAGGAGGGGGAGATGGAGGGAATTCATTAAAGTTCCCATGTCAGCCTGTCCTGAACTTACAAACATTCAGCTAGGCCCCAGGCAAAAAACAGAGGCACTTCTGTGGTTGATGTTCCCTGTGGGGACTTTATTGTGGTTGGTGCTTTCATTTAGATGTTATTAATCAAATCACATCAACGAGTATTTCATAAGCACCTTGCCTTTCTGAAGGGCTATATTTAGGATAAAGGGGAAGTCTCATGTTTTTATCGTGGATTCCCCAGCAAACTTAAAAATGCAAAAAAAAAAAAAAAATACACAGGAAAAAAAGAATTCCAATACCTCCTCCCTACCCCCTCTTCATTTCCCTTTCTCTCTCACTTTCCTCCTTCCTCCTTTGCCTTCCCTCTCTCCTCCATCTCTTCCCTCTGTTTCTATCTGTTTCTATCTGTTTTGTCGGTCTCTGCCTCTGTTTCTGTCACTTTGCAAGCATAATAATGTCAGCACTTCTTACCTCTCAGGTTTCTTGTGAAGTAAGTGCCTTCTAGCACACACAGCAACATAAAAGCATGAACGATAGTTCTTTCTCTGTTTCTCTGTCACTGCCCCTCTTTCCTATCGTCTTTCCTTCCTTCTCATGTTTCCATTCATATACATGTGCATACAAATATCTAGACTTCATATACAAATTACTTTCAGGAATGGATATGGATTAGATATACCCTACTGTGTCTGTGTCTTGGTGCACGTTTGAAATCATGCCTGTTTTAAAACATTTCCTGGGTTTGCTGAGTAGCTCCAAAATCCGATTTCTGCAAGGGAAAATATTTCATAGCACATGTGCCCTATTTCTTCTCTTCTCCATCTCATGTAGACTTCCATACTAATCATAAAAAAAAATAGTTTCTTTACCTATTACCTTCAAAGCTTAGAAGGATGACTTTCTCTGCCTCGGAAATAATGTTTTTGTTTTCCATTTTCCTTGATATGCACCCCCCATGTGTCTTTGTTTCAATGGAAAAATGACGGCTTTATCGTTGTGGATGGAAAGCCAGGGCTGAGGAACACTGGAGCCTTACTTGAAAGCCCATGTGGGTTATCAATCACAGGGCCTAGTCATTAATGTCAACTGTCCTGAGATTTGAGATGTCCAAGTGCCAAGTGAATGGGGAAGGGGGGTTAGAAAGTCAGAGATGTTGTGCTTTGGGATATGGGGGTGTGAGTAAGAGGGATAAAGAAAAACTGAGATATTTTTTCACAGAGTTGGTGTCACTGAATTCCCTGTGTTACACTACGGTGAATTCAACCGAAAGCAACAGACTGGAGCAGCGGACATTGCAATTTTTTATATCAGAGGAGAATGGCTTATGGAATAGACTTCTAGCCAGAAAAAAAAAAAAAAAAACAGCTCCCAGATGCTGATCAGAAAATTGGTGATAACTCAAACATATTATTATCTTGAGTAAATCAAATTATTTTTCCCCAAGTATCTAAAATTGCCAGGAGCCATTATCCTTTAAAGCTAATCAGACTAGACTGTTTGGCAATATAGTGTTAAGAAATAGAAAATCTCCCCTGGTCCAGAATGATAGTAGTGGTGGTTTTGCTGTGGCCTCAGTGTTGTAAGCAATAAATAAAACCATTTTTGACTGCATTTCCAAGGAGAACTTTGTCCTTGAACTGACACTGCAAATTACTGAAAATCAATTTTCTGTCCAAAGCTCGAACTCATTAAAGTTTTGATAAGCTTAACACTAAGTGATTGCATTATGGGGAAGAGGGAACTGCTTCATCCTGAGGCATTCTTGTTTGCTATTAGAGATAGAGGGACTTTAGAGCCATATTCTTAGACACAAGTCCATCCAGACAAATCTGAGGACACTGACTAATACCTCCTGGCAACCTGACCATCCGTGAACAACCCCCAGATACTTCTCACCCCTGAAAGATACAATTACCAAGGGCCCCATTCTCTTTGATATACAACCTTCTACATGGTCTTCCTTTGTGGCAGGGAGTATATGATTATCCTTCTTTTATAGGTGGAAATGTGGGGGGTCAGAGATGTTACAACATTTTCCCAGAGTCACAAAGCTCATGTATTTGGAATGTAAAACCTTGCCTTCTGACTCCAAGAACAATGTCTTTTCCCCATAAGACACTGCCTCTAGAACCCAGGTCTTGCTACTAACCCCCAAATATTATTTTCATTGTAATATACTCTTCTGCTTCAAAACCTATACATACAAAACCCCCTAACTGATTCCTCAGGTCCAGAAGCAGCAGATCAGCTCATCTTCATCAGAAGATTCCCTTTATGTCTAACTCTTTTGAGGGTGGTGGCTAATTTAGAACATAGCTTTGGCCTCCGAGACTTTAGTTATCACGTGTTATCTGCCCTAAGAGCCTTTTCTACTGAGGAATGATAAACAACTTCACCTTGGCTAAAACTGACTTGGATCTAGAAGATAGGGAAAAGCTGATTCTTATTCAAGAGGTTTTCTGCACAGTGGTGGAGAAATACTACTAGGTTACCAGTTAGTAGACAAAAGTTTGAATCCAAATTCTTACCTCAATAGATGGGCAATTATATTCAAGTCACAACTGCCCTATACCTCAGTTTCCTAAAAAGATCTAATAATATTTATTGCCTCCTCTATTTTACCAAGGAGAATGCTGCATAAACCTTAATGCTTAATCCTTAATTAATAATAATAATCCTTAATCCATAATCTAGGTACAATGAGCTATGATGAAAGATTCTTGTCTCTGTGGTCCTGGAGTAGTTTCCCTTCATTTTGTTTATTTATAGATGTGGAACTATTACTAATAACTCACATTTATATAACACTTCAAGGTTTTTCAAAGCTTTTCCCCTCTCAAAATAATTTTGTGAAGTATACAATGCAAAAATGCTATACCCATTTTACAGATTAGGAAACTGATGCTCAGAGAGTTTGATGGAAAGCATTATGAGTTAATGTGAAATGAAGGATTATGTCTTTGTAAATCTAACTTTCTAAGGTTGTTCCTCACTTATTTTAATGTACTTTTTCCCCTGATTATCCATTAAAATGTTATTCTTTACCCTGGGGGCAGTTAGGTGGTGCAGTGGATAGAGCACCAGTGCAGGAATCAAGAGGACCTGAGTTCAAATCTCACCTCAGACACTTGACACTCACTTGTTGTGTGACCTTGGGCAAGTCCCTTTACCCCAGTTGCCTCATCCTGGGTCATCTCTAGTCATCCTGATGAATATCAGGTCACTGGATTCAGATGGCTCTGGAGAAGGAGTGAGGCTGGTGACCTGCACAGCCCTCCCTCACTCAAAACAAAGTCAAGTGCAAGTCATGTCATCATTTCTCTGATGGCATAGTCTTCTTCAGCAACAAAGGATGAACACACATTCTTTACCCTATATGTCTTGTTATCTGTCTATTAACCATGTAACCTTGGATAAGTTGTTTACTTTCCTTCAACCCAGATCTCCTCATGTGTATAATAAGGATGTTGAACTGCTGATCTTGAATGTTGTTATCAGCTCTAAAATGCTATTCTGTGTGGTGAGGGTTTCATCACCTCTAGCTACCTGTGTTTTATGTTATAGACTCTTTTCCAGCACTGACATTGTATACTTTCTGCATTCTTCCAGTTCCATGTTCAGTGAGACCATTTCTACCATTCTACACTTCGATGATCTAAAGTCCAGTCTCCCTCATTGGGAGTTAGGTTCTTTTTGTTGCTATTGTTAAGGAAGTGAAACATTCTTTCAAACTGGAGTGCCCAGAAGCATTCATTAGAGGTTTTGGGAAGGGATGGAATGTCTCAGCATGAGATCTGAATGACTGGTGAGCTAGGTTTGCAGATACCCTGCTTGGAGTTTCCCAAAGAATAAATTTCACCTTGAAATTCGAAGCTATTTGCTTATAGGTCAAAATGATTGATGTTGCTCTTCCATATTTTGAAATGTAAATTAACTGCAGGGGATTTTTGACCCTGCTCCCACTATATATCATTTCTTCTCTACGAGATGAAATTGTGATGGGGCTGCTTGCTAATTCTCACTCAGAGCAGTTCGTTGATGTTGATGGAGTGTTCCAGGGAGAAAAGCTCCTGGAAGACCTAGATACAGGGAACTAACCTAGTAATTACACTATCCCTCTGGAATGGTCCGAAACAGGGACTTCCTGAGGGACTGGCAGCCTCTCACTTTAAGCTGAATGTGTCGGAAGATGCTGCCTTGTCTTACCGAATGGTAGGCTGATACGGTTGTGGAGAAGGCCCTGAACTTGACTTCAGAAGGTTTCTCTGGGCCTGTTTTCATTCACCCGGGCTCTACATCGGAATGTACAACTCGAGCTTTCCACTTCTTGACTCCCCGCTGTCCTCCATAGAAAGTCCAGTCATCAGTTTGGTTTTCAATCTGTGTCCTAGTTGCCTTTCAGTCTTATCTTACACAATTCCTTTGCCAAAATCCTCTTCAACTTCTCTATCAAGGCTTGCCTGCTATCCCCAGCAAAGGTGATCTGCAGCTCTTTACATCTAACATATCTTAGGTCAAACAAGTATTATAATATCTATTTCCCAGAAAAAAAATAAAAGAAACTCAGAGAAATAGAGTGATATACCCATGACCACAAAGCTAATGAGTCTGAGAGCCAGGATTTGAATGCACTTCTCTTATATTTTTTGCACACTATATCACAGATCCTCTTGTAATAATGATCATTCCAAATTTTCTGGCATGTCAGGTCGACTTTGAAATTCAATAAACAAGAATCATGATCTCCATTTTACAGATGAGGAAACAGTCTGACAAATTAGAGACTTGCTCAGGGTCACATGCATAGCTGGCATGAAATTCTGGACTCTGTCTTCTATTAGTGTAACCAAAGAGGACTACATTCAGCTTACCCAGTGCTTCCTGCGTTTATGCCTATGTTCATCCTAGAAGGACCCAGAATGACTTTTACCTACCCCAGGTTTTGCTAGAGTCAAAATTCTATCCAGCTTTCAAGGCCAAGATCAAGTGTCTAAAGAAGTCCTCCTTGCCCCAGTTTTAGATCTCATATAACATTTCCTGTTTTAGGCAGTTTTGTAGTTATTTAAATATGTTTTATTCTCCCTATCCAATTTAAAGCTACATAAGGACAAGGATCATTTTTTTAAAATTTCATTTTTAACTTATGGAATGAAACTAGCATTTCCATAACATAGCATAATAAAAAAGATGATTGCGCATAAAACTACAAATTTACTAAGCACATGCTATTCCTTTCAAATATACAACAAAATTATCATGTAAATTTTTTCTTCCCTTCTCCCAATTCCCTCCCCCACCCCAGAGATGACTACCATTAGGCATGAATATATATATATATATATATATATATATATATATATACACACACACACACACACACACACACACACACACACACAAGCCCACACATAATATGTAAAAACAATTTTATACATACAGCATTTTTCTTCATGTCCTTTATAGTTAATTTGGGTATTTATAATAGTCAAAATAATTTATGTGATTAAAGTTCTTAAAACAATATTCCTGCTACTGTATAAAATGTTCTCTTGGATCTGCTCATTTCACTCTTCATTATTTTATGCAATTCTTTCCATGTTTTTTTTTTCTAAAATCATTGAGCTCATCATTTCTTATAGCACAGTAGTATTCCATCACGATTATATACCACAATTTGTTCAGTCGTTCCCCAACTGAGGGACATTCCTGCAATTTCCAGTTTTTTGCCGCCAAAAAAGAGCTGCTATAAACATTTTAGAACATATAAGTTCTTTTCCTTTTTCCCTAATTATCTTCAGAAATTGACCAAGTAGTTTCATTGCTGGGACAAATGATGTAGGTAGTTCAATAACTCTTTGGCCATAATTTCAGATTGCTCTCCAAAATTGTTGGATCAGCTCAGTGTTCCAATTTTTCTGCATCCCCTGCAACATTTGTCACTTTCCCTTTTTATCATTTTAGCCAATATTAAGTCAAATTTATAGCTTCTGTAGTGTCCAGCAGGCAATCAACAAGCATTCATTAAGCACCTATTATGTTTCAGTAGAGTGCTTTGCACTCTGTAAGTCTTGATACACTTTAATAACATTAATACATCAAAGGCCTATGATTTGGTTGGTTGCTTATCTCTTCCATTTTTGCACATCACAATTTACAGTTTTACAAACAAGTATATGCCCGAGACCCAGAAGGGTTAAGTTACATATGGTCACACAAGTGAGTATCATAGCCAAAAGCTTTGAAGGATCTCTGTTCTCATCATTATGAGTATTGCCTCTAGTTCTGCAGATCCATCCATCCCTCTCCAGTGTCTCTTATATTTGTCTCATAAATTTGTCACAGTGGTTCCTCATTTTCTCTTGATATTGATAGGATATTAGTCCAAATATAGACCAATTTTTTCCTGAAATCTGCCTTGCATAAGAACTAAGATGCATCTGTGTTTACATGTGTATGTACACATTTGGTTATTGTTTGAATTCTGATGGCTCAAAGTGAATGTACATAGCAGCTAGAAATCCTGGGAGTCTTCCCCTCCCAGATTGTTTTTTTTTTTTTTAACTAGAGTCCATTCTTTGCCTCATTCTTACCTAACCTTAATCACTAAGTGGGTGTTACCTCAGCAAACTGAGACCTGGGAAAGACCTTAACTTAAAAATGCCAAGCTCTCTCATTGCATCTAGGGTCATCTCCAGTCATACTTTTCAGTATCTTGCCACTGGACCCAGATGGCTCTGGAGGAGAGAATGAGGCTGGTGACTTTGCACAGCCTCCCTCACTTAAATCCAATTCACTTGCAAGTCAAGAACATCACCCTCCCTGATGTCATGATCCTCTTTAAGAATGAAAACCAAGCAATAATGTTGCATTCTCACCAAAGTTTCAGCCTACATCATGTTTGGGGGGCTTGGATTTGTTTGAATCAATATGGTAAAAATTGATTTGAATTTGGGCAAATTGCTTCACTACCCTAAGCCTCAGTTTTCTCATTTGTAAATGGGGATAATAATACCTTCAAGGTATTGTGTCTTGCAAGGTTGTTGAAAGAACCAAGTACAGCAATGTCTTTAAAATGCTGTTTGACCTTCAAGCACTAAATAAATGGGAATTACTATTATGACTATTTCTACCATTATTACTATGCACCATTCTAAAAGATTGATCCCAGAATACATATAAGTCTTGCTATAAGAACCCCTGGCACTGAACATCAACCTTCCCTCTGTCATTTTGAGCTTCTGAGCTTGTTGGAGGAAAGACGCTGTATAAATCCAAGGCAGGATTATTATCATTATGATGATATTATTGCAGCAAGATAAAATGTCAGCTTAAGTAATATAGGGTTTTCACCTCCAAGCCAACCCCATTGCAGAATTATGTGACTCATTGTGGACATGTTCACATGCACTGTGTCATTAACGCCCCTGGGGTTTTGAAACTATCTTGGCATCTCTCTTTGCTTACTGGTGGATAAAATTCTCTGCTCCTATCCCCAGCCTTAGCTGGAGGATAAAATTTTCATCTGGCCAGAATATTATGACAACCTAGACCCAACTTCTCACCAGTCATGCATGAGTTCATATGGAAATTCATCAACTTGGGCAGCTTTCTGTGTTCTGTGGGGGATGCAGATGCTGTCAATCTGGTTCTATCCTTAGGGATAGAAGGGAGTTCATGATGTCTTGGGTAATAGAAATGCAGACTCTTAGAACTAAAAAGGGTATCATGGGTAATCTTGTCTAACCCCAGACCAAAGTACACCTTCTACAATATACCCAATAACTGACTCTAGTACCTCTGCTTTAATATTTCCAGTAATTGAGGTGCTCATGACCAGTAAGGAAGCCCATCCCACCAATGGTATGTTCAGTTGCTAAGGGAATCCTTTACCTTACTCTGAGCCAAAATTAACTTCAACAAAGGTAGCTTCACCTCTTCCACTGGTTTGTAGTTTCATCCTCTGAAACTAAGCAACAAAAATCCATGCATTCTTCTTTTAAAAATTCCAATATTTGTAAATAGTGATTATGTCTCTCTAAAGCTTCTCTATCTAAATATTCCCAGTTTCTTCAGTCTCACATGATAATTTTGGGTCTCCTTCCCGTTCTGGTTACCTGTGTTCTCTGAACACATTCCTTGTGGTCTTCTCTTATCTAGAAAGAAGTAAACTCAATTCCTCCTACCAATCATCCTGGGATATAGCTTTGAGCCCCTATCCAGTCCTAATTTAGTTTGTCAAGATCTTCTATAAAATCTGGTACTCAAATTTTAAAAAATTTATGAAAAAGCAATTTCTAATTATTCCAGAAAAGTAATTACATTAATCACTAACTTTTCCCCATAAGTATGGTAGTAGGCATATAACACCAAATGCATTAAAAAAAGAAAAGAAAGCTCCTATATTTACCAAAATATCTGCACCAACACTTTGTATGAAAGCAGAAAGAAAGACGGAAGGAAGGAAGGAAGGAAGGAAGGAAGGAAGGAAGGAAGGAAGGAAGGAAGGAAGAAAGAAAGAAAGAAAGAAAGAAAGAAAGAAAGAAAGAAAGAAAGAAAGAAAGAAAGAAAGAAAGAAAGAAAGAAAGAGAAAGAAGGAAGGAAGGAAGGAAGGAAGGAAGGAAGGAAGGAAGGAAGGAAGGAAGGAAGGAAGGAAGGAAGGAAGGAAGAATCCAATGATTGGAGTATGGCTGAATAAGTTTTAGCATGTGAATCTGATATAATTGTTCCATAAAAATGATAAATATGAAAAATTCTGAGAACTGACAACTTCATATGAATGGATAAAGGGTGAAATAAGCAGAATTAGGAAAACAATATAAGCAATGAGTTTGATAATGTAAAGGAAAACAACACTAAAGGGCAACCAAAGCCAAATGAATTGACGTAACCAGTCTTGGTCCTAGCAAACAAACGATGAAATCCTCTTTTCACTTCTTACTAGAAAGGTCATGGACATGCTGATGAGAAATGTTGCAGGTGCCCTCAGAGTGACTGGTTTATTGGTCAGTTTTGCTTTACTCTGCCCCCTTTTTTAAGATAGAACCTAGTATTTTGTTTAGATCTTCATTAAACTATTAGAATTCAGAACAAGACATGTGCAATAAACCTCCAAAAATAGAACTTGAAAGATACTTTCTGCTTAGGGCAGCAGCCATGGACTGGGCTTGTAAACAAGCTGGCTTCTCTGAACCACACCAGCCAAGTCAGCTTCATCCATAGCCAGCTTCTCTAGCTATGCTCTCTTTTCTGTTATCACTAGCCAGACCCCCTTGTGGATGTAACCCAAGGTTCTGTAGGACAGTTTGGCCTACCCAGGAACTCTTCTTCTTTGTTACAAGAGGATGGGAGCTTCCATAGTAGATCATCACCAATTTGGGGAAATGGCCATGATACGAAAGACCTGCGACTTCCTCATTAAAAGGGGATTTCCAGTGCAGATTTCCTTCTCTGCAGTTTATAGTCAGAGTTGCCTAAAAGAAAGATTAAATTACATGCTCAGGGTCACACAACCAGTGTCAGAGGGGACATAAACTCAGGTCATATGTGTGTGTGTATTATGTTGGCACCCAGAGGCTTTTAATAATCTAGATCTCTCATACAGTGGCAAACATACTGCATCTTATATGATTTGAATTCTGATATCCTTACTAGCAATAGGACAGTTAACAAGTCCCTTAAATTCTTTAGATTTCCTTTTCCTCCTCTTTAACAAAAAGAAAGTATACTACTGTGTCTTTGGGGAGCTTTCTTTCTCTAAATTCTGCGGTCTATGTGATCTAACTGGTAACTTAGTGGTCTAGAAAATACGCATAGCCTTCCCGTCATACTAAAGCAGATGTAAGACAATACAGTGTTATACCTGGCAAGGCAATATGCACCTGAGCTATCAATGAGGATGCAGGCAGTGAGTGCTGTGGGGGCACCTTTCACATGTGAGTGAAGTGGAGGTCTCAGTGCTGAGGATACAAGGCACTGTAAAGTCTCTGTGGCTGTCTGGCAACAACGTTAAGTTATCCTTCTCTTTCTGTGAAGACCGGGTCTTGAAGTCAAGAGACCTAGGTAGGAGGCCAGCCATAACCCAGACGTGGAAAACAGGACTTTGCCTGTAGGTACAGAAATGTGGAGAGATACTGATACTCCTGAAGACTGAATTTAGTATCTCAACTTAGCACCAAGTTAGTAAGAATATGTACTTAAAATGGGAAGTTATAGATGGTCTATCTTTTTTTCTTCTCTGTCTCCTAGATCAACTTCTCCCCAGCCCTGCCACATATTGGACTCCCCAGCAGTGTCCTAGGGCTTCTCTTTTCCTCCTTTGGAATGGTCTCCTCCAACTCCCAACAGAATGTATCTTATAAGAGAATGGATTTAAGGGGACACAACATTTCATTTTTCCCCAGGCATGTTTTATGAAGCATTTGCTGGGTGCCAAAATTGCAAATTAGAGCTCTTTGGACACTTATTAGCAGTATGACATTGAGTAAGCAATTTCACCTTACTGAGTTTTAGATTCCTCATCTATAAAATTAAAGGAATGGGATGATTGTAAAGGGCCCTTTCAGCTTTGAAATACCGTAGTTCCATATCCAAGATCACTTGCTGTTTCTCAAGCCAACAAACATTTATTAAAGAGCAGTGCCAGGAATTGTGCCTAGGGATATGGATAGATTCAAAAGATGGTCCTTGTCCTTGTGGAGCTCAAGGTCTATCTATACCACTCACTTAGCACTTAAAATTGTAATGGTTTACATTTAGGGGAAAGGTATTGCAGAATAGATAGAGAAATGAAACTCCAGAGTCATGAAGGTTTGGATGTATGGAAAAGCAAGTTGTCTAGATTGCAGAGTATAAAGGTGGGGGATAACGTGTAAGAAAATGGGGAAAGTACAAAGAGACCAGGTTGTGAAGATTTTTAATAGCTAAATGAAATAGTTTAATTTTGATCCTCCAATACACTTTGGAGTCCCAAGAGTTTATTGAATAAAAAGATGTCATCATCAGACCTGCATCCTAAGAAAACTAGTCTAGTGGCTGTGGGATTGGGATATGGGATTGGAGTGGGAAGAGGCAAACAGATCATTTGAGAAGCTATTGCAGGAGTCCAGGTGAGACCTGATGAGGACCTGTACCAGCGCAGTGGCAAAGTAAGAAAAGAGGGAGGGCTTTTTGCAAGAGATGTTGGAGAGATAGAAGCAACGAGTTTGGCAACTGATTGAATATGTGGGGTGAGTGAATAGGGAATTGAAGCTGTCACCAAGATTAGGAACCTGAGACTGGGAAGATGATGGTGCCCTTGATGAGAGGCTACCTAAAATTCAACACAAGGGATACTTTTTAATACAATTTCTAACAAATGTGTATATTTGTCATGTAAAAGAATTTGAATCTCTGTATAAGGTAAGTATGTGTTACCTTGAAAGCACAAAGTCTCCATGGGATACTATCATACAGTATCATACAGAGGGTAAAATTTCCAAACCTGTTGTAGGAATATAAACTCCTTGCCCTAGGTCTGATTCTCAATTGGGAGTGAAAGGTGAAGTGGGTGAAAGTTGACATGACTGGGGAAACAAGGGTTCAAGCTTCTGAGAATATCAATTTATGAAGCAATACATGCCAGTTGAATAACAAATCCCAAACAGATCTTTTTAGCTTAAGACTGAACGTTGAATATGGAGAGAGACAGATTTTTATGCATTAAAGACAATCAAATAAGACCACTTAATTAAAAGAAAATTATTACCAAGGATAAAAAGTTTAGTTATCTGATTTCTAATTGAAGGAAAGATTAGGGATATTCCAAATTAGGAGGAGAGAGAGAACAGGTGTAATTCCCTGAAATCAGAAAAGAAAGGTGTCCTACTCCCTGCCATAGTCTATATATAAGGGAACATGAAGACAATAACTGATTGACCAGTATTAGGCCAGTTTTCAGATAAGACATATGGGTTACTTGAGATGTTTAATTGCGAGAAAACTCCTTGTATCAGTCTTTGGATCTGGCTGACTTTCTGGTCAGCATAACTTAGGTACTTAGTTAATAAGCTCTAAGCAGCAGGTAGAGGTGGTCCAGCCTCTCAGACTCTCTCAAACGCAATCAGGTTTTCTTACAATTCCCACAATTGAATAATGTTTTTTCACAAGACAAAAATTGAACTAGATCCATAATTGAATAGAAAAGGAACCATCTTTCCATGTTTTCCTGAAAACATCCTGCTTGTCATTTGTTATAATACGATTGTGCTATAAGAAATGATGAGGAAGGATGCTTTTAGAAAACCTGGAAAGACTTAGATGAACTGATGTGAAGTGAAGTGAGTTAGAACCAGGAGAACTTTGTGCACAGTAACAGCAATACTGTATGATGATCAACTGTGGATGACAGCTATTCTCAGCAATATAATGATCCAAAAGAATTCTGAAGGACTTATGATGAAAAATATTATCCACCTTCAGAGAAAGAAATGATGGAGTCTGAATGCATCTTGAAGCAAACTTTTTTTTACTTCATTTTTTCTGGTGTTTTTTTTTAGTCTGTTTTCTTTTACAACATGACTAATATGGAAATATGTTTTGTATGACTGCACATGTACAACCATTGTCAAATTGCTTGCCTTCTCATTGATGGAGGAGAGGAGGGAAGGAGATAATTTGGAACTCAAATTTCTTAAATGATGTTAAAATTGTTTTTATCTGTAATTGGAAAAAAATAAGATATTTGATAAAAAAAAAAAAAGAAAAGAAACTGAGCTAACTGCAGAACTGAGCCTCAAGATTGAGTTAGTGTGATTCACTCAATACCCAATACCGGTTGATTTTCTAATACCCTTCAGAGGAGATGGATCAGGGAAGGCTTCATGAAGGAGGTGACATTTAGTCTAGAACTTGAAGCAGAGGAGTATCTCAGCTGGTTGGCATAAGAGAGAGTGTTTCAGGTATAGGGAATGATGAAAGAAAAGAATAAGAAGCAGGACAGAGAAGGAATTTTTCAAGTAAAACGAATAGTGAAATTTAGACTTAAAAGGAATTTTGGAGATGATCTTTTCTGAACCCTTTATTCTAAAATTGAAGAGATCAAAAACCAAAGGAGGAGAAGTTCTTTGTCCAAGATCATACAGATTGTAACAGAGTTGGGGTCCTCTGGCTACAAATCCAATGTTTTTTGCATTACGCTTCAATGCCTATTTTGTCTGGTTGGGTTTCTTAAGGAGGAGGAAGAGAAAGAAAGCTGAGAAGGTAGGAGCCAAATTTTGGAGAGCCTTGAATGCCAGGCTAAGAAGTTTGCACATTATTTGGGAGAAAATAAGGATTCATTGAAGGTGACTAGTAGGAGAGATGTGGTCTATATGTTTCAATACAGTTTGATAATATGTATTTTTCCCCTAGGGCTGTGGCTGGAGTAGATGGAGAACCAGATTTGGTTCATATGGAAATCCAGGATCTCAGTGGAGGTAAGTTATTTGAGAAGTCAGTGATCAAACCACATTTTTGCAGGCATCATAATGGTAGAGGTAGAAATAATAATTCACATTTCATAGATTTATGATGTACTTTCCAAGCAACACAAGGTAAGTGGTGAACATCTATATAACTTGTGAGAGTTTTCAAACCACTTCCAAAGTCTCATTTCAGAGCTGGGAGGGCTAGCTAATGGGATAGTTGTCAGAGACAAGATCCAAAAATCTTCACAAGATGGAATGTTAAGCCAAGATGAATAAGACAAAATTTATTATGGATGAGTGTAAAGTCTTACAACTGGATTCCAAAACTCAACTTCACAAGTGTAAGATGTGTGAGGAGAATTTAGTTAGGCAGCAGTTCATCTTATAAAGATAGCAATATGAGCCAACAATATGTTATTGCAGCACTGCCCTCCCCCCAAAGAAAACAACCTAATACATGTAATATCAGGTTTGTTAAGAGAAGCATAGAAACCAGGACTGCGGAACTGATGACCTTAGTATAGTCTGTCTTGGCCAACCTGCATTTTGGCTATCATGATAAATTCTAGTTGCCACCTTTTAAGAATGATATTAATCATTTTGAACATGTCCAAAAGACAGCAACCAGTACCATACCATATGTAGAACTTTTAAAGCAACTGGGAACATTTAGTCTGCAGACAAGAGGACTTGGAGTAGACATGATAACGGTCAATAAATACTTGAGAAACGATAGCCTGGAAACTGATTTGACAGATTGTTCTTTTGGGCTCCATAGGACAGTATTAAAAGCAGTAAGTGGAAGTTTCAGAGGAAGATTGAGCCTTGATTGTAAGACAAATCTTCTTAACAATTATAGTTGTCCTAGAGTGGAATGGTCTTCTTTGAGAGGACGTGGGTTCTCCTTTACTGGTGATCTCCAAGCAAGGGTATGATGACCAGTAATTGATTGTGTATCTTACAGAAGGGACTCTAGTTCATCAATGACTAGAGCAAAGGCTTTTGAGGTCCCTTCCTGTGCTGAGAATCTTGTTTATAGGACCTCCCCCAAGACTCTACAAGAGAGGCAGTACAGATATAATTGTTCCCATTTTATAGATAAAACTAAAGCTCACATAAATCATAGGAATGTAGGATTTGGACCAGGGAGGGGCCTTAAATATTTTCAAGTTCAAATCCTCTATTTTAAGTATAAAGAAATAGGTGGCCAGAGAGAGGAAGAAATTTTCTCAAGGCCACCCAGACAGTAAGGGACAATGCTTGGATTTGATTCCCAAGTCCTTAGACTCCCAATACAGTGTTCTTTTTTACTGAATTATTCTTCTTCCCATGAAAAGACTCATATTCATTTCCACTGCCCACAGCAAGAAAATGTTACACTAGATTCTTTGAAGTTGGCCTAAGCATATAGCTAAACTGACTGGGCTATGTAGAAATGTGGTAGAATTTAAAATTTACTTGTTTTCCAACAAGAGATAAATTGAAGTCAAGAAGCTACGGTCCAATGAAAAAAGCTATTAATAGTACAATTTGTTCTGGCACTTAACCATTGGACGTTTTTCCCGCTCTGCGCATACAGCTGCCAGTTTATCTGTGGTGTGGGAAGAGAATCTGTTAGAACGAATATCCACATATGTCAGTTGTTCTGAGCTCCCAGAAACCCTTCCTGCTCCAAATTCAGTACAGTTCCCTTCATACCATTTAAAGATTAAAAAGCAAGATAAGGGCACATGAACCTAGAATTATAATGAAAGTTGTCCTCTGAGACTCCTTCTCTGCTCCTAGATATGATGATGACAGGAACCATAACTCATATTTCTACAAAACTTGGCAGTTTTTGTCACCTCCATTTCAAAATAGGGAAACTGAGCTTGGGCCATGATCAGACAGAAAATTTTAGTGGTAGGTTGGTGCCTTGAAGGAAAATCTCCCTGTATGTGAGGTGGGGTTTGTTTGGTGCTGGGGAGAGTCACATTTACAAACCTGGTAATCTGACAGCATTGAATTCATACTAGACAGCACTTCTAGGTGTGCAAAGTGCTGTAATATTGTCTCTCATTTGTTCTTCAGCAACTTCCTTAGGTGGATGCATATTATTATCCCCATTTTAGAGATAAGGAAACTGAGGTTGAGAAAGGTTGAAAGCTGAAATCAGGGCTATCAAACTAATAAGTGTCTGATTAAAGGAATGAACTTAGATCTTCCTAACTCCAAGTTCAGTGCTGTATTCTCTGTGCTAACCAGGTGCCTCTAGGAAGAGCGGGGAATAACTCATGAAGACCATCTCTTAAAAGGATTGCTTTAGGGAACACTCACTCCAGGAACATTTTCGTCGTTGTTATTCATTCACGTCCATTTCTTTGTGACCCTATATGGGGTTTTCTTGGCAAAGATATTGGAGTGATTTGCCATTTCCTTCTCCAACCCATTTTGCATATGAAGAAACAGAGGCAAACAGGATGAAGTGACCTACCCAGGGTCACACAGCTACTAAGTATTGGAGAACAAATTTGAACTCAGGTCTTCCTGATTCCAGACCTAGTACAATGAGTCACCTAGTTGCCTTTGATGAAATTACAGACTTTAAAAAAATAACCTGAATTTTAAAATATTGATTACCCTATTCCTCTATTGCCTTGCCCCATGCAGATCACAGCTTCCCCCAATCACTTAAGAGACTGTCTTCATGAGCTACATCTCCTCCCACTAGAGGCAGCTAGCTAGCACAGGGAATAAAGCACTCAGTCTGGAGTCAAGAGATGAATTCAAATTTGGCCTCAGATACTAAATAGCTGTGTGTCTCCAGGCATGCCACTTAACCTCTGCCTGCCTCAGTTTTCTTGACTGTACAATGGGGATAACAATATACCTATGTCCCAGGATTGTTGTGAAGATCAAATGATATATTTGTAAAATGTTTAGTATAGTGCCTGGCACAGGGTCAATGTTTCATAAAGGCTTATTTCCTTCCTTCTTCTTTCCTCCTTCCTCTGCTTTCTCCCCACATTGCCATCTCCTCTCAAATCAACCTTTCTCTTGCATTGAACTTCTCAATGTTTAACTCATTTGGTCCTTGGACTACAGATAATCTATTGCCATAACATTATTTCTTCTATCCTCCCCCTTTGCCAACTTGGTAGGACTTTCCAGAGTTTGTGCACAGCCTTTGAGACTCAGGATTGCTTCCATGCCACAATGAGGATGGCGTTATGGAAGTACTTGGGGATGGAAGAGGAAGTAGTAGTCAAAATAAACTGGATGAGAGAGAGAAATCCCAAAATGCACCCCAAAGTGATTTTAGATCCAGACCCAAATCTTTGAGAATTTCCATTTTGTTTAGTGCTTTTGAGTAGCAACTTCCCAAATGATACATCTAGAGAAAAGGCTCATTAGCACTGTTGATTTACCAACAATCCCTTGCCAGAGAATTCAGTTGATGAGTCAAAAACCTAAGGATTCAATTTCCCTTGGGAAACAGAATGGTTTAAATATAAAAGGAACAGATGTCTGGCAAAATATGTTTGTGGTTTTGCTCAACCATAAATATTTGAAAAATAGTTCAAGCATTTTCCCTAAAGCAAAACACTGCCAGTTTCTCTCGTGCTCATATATGTACATTTTTGGAATGGTCAGCATGGTTTGTTCTTTAGTATGCAGCAAGCAGACTATCTTCTGGAAGAGATATCCACTTTCTTGAGGTCAAATTTCACTTAAGTCAGACTTAGGAAGTAGCCTAGGTCTTAGTTTGAGCAACAGTTTTCTCTGAAATATTTGTTTATTCATTCATTTAAACAGTATTTATAAGTCCCAAACATGTACAGTTGAACTAATATGGGAGTTGGGGAGGAGGGGACTGAGGCATAAAGATAAGACACAATCCCTCTATCCAAGAAACTTAATGGGAAAGATAATACATATGTGTGTGATTACTAAATATTTGCAATATTCAACAAATATGATACTTGGAACTTTAAGTCTTGGACCTCAATGACTATTTCTAGAGCATTGATGGGGAGAATCTAATTTAGCGTAATCAACATAACTAATTTGTTTTACCTTCCTTTTTTGATTTCACAAAATGCCCCAGTTTTCACCTATCTCTTTCTCCAGGTAAAATTCTACTTTCCCTTCAGTTATGGTTCTCTGACTTCCCAATATTATAAGTATATAAAACCAGCATGAATTGTCAGAATGATATTGCTTCTCTGAGGAGATGTCCTCTCTGAGTGAGAAGAGAAGTTTCTGCTACATGCAATCAGACACACAATTGATCATTAGTATCTGGGGCCAGATGTTACTGGGGTCTATGCCCATTTGGAATCTGAAGAATTCCTTCTGGTCCCAGTGTCCCTTTATGGTGACCATAGATAAGTAGAGTCCAAAAGAATCTCCCTTCAGAGATCTCTACTATCCTAGAAACAGTCACTAAACTGTTAATTGGGAACTAAAATTTTCTGAGAGGACATGCATTAAGGAGATCAAGGAGATGCATTGACTCACAGAAAAAAAAAGGTGGTAAAAACAAGAAACGACTCTCCATGAAAAATATCCCTGAAGTTCAGTATCTTATTCCTATCTGTCATCTATGTGTTTCCCAAGCAAGAAGCTATTTTAGGATTATAGGACTATAGTAGAGTTGAAAGGGACCTCAGAGGACACAGAATCTAAAATCTTTCTATTCACATGATGAAACTGAGACCCAGGAAAAGTAAAAAAGAAGAAAAGGAAGGAAGGAAGGTAGGTAGGTCAGCTGTTTTCTTCCCCAATCTCTCCTGGCACAGCCACCAACATTAAGTCACCACTTGAAGGTCCTTGAAGAACTTAAGTGACTTTTCCAAAGTCACACAGACAGTAAGCTTGAGAGGAGAATTCAGACCTAGATCATTGACTTCAAAACCAGGGCAATTTCCACCCTCCTGTGCTACCAGTATCTTAAGGACCTGTTTGTTCTCTAAGTTTTAAGCTTCCCTTAGTAATTTTCCAAGTGATGAGCTGTATGCACCAGTGACCTTGGCTACTCTGCTTGAGTGCCCCCTTTGCTGTATGCTCACTGCTGTCTTTATATTGAAAATGTCCTGTAATAATGTCCTCTCAATGTTGGGTGTGTATATGTGTGTGTGTATGTGTGTGCACATGTGTGTCTGCACAGTCCTGGCTTCATTGCCTGTATGAGGCTTTGTTTCCTTAAGTTATTGACACAAATTCTTAATTTTTTTTCAAAGATTTCCCTAGGTAAAATAAATAAATGAACAGGTTTAAAATAGGATCGGGATAATGACTGGACCTGTGATTTTATGGATATAGGGAATTCTAAGATGAGGAAATTCCCTCGCCTTTCTACCAATTCACATCAACATTTTCTCTGAAATTTTAGAGCTACCTAGAGAACTGAGATAATAAGTGATTTGTCTAGGGTCATAGAACCATCCTTTGTCACCAATAGGACTTGAACCCAGATCTCCTGGATCTTTAATCTTTATTCACTAAGACAATCTCTCTCTGTCTCTCCATCTCTCTGTCTCTGTCTCTGTCTCTCTCTCTCTCTCTCTGTCTCTCTCTCTCTCTCTCTGTCTCTCTCTCTCTCTCTCTCACACACACACACACACACACACACACACACACACACACACATTTCCACTCCCTCTTTATCTCCTTTTCCTTTAACAATTGAAGATCTTCTGAGAAGCAAACATCTTGCTTGAAAAAAGCTATTGAAAAGGAATCTGTTTAGAACAAAGAGGAAGTAGACCAAAGATCCAGTTTTGACCATTTATGTGTGAATAATGACAGATATAATAATAACAGTCAGTACTTTCGCTCAGAAAAAGAACCAGTGTTCTTGAAGGACCAGCCCTCCATAAGAGAAGACTCTTTCTTCTTTGTCATAGGACTGAAGTGACGAATTTAAAAATCAAAAAATAGCTCATTTCCTAAGGGAAGCAAATAATCCCCATACTCTTCACTGAGTTCTTAGAAGCTTTCTACTGCTCTAGCCATCTGCCATTGGACATTATTGCTATCTCTCTGTATCTTATTCCCTCTCTAGACCATAAGCACCTTAAGGTCAGGGACTGTGTTTTATGTACACTTTCTATCTCACGCATTACTTCATACACATTGTCACTTAAGAAATGTCTCAGTTTTGTTGCCATGGCTACTACCTTCCTGATAGAGATCACCTGCTCCCCTATGCTTTTACAGATAATTTTCATGAATTCCTGTGGCCAAAATATTTCATCCTCATCCCCAGAGCAGTGAAGCTTTCCAAACTTTTTTAAGCTCACTTTGGGGTGACGCTTCTTGTTGGTACCATAAGCGATTCAGTGAAGTTAGTTAAGCTCTACATTGAGGGGACTGTATGGGAATGGAGCATTTAAAAAGTCAAGTCCCCAACTACAAGAGGGTTGTGAAGGAAGAACCAGTAGAGACATATAAGCTGAGTTTCGCGAGACCTGCTTGAGCTTATTCTCTAAAGGCATCTCCTTTAAGAAACCACGGTCCACTCTACACCATCATGGAAAGTCACAAGAGGATTTTAATTGAAAAATTGGATGTAAACCTTTGTTAAGTACCCACTATGTGCTTAACTGTGCTAAGCACTAGGAATATAAATAAGAAAAAAAATTGTCCTTACCTTCAAAGAGGTTTTAATCTAATACTTAAAAGAATGGAAGACCACACATACAAAAGAAGGCTGAAAGATAGGCATTAATGGTGGAATACAGTTCAAGGAGGGGGCAGCTAAGTGGATAGAGCACTTGGAATCAGGAAAACTCATCCACATGGGTTCAAACCTGACCTCAGACAGTTACCAGTTTTGTTACCCAGGGCAAGTCACTTCACCCTGTTTGCCTCAGTACCTGGTCTATAAAATGAGCTGGAGAAGAAAATGGCCAACCACTCTAGTATCTTTGCCAAGAAAACCTCAGATGGGGTCACAAAGAGTCAGACATGACTGATCAACAATAAACAGTGGGAGAAATCAACTGGTTCAAAAAGAAGACCTCTACAAGGGGATACTTTGAGGGGAATTCTTTGCTCTTCCCTCCAGCCGTACAATAAGAAATACCGATAAGTATTAGTACTAATGAGGTAGGAGCACTAACCTCACATGATCATACATTTCTCAGCAACAACATTTCCTGGGAGCTTATTATGGTGGAGCTTACTCCAAAGAATATCATTGGTGGGAAATGAAGTTGACTGGCTTCAGCACCCTATTTAAATGGAGCCTTGGGAAAGCGTTCTTACCTCAGTGCTCCAGCCCTCCAATCCATGAGGCGGAGAGTAAGACTGAGATATAAATACCAAAATTGCTACTTTGGTGGTGGGCACAGCATCACAGTGAGGTTCATGAATGGTAGAAGCACAAAATGTGACTTTACATGACAGACTGTTATCTAAACTAGCTGTTTCCTTCAAGAAGAACACTAAAATGTTGGTTTTTCCTTTAAGTTTATTTTACAAGAATAGATTTTGGTCATTGTTCTCTCCAGGTTTCCGCTATGTCACCTGTCAGTCTCAGAATTGCTCTGATAGAACACCCACGATTCCATTTGCCAGCAGCATTGACCACAATTCCCTGACTGTGCAGGACGACTACATATTCTTTAAGGTAAATACAAATTGATTCCCATATGTGTTCAAGTGAAGGAATGTGACATTCTGGACCGATAGAAGGGAGGCAGATGAGGATCCTATGAAATGCTATTTTTTTCTGTGAGAAAATACTGAAAGTCAATTTTACAATTCAATTCAGAAGTAAAACACATCAATAGTATCCCTTTTAAGAGAGTTTTAGGGTTCCAAAAGCACTTTGTCTGCATTATCCCATTTGATGAACAGCAAACTTACAGGCTTAAAGTAGGGGAAGGGAAAGAAACAGGTATTTATTTCGTGCCATTATGAGCCAGACAGTATGCTAAGCACTTTACAAATACTGTCTCATTAGATCCTCACAAAACCCTGGGAGATAGATTTAATTATAATTCCCACTTTACAGTTGAGAAAATATGAGTCAAACCAAGGTTAAATGACTTGCTTAGTATGACAGCTAGATAAGTGTCTGAGATCAAATTTGAACTTGGGTCTTTCTGCCTCCAAGCGTAGTTCTCTTTCCACTGGGCTACTTAGATGTCTTATTCATGTAAGTACTGCTCTTTGAATTTTATAGATGAGGAAGATTCAGAGGCCCAGAGACCAGAAGTACCCAACCTCTATGTGAGACTTTTCTTGGTGCCCCCAACTCCTTTCTTGAAACTACCTTGTCTAGCTTTGTATATGCTTATCTGTATGCATAGTTTATCTCTGCAACAGAGTGTTAGTTGCTTAAGAGCAGAGACCATTTTTGTCTTTGTATAGACTACATACAATAAAAACATTTTTAAAAAGTTAATTGAATTGAATTTCCCTTACTTAGGGTCCTATAGCTCCTCTGCAGTAGAAACAGAATTTGAACCTTGGTTTTCTTAATGCAGATCCCCAGGATCCCAGAAACTTGGAGGTGAAAGGAATCTTGGAGCTTATATAGTTCAAATCATAGCTGAACAGAAATCCAGTCTCCATGACAGCCCTTACCATATTGATAGAAATCACTTGTCATCTTAAGCCCTCTCTTCTGCAAGTTCAACATTACCAGTGACTCCATCTGATTTTTATAATGCATATTCTCTGCAACCCTCATCATCATCCTAGTCACTTTCCTCTGGACCAGGAATTCTTGACTTTTTTACATATCATGGACCCTTTGGACAGTCTGATGAAACCTACAGAGTCATCCTCAGAAGAATTTTAAATGCATAAATTAAAATACTTGAGATTACAGTAGGAAAATATGTTGAATTATGACTATCAAAATATTTTTTTTTAAAGTTCATAGACTCCAAATGAAGAACTCTAGTAATCTGGTATGGTTTCCAGAATTCAAGACAGACATGCCATATTTGTTCTAAGCAGTGCTCTTGCCTCTATACCACAATTGATCTTAGGGTTTTGCAAAGATTTTGTCCATTTGTTCTGCTAGTACCATCACCTCCCAAGTATCTCAATCTTTTTTTGTTGGTGGTGGTGGTGCTGTTGCTGGTGATGATTCATTCACTCACTCACTCATTCATTCATTCATTCACGCATGATGACCAGGTAGAACTCATTCAGACCCCAGCTAAGAAAGAAGTAAGAATCATCTTCCATAACTAGTTTGCTTGATGAGGATTAGGAAATGAGTGCCACCCAAAAACACCCACAACCCATTTTCTTGGGAACAATGTTCTGGGTTTTCACATGGCAGGAACCACTTCTCACCATGAACAAACTGTGAAATAGATTTAGAAATAAATTTCCTAGAGAAAATCATGCCTCCTGAGCCTTGCCTTGTGTTGTTTGGAGGTGACATTGTTTATAACTCCCGAACAGCTACAATTCAGATCTATTTCACAGCTAGTGTATGGTGAGAAGTGGTTCTCCCTGTGAGAGTTTCCTGACTGCCAAACTTAGCAAAATGGGTGATGCCTTTGACAGCGCAGAATCCAAAATGTGTTAGCACATCCTGAAGATCAAGGAGAGGTAATTGACCTGCTTTGATTTCAGATCTGAGTAACAAAAATATGTAACATTTATTATAGATGGATGTTGACATAGATAAACACAGACTGTGTGTGAATGTAGCCAGAGAAGTGAGCAGTCTTCCTCACTTGTACATTTGTGTATTTCTGAGCTGTGGCAAAGGAGACATTGAGTTGTCCCTACTATAGTCTGCCATCTCCAGGGATATTTTCCACAGTCCTTTCTGAATCCACTATAGGTTATTTAGGCTTATTGATGATAATAACCGAAAGTGCAATGTAAGGAAATAGTTCCTAATGATTAAAGTTGTTCATAGTTGGAATGCAGGCTGCTTCCAGAGGTAGAATCCCTCATCTCTGGATGTCTTCAATTAGAGGCAGGATAATCACTCTTTTGTTTTGTCACAATCAATCAAATCAGTCAATCAGCTAGCATTTATTAAGTGCTTATTCTATGGAAGGCACTGTGCTGGCAAAATAGTCTTTGCCCCCAAGGAGTTCACTTTTGGAAGGGAGAGATATGAATAAGGGATTTGAATAACTAGATAATTTCAGAATTGCCTTTCTATTCAATCCAATTCAATCAATCGGGATTCTTTGATATCATTAAGGACCAAAAGAACAAAGCAGGTAAAGATTATTTCATCTACTTGCGCACGCGCAGCACGTGTATGTGTGTGTGTGTATGTGTGTGTGTAGATAGACACCCAGATAGATATACATATATATAGGTGTCCTTCCTTATTAGCAGCAATAATAATGATTTCATCAACTCATGAAATCATTTTTATGGTGCTTTGTGAAGCACAAATCTCTTCCCTCATAGACCATAAATTATTTGAAACAATGCTAGACTTTGACTTAGGAGGCACTGATTCATGACACAGTTTTGGCGATGAATATGTAGCATGCAATGAATATAGGTTAATTGGTTAATAATAATAACCTTTATTAATAATTAGTTTCATGATTAATTATGATATGAATTAATTATATAAATATTAATTATATGATAAATGATGATAACTTTCTGTGTTTAGTTTCCTTGAGTTTGAAAGGGGTACAAACAATATTTGTACTACCTATCTTAGAGGACTATAAATGGGGAAAACGCTTTATAAACCTTAACGTGAAAGGGATGTTATTGTTAGCAACCCTGTCACATGGAAAGTATAAATATCATTAACTCCATTATATTAATGACTTCAAGTCATTTTTAATGTTTCCAGACAGGCCTCAGTCTATAAGTCCTGAGTTCAAATTCTGTCTTTGACACTTACTGGCTATGTGGTTGTGGGCAAATCTAACTTAGTAAATTAAGGACAGTGATGCCTGCAGTACCTCTCTGATAGAGCTGCTGGTAGGTCCAAATGAGATAATGCACATAAAGTGCTTTCCTAACCTTAAAGCACTCTTTTCACACTCATTTTAGTTGCTATCCTTATTAGGAAATATGTCCAGAGAGGAAAGTTATACCACACAACCACAAAGGTCACATAACCAGTAAGTAGCAGTCAGGACTGAATACTATGTCTCCAGCTCATGGATATGTTCTATCTGGTTGCTTCCCTTTAGAGGAAATAAAAAGATAAATGAATTTCCTTTTAGTGTTTAGACTAGAGAAACTGATTTCCCTTGAAAGGCAGAATTTTTGACAGCTTGATATGACAAATCAAGCTGATATTTTAAAATGAAATAAATAAAAATAACAACTGTCTAGTTTTCCTCTTATCTGTCAGTTAATAAATCAGAATCCTAAAGGCTTCCCATTTATTATTCAGTGAAAAAAAGATTTTGTAATGAAAAAAGTGACTTAAAGCAGTTCAAATGTTACACTTTTCGATGTGTATTAAGTATTCAGGCAGGTAGATCTTCTGTCATACTTCATCTCTATTTCAACAGACAAAGGTCAAATTTGCATCTTTCAGTTAGAACTGTTTTTTTATTTTATTTTTAGCATCCATATCTTTAAGAGGAAGCATGGTTCAGTTGTAGTATCACTGGACTAAATATCAGGAGACCTAGAATTTTGTTTCTGCTATGACAAGACATTTCACAATTCGAGGTCTCTGTGCCTTCATTTCGAGTGTAAAAAATATTGTAATAGATTGTCTCTAAATTCCTTTATAGTTCTAACATTTCAGGTTCTAGGGTCCCTTCCTGCTCTACTACTGAATGTTATATCCTTCCATTTCTGACATTCTGTTCTGTTTTCAGGGGCTTCCAGATGTTACAATTTGTATTCTGTAATCTATTCTTCCTTCTGGATCTAACATTATCCTATGTTCTAATATTCCTTCCAGGTCTAAAATTCTATGTACTTATGCTTGTGTTTCATCCATTTCTAACCTTTGATATGGTCAGCCTTCTGAGTACTTATCTAATCCAGGAGTTCTTAGCCTGGATTGACTAACTAATGGGTTTATCTATATATTATAAAAACATATAGACAAACCCATTAGTTAGTCAATGTGTACATATATATGTGATATACATATCTTTGATAATTTTATTTGAATGTAATAGATTTCTCTTGTATTTATTTTATACCTTTAAATACATTGCTTTTTTGTCCATATGCCAAAAAACATTAAGAACCCTTGATCTAGTCAATGTGTCTTTTTGCTTTTCCCCTTCATTAAATTAGGCAAGGCTAAATGCTTTTGTTTTCAATGTCTTGCAAAAACATAAAAATAAAATAAAACGGGTTTTTCTCCATCAACACTCCTGATTTTACTACCTTTAATTTTCTTCCTTGTAATCGGTAAAAAACCTGAATGTTTCTTCTCTGAACTGTTGATCAGTCAATCCATGATCAAATAATTGATTTGTTTTAAGCTCAGTTCCTTATAAGGAGTGAATAACATAAGTGACTGGTTTTCTTACTCTAAGTAGAGAGTTTTTTCACTCCCTATAATACCAAGCAGTCTCTAGGCTATTCTAATTAGCCATCCTAAAATCATTCCAACATTTTTGGTAATTAAGGAGTCATGGTTTTGAACTTGTGTGTGCACGAGTGTTTGTGTTTGTGTTTGCGTCTGCGTGATGTGTGTGTTTGTATCCCCCAAGCAGCAGAGAAGAATAGAAGCTCAGATACGCAGAACTTAATAGGAGAGAAAATCCCCCAAAAAAGGAGCCAATAAAAAATATCCATGCCCTCAAATATCTATACACAAACACTTAACCTTTAAGTAACAATAAAAGGAAAAAGAGGTCCCACCTTAAGCAGGCAAATTAGACCTCAAAATATTACTAAAACTTAATTAAAAGAAATCCAAGACTGGATTGAAGATTTATATAGACATGCATTATTCAAAAGAAACAAGGCAGGGGAGGGAAAGGAGAGGATTATATATTAAGAAAATATGTGAAGATATCCAGCAGACATGGTGGGGACCATGAACAGGGAATATTTGAGTAAAGGATATTAGAAAGAGAATGAGAAGTGATTATGTAATTGAAATGTACTTTAAACAATAGAGAAAGAAAAAGGAAATAGATAAGAAGTTTTTGAAAGAGATCAGAAATGTAGCATAGGGGCATGATATCTAAATGATGGAGGTTGCAGTGATTCCCAAGCTACTGTCAATGATATTTGAAAGATTGTGGAAAATGGGAGACATACCTAAAGATTAGAGAAATAAAAAATGTCCTGGTTTTAGAGAAATGGGGACAAAACAAAGATAGCAAACTATAAGCCAGTGGACTTTTAGAAATTCTAGAGTGGATCATTAAAGAAATGGTCGTGATATGGTTTGAAAGTGAATCAGTGATTGTCAGTAGCCAGTATAATTTCATCAAGAACAGATCGTGCCATACTAGATTCATTTCCTTTTATGACAAGATTACTTAGATTACTTAAATGAACAGATGAAAAAAATACCATGAATATAATTTATCTAGATTAGTATCTCACACTTTTCTTGTGAATAAGGTGGAACATTACAAACTATGCAATAATACAGTTAGATGAATTCAGAGAATGTTGGACAACCTGACACAAAGAGTAATTATTAATGGTTTAATGTCATTATGTTAGGAGGTCTCCAGTGGAGTGCCTCAGGGAGATATGTTAGCTCTGTGCTGTTTAACATATTCATCAATGACTTATAAATCAGCATAGATGACATGCTGCTTAAAGAGGTAAATGACACAGTGCTAGGAGGATTAGCTAACCCTCTGGACAATAAGTTTAAGAGCTTGGGAAATTAACCAGATGAAATTCAGTAGAGATAAATGTAAAAACTTACAAGTAGACATAAAAACCAAACAAACAAACAACAAAAATATCAGTTTCCCAAATACAAGAGGAGGAAGGCTGGTTATGTTCCAGTTGTTGGAGAAGGATGTTTTGTTGTATTGACTCCATCTGAATCAGTGCAATATAGAGGGTGAAGTGCTATTGTTACTTTATGTTATATTGAGTGCATTGGCTTCTGGAAAAGGTGGATGTTCTCACTGTGTTCTGTCTGCCCTCTGAAGTTTTTTTTTTCAGTACTGGGTGCCATTGTTTAAAAAAAAAGTATGAGCTAGGAGGAGGGGGGAACCTGAAGCTTCGAGGTCACATGTGGCCCTCTAGGTCCTCAAATGCAGACCTACAAATCCTCTTAATAAAAGGGGAGCTGGTAGAGAGTGTCCAGATGAAGAAAACCAGGAAAGTAAAAGACCTTGAGTCTATATAATATGAGAATTAGTTGAAGGAATTGGAGACATTTAGCCTAGGGATGAGAAGTGTCAGGGGACATAAGAGTTGTCTTCAAGTATTTGATGAACTGTCATGAGGAGAAGGGATTGTACTCATCTTTCTATCCCCAGAGAGGAGACTGTGTGGAAATTGCAATGAGATAAAATGCAGAGTAAACATAACGAGAAAAAATCTCTCTGAGCAGTAGAGCTATCCAGAAGAAGTGTGTTGCTCTTCCACGGAGGTCATCAAGCAGAGATTAGTTGATTTCTTTTCTGGTGTATTGTACTGGTGATATATGTTATACATGTACTGGATGCCATAACTCCTGAAATTCCTCCCAATGTTCAAAACCTTTGACTTGTTCTAGTCTTTGACCTGGTATCTCTTCCAAGTTCATTGGCTGTATGTCATTGGGTTTCCACAAAAATTCTCCACCCATATCTCATTTGAGGTGACCTTAGATTCTTAAAAGCCATGTCATTGAACCATGAGCTCCAACAGATTCTACAAAATTAGAAAAGCAGAAAGTATGGTCCCACAATAGAAACAGTGACTGTTTTCTGAAGACCATCCTAGGTCAGATAGGAGAGGCCCATTACCAGTGTGGCAACAGGGCAATTTATCATGCAGTTGAAATACTCCCTTAGAGATCATCTACTAAGGCATATATAATCTTCACCAGTGAAGAGAGGACCCACTATAATAAAATTACAGATCCTTCAAGGATGGAATTATGGAAGTGTCTTTAGACAAGTTATCTTACTTCTGGAAGACTATTTCTCCAGCTGTCAGAAAAGATTATAATATTCACCCTATTATCTCACAGAACCTTGTAAGACTCAAGGGATATCTCAGTTTACCACATGCTATGACCATATTGCTCCATCTAAAGGTTAGGTATTAGTATTGTGATTATTAATTATTGTACATTAAGTATTATACATGGTGTCCCAAAAGTTTTAGTGCAATTTTCTATTATTAAAAATTTTAAGTTGCATTTAACCTTTTGGTTATTGTAGTATCATTAGCCCTTTTAACATTATATTGTTATATATTGAGTTTTCAAAAAATTGATTCCTGGAAATGCCTAAAAGTAATTATCTGCTCTAGAGTATCTCCCTGAATATTTTTACTGTGTATTGCTCATTGTCCCCATACATTTGTCTGGATTGAGTCAACAAACTTAACATATCCCTGTTCTTCCCATTAGGCGACAACGGCAAATCGGACTAAATACTATGTATCTTATCGACGCAATGAATTTGTTCTAATGAAGCTACCAAAGTATGCACTACCCAAGGTAAATATGGTGCTATGCTCATTCCTCCTGATGCTCCGGCTGGTTGGCAGACTGCCTTATGGGTACTTATATCTCCTAAGGCCATTGTATATAAAAAGTCTTTAAGTACACATGAGGATTTTTCTTTTGTGGAGAATGGTGAACTTTGCAGCTCTTTTGCCAAGATGGAAAAAATAAACTTGGCACCAATAACTACCTTGGAGATGGTATCATTAGGAAATAGAGCCAGGAAGCAGCAGTCAAGTCTCTCTGCCAGTGGAGGGGTGGCATTTAGTTGGGAGAGGGCAGTTACAAAAAGTCATATGTTGGCTAATTCTAAGCAAGAACCTCCGAAGAGTCAAACCAGTCCAATTATGAAATAGGTCATTTAGTGAATCGATGAGTTCCTTCTTACTGAGATAGAATGACCTCTTGCATAGGTTAGTATAAAGGGGAGGCATACTGGAAGGAAAGGTTGAATGATAAGATCCCTTCTATCTCTAAGATTTTTCATGATTCTCATTTTATACTAATATATGTTTACATATATATGCACAATACCCATTTTAATTAAGTCTTTTTGTCATTTTTTCAATTGAACAATCAGTAATTTAGTGCCTCAGGTATTCTGAGTCTCATGGTAGGCATTGGGGAAGGAAAAAGGTTAGAGAAGACAGTCTTCTCTAGAATAGAGGGTAGACTATTTAGTGACTTTTAAAACAGATTAAAATGCATGATTATTACCATTTAATTTTCAAATACTTCACTGTGCAGTTTTTTATACTCCCTATTTGTTTGAAAGTTCTCTGAGGGCAGAAGCTACCAGACAGCAAGAGCATGGAGTCATAACTAGTATAACTTCTTTTGTTCTATGCAATACACCTCTATTAATTCAAGCCTAATAACATTAATAAGTTTGCTTTTGGATTTGGCTGCCATGTCACCTTTGTGATAAGGTCATTGAGCTTGCCCAGTTGTTTTCTCATCTGCACCTAGTCCCTTTTATTCCAGAACCAATATTTTAATGGTAGAGATGTTAGACTTTGATATCAGTCCCTGTGCAGAGAACCTTTCTTAGCAGTCTTGTCCAAGCAAAGACCTCACCACATCAATAAATAATAATAGCAGTGTTTGATCTCGAAGTTCCATCATTTCATTGTGTGTAGGTGATACCCCCAGTACATTAGAGCTACTACACACCTGAGCCAATGGTCTTCATGGTCTATTGTAGCCAAAAATTCATGTCCTAGTAAGGACAAAACCCTTGTGACAAACCTCCTGTTTTAGGCTAGGCTGGTCCTTAGACAACATGCATGCTACCAATCGCTACACTTGAAGCTCTTTAGATTAGTAAGACTTAACAGTCCTTGGCTTGGGCGACAGTGGACAGTCATTTTAAAGAACTCTCCAATGAAGACGTTTTGTGGGGATTGAGAAACTATTGGGCTGTTTAGAAAAGGTAGAAAACCAAAACAAGAAATCTGGGTTCTAGTGTCAACCTTGTCACTGATTTTATCACGTTGTATTCCCTCTCTAAATTTCAACTTTAAAATATAGGATTTGAACTAGATGACCTCTAAGTTTCTTCAATTCTAGGTAGAAGTAAATAAAAATATCTCAAGTGAAGTACACATCAAAGAAGTTCTAGCCCTTCACACAGATCCTACTTTTTCCTGCCAACATATCTATATTTTTATTGATTCCCCAGTGAGCTTTCTTCCCCTGTGTGCTTATTTCCATTCTACACAGCTTTTGTGAAGTCTAGATCATATTTCTTCTGTTCAATGCAGCATGCCCACCCTAATCCAAACCATATTCATCTATTCTTATATATCCTTTTATGACTTGTAAAAATTCAGCTTAGTCATAGTTATTTAAATATACACAGAGCTATATGAATGTTTTGGTATGTATATACACATATATGTAGTAGGTAAATGGGGCCTTTCTGTTAGCATGTCACTTAATTTTTGCATCATTACTACTGAGCTGTTGATCAGTAGTTTTTAAAACTTTATTTATCTCTTCTTGTTTTGAGGATCACATCCATATTTTTTTCATAAAAGGTTAATGACATTTTTTATATTTAAATAATTTAGATACTAATATACCTATATATAATTCAAGTGTTGAATAGAATTCACCCATAAATTCAGATAGAACAGGGTTTTTTGTTTTTATTTTCTTTGGGATCTCATTTACCTTGCTTGATTTGCTTGATTTCTCTTTCAGAGAGCTCTTAGGGTTATTATTCCTGGTTAATTGATATAGATAGTTAATATTTTCAAATATTTACTCACTGTGTCCTAGTTATCAGTTTTATCAATATAAAGCTAAATACATTCATTTCTGGAATTCACTTTTTTTTTTTAATTTTGTAGTCTTTTTAATGTCTCCTTTAAAAAAAAGTAGGGGGGTGAAGACAAGATGGCAGGGTAGAAGGATGCACCTCTAAAAGTTCTCCTCAAACAAATTCTAGAGCAGCAGAAGCCACAAAATGACAGAGTAAAAGAGATTTCCAGGCCAAGACAGACTGGAAGGCCAACAGGAGAGGTCTATCACACCAGTCTCAGAGCAGAGCACAACCCCCCATGTGCAACCCAGCCTTGGATGCATGGCATGGCCAGGACAGAACTACAGCAGGCTTCAGGGCACAGAATACTGGGCAGCAGCTGTGATTCCCAGATTTCTCAAACCATAAACACCAAAGGTAGCTTCAAAGGTCAATGAGAAAGTTCTTTCACCTGGGTGAGAACAGAGCAGGGTCCTGCCCTAGCCCCAGGACCAGCATCGATTTTTAGAGCCCTCTGCCTAAAGACCCTAGGAGAATTAAGCACATGATATGGGTCTCAGCCCTGAGTGGTGGTCCTGGAGTGAGGAAGAGTGCTGGCCTGATAGAACTGGTGGAGCCTCCAGAGAGGGAATTCTACTCACAAATCTTAGATAAAAAAACTTGTGGTTGTTCCCAGACCAGAGTGCAGGCCAAGAAAGAAGTAAACTCCTCTCTCATGATTGTGCCACTTTGGAGGAACTGAGATCTTACAGGTCACTAGAGAATACCCTTATCTTGACAAAGGACTCGAAAGTCAAGTAACTGGTTGGGAAAATGCCCCAAAAAGGGGAAAAAATAAGACTGTAAAAGATTACTTTCTGGGTGAACAGATATTTTTTTCCATCCTTTTGGGTGAGGAATAACAATGCATACCCTCAGAGGAAGATATAAAGGTCAAGGCTTCTGTATACAAAATCTCCAAAATAAATACACAATGGTCTCAGGCCATGGAAGAGCTCTAAAAGGATTTTGAAAATCCAGTAAGAGAGTTGGAGGAAAAATTGGGAAGAGAAATGAGAGAGATGCAAGAAAATCATGAAAAGTCAGTCAATAACTTGCTAAAGGAGACTCAAAAAAATGCTGAAGAAAATAACACCTTTAAAAATAGGCTAACTTAATTGGCAAAAGAGGTTCAAAAAGCCAATGAGGAGAAGAATGCTTTAAAAAGCAGAATTAGCTAAATGGAAAAGGAGGTTCAAAAGCTCACTGAGGAAAATAGTTCTTTAAAAATTAGAATGGAGCAGATGGGAGCTAATGACTTTATGAGAAATCAAGAAATTACAAAAGAAAACCAAAATAATGAAAAATAGAAGACAATGTGAAATATCTCATTGGTAAAACAGTTGACCTGGAAAACAGATCCAGGAGAGACAACTTAAAAATTATGGTACTACCTGAAAGTCATGATAAAAAAAAGAGCCTCGACATCATCTTTCATGAAATCACCAAGGAAAACTGTCCTGGTAGTCTAGAACCACAGGGTAAAATAAAAATTAAAAGAATCCACTGATCAATTCCTGAAGGAGATCCAAAAAGAAAAACTCCTAGGAATATTGCAGCTAAATTCCAGAGTTCTCAGGTCAAGGAGAAAATATTGTAAGTAGCCAGAAGGAAACAATTCAAGTATTGTGGAAATACAATCGGAATAACACAAGATCTATCAGCTTCTATGTTAAGGGATCAAAAGGCATGGGATATGATATTCCAGAAGTCAAAGGAACTAGGATTAACACCAAGATTCACTTACCTAGTAAAACTGAGGATAATATTTCAGGGGAAAAAATGGGCATTCAGTGAAATAGAGAACTTTCAAGCGTTCTTGATGAGAAGACCAGAGCTGACTAGAAAATCTGACTTTCAGATACAAGAATCAAGAGAAGCATGAAAAGGAAAACAGAAAAATGAAATCATAAGGGACTTACTAAAGTTGAACTGTTTACATTCTTACATGGAAAGATAATATTTGTAACTCTTGAAACTTTTCTGTTTGAGTAGTTGGATAGTTACACACACACACACATATAATATATATATATATATATGTACACACACACACACACACATATATATATGTATATATATATATGTACACACACACACACATATATATGTGTATATATATATATGTACACACACACACACACACACACACACACACATATATATATACAGAGGGCACAGGGTGAGTTGATACCTAAGGGTATCAACCCTTGATCCCTGAAGGGATGATACCTAAAAAAAATAAAATTAAGGCAAGAGAGAGGAATATATTGGGAGAAGTAAGGGAGAAATGGAATGGGACAAATTATTCTCATAAAAGAGGCAAGAAAAAGCTTTTTCAATGGAGGGGAAAAGGGCGGAGGTGAGAGGGAAAAAGTGAAGCTTACGCTTATCACTTTTGACTTAAGGAGGGAATAACATGCACATTCAATCTGGTATGAAAATCAGTCTTCCACTTCAGGAAAGTAAGGAAGAAGGGGATAAGGGGCTGGGGGTATGATAGAAGGGAGGGTAAATGGGAGGAGGGAGTAATTAGAAGCAAACACTTTAGAGGAGGGACAAGGTCAAAAGAGAGAATAGAATAAATGAAGGACAGAATAGGATGGAGGGAAATATAGTAAGTCTTTCACAACATGACTATTATGGAAGTCTTTTGCAAAACCACACATATATAGCCTATATTGAATTGCTTGCCTTCTCAGTGGGGATGATGGGAAGGGAGGATGGGAGAGAAGTTGGAACTCAAAGTTTTAGGAATGAATTGTTTATTCATGCAACTGGGAAATAAGAAATGCAGGTATTGGGGCATAGAAATCTATCTTGCCCTACAAGAAAAGAGAGAAGATGGAGATAAGGGAAGGAGGGGTGTGATAGAAGGGAGGGTAGATTGGGTGAAGGGGTAATTAGAATGCATGCCCTTTGGGGTTGGGGGGAGGAGAGAGACGGGGAGAAAATTTGGAATTCAAAATCTTGTGGAATGAAAATCAATAAATAAATTTAAAAAAAGAAAAAATAAAATTAGATAATGATTTATCAATTAATTGGTCTCTAAGAAAAAGAGTCCTGAGGCTTATTTATTAGATTCATTTTTGATAGCTGTTATTTTCCATTTTATTGAACTTTTGTTGATTTTCAAAATTTCTGTGTTTCTTTGAGTATTATTGATGTGTTGATTTATTCAGTTTTAAAAATTAAATTATCAATATATTGACATGTCCTTTCTCTTTTATAATATTAATGTTCATGTGTGTATATATATGTATATATGAATATTTATATTTACTTATATCCCTCTGAAGATTGCTATAGTTATATCCCACAAATTCTGGCATGTTGTATTTTATACCTGTAGGATATGCTTTTCCAAAACAAACTCTATGGCTTCTTTAATACACTTATTTAGGAAAGTTTTATTGAGTCTCTAGTTATGTCTTTTTGTTATCATATTCCACTTATGAATTGAAATTTTATTATTTTATGAACTGTAATGGATGAACTTACTGTTTCTGTCATTCTGAATTTACTTTTGAGTTCCTTTTGCCTTTCACATGTGATGAATATTTGTGACTGTCATGTAGTACAGAAAAAACTGGCACATGCCTTAATATCCTCATTCAATAATCATCATTTGTAAGCCATCATATATATTTTTTCTTAATGTTCTTTTGAGAATTTTAATTTCCCTGTTATTTAACTTTGCTAGATTTGCTGAAATTTGTAAAGGCACACTAACGTCAGAAACCATTATTATCTTACTTTCTAGAGCTCCATAGAATTCAATTAACTTTACCCTTCTGTTTTTAGATTTTATGACACTCATTGCATTCATATTCAATATTGATACTATTTCATTTTGCTACTTTGAGTAAGATGTAGCTTTGCTATTTATCTCTCATTAATTTCTACTTATATTACTACCTTCCATGAGATAATTGTTAAAAGCCCTGCTTTTTTGGAGTCAAATGAGACAGAATGCATTCTGTTATAGACCCTCATTTTAGATTCATATGAATTTTTATATTTTAGCTTTGTAAATGTTGTAATATGTTATCATATTCTTTTTTCGATTCTTTCCTTTCTTGTTGCTCAAGATAATCTAATGTGATTCTGACTGAAATTTTTTATGTTATCCTTCTCTTTCTGGATACTTACTGGTGAGTTTGGGTTTTAAACAAGCCACCAAATCCATGGCTAGTCTTCGTCCTACCTTTCTGATATCTTGCCCTTTTCATTCAATCAAGGAAAACTCCTTTACACTTCATGAAAAGATAATAGTATTTTACTATTTTTTTCACTTGTTTAACATAATACCCCATTGCTTCTTATTTTTACTCCTTGATTTCTATAATTATATCAAATTGGGGGAGGAGAGAATCAACAACACTATTTCCCCTACAGCTACTGGCAATATAATTTTATAAACACTTTCCTGAAATGACTTTCTATCATTCAGTTTTATTTCTTTCTCTGTGGCTATTCACTCATAGCCTCACTCATGAGTGTTGGCTATTCACTCATAGCCTCACTCATGAGTGTTCACTCATTCACTGTGGCTATTCCTTAATCTATTATTCTTAGTGTATTAACCTATTTTAGGAGAAATTCATCATATTTTTTTTATTTTTTTCTTTCCTTCATGTATATTTCTCATTGTAAACCTCATTCAACATTATTGATTCACTCAGTCTTTGAAGTAAATATTAAGTAAAATAACATCAGAGACATTTAATACTATAAAATAATATTTATTCTTAAGTAGTATGAAATATATTGTTCTTAATCTTATATCAGAGGAATCAAAACCACTGTCAGCCACAAATTGACATCGTTACTATATTATCAGAAACCAATTTAAACACATCTTGGCCAGAGTGGAAAATGATTTTACAACAAAATTTTAAAAAATAATTTGGTAGAAGTCTGGGGATTCAAATACTGGCACACTATACTTAGCAGATGTGTAGTTATAGGAAAATAACTTTACTTCTCTAAGCCTCAGTTTCCTTTCCTGTAAAATGAAAACAAGGATACTTGCATACTCAGAAGATTATTATGTGGAAAGCTGTGGCCTTGGAAATGCTATTAAAATCTGAGTTCTTATTACCACAGAATAGTGGTGATCGTTATTGAGTTATGATTATTTTGAAATATGCTTCCCATATTTCTTAGATGAACTGAGTCAAGATTAGAATCCAGGTTCTCTAACCCTAAATCCTTTATACCATTCTTCTCTTTGACTACCCTGCAAGAAGGAATGGAAGGGAAAAATCACTATTTCTGAATTGTTTCCTCTTTTTTTTTCATTTTCTAGTGCCTATTGTTTCAGTTTATGTGACTCAGAGTCTTTTATTTATTGGACATTTGACTTTACATATACATATGTGTGTACATGTTTATATATATATAAACATGTACACACATACAAGATATATGGAGATGAAAATAGATAACTTGGACTCTCTTCAACGTCATTATGTACCTACACAGTTCTCTGCAAGTATTGCCAATATAATTTTCTCAGAGCCAGCCACTTTCTCTTGTAAACTCTATTTGAGAATAACAGAGAATGAATCAGTTACAACATGAGACTTTTATCCTTGTTTGGATCACAAAAAAAACCCAGTTCTTTAGTTGTGTCTAGTACTTCATAGTTTACAGGTTGCTTAGCTCATTTGATCTCAAAAATCCTGTGACATAAGTAATCAGTTGTTGTTGAATCATGTCTGACTCTTTGTGACCCTATGGAATATATTGTCCATGGGGTTTTCTGGTCAAAGATAATGAAATGGTTTGCCATTTCCTCTGGTGGAATAAAAAAAACAACAGAAGTTAAGGAATTTACTCAGGGTCATATAGCTAGTGACTGTCAGAGGCTGGATTTGAATTCAGGTCTCCCTGACTCCACGTGAAGTGCTCTTTCCACTGAGCCACTAAGTAATATAATATCTTCATTTGATGGAGAAGGAAACTGAGGCTCAGAGATGGAGTGTGACTTGTCCATAGTCACATATCTAGAAAAGGACATTAATGACATTGAACCTAGGTCTTTCCACTTCTGGGTAGTGCCTTTTTATACTCTACTACAAGTCTTACTTCCATTGTGTTTGTCCTTCATTTTTGAAGAGGACCATGATATCAGAGAAATGATGACATGACTTACACTTGACTTTGTTTGGAGTGAGGGAGGGCTGTTCAAAGTCACCAGCCTCACTTTCTCCTCCCGAGTCATCTGGATCTAGTGATTAGATATTCATCAGTATGACTAGAGATGACCCAGGATGCAAGGGGAGACCTTTAAAATGAGGTAATTTCAGTGAATATGCTTCTGTAAAAGTAGTCAGGGGGATGTTCCTTTTAGAAAGAAATAGAAAAAAATAATTCCATTAAAGAAAAGAGGGAATGTGAAGGAGCATATATTGCATAGAAACAAAGCAGGGCTCAGAAGTCATCACAAACTTACAAAACCACTGAATAACAGATAAATGTTTCCGTTGTTCCACACAATGTATTAAGCTCATCAATCTACCTACCTACCCATTTTATTTATATATATATATATACGTTAGGGAAATAGTCTTTTGCTCTAAAAGATACAGGGAAGAAGACATTATCCCTACCCTTAAGAAACTTAGAATATTTATAGGAAGACAAAGTACAGGGGTATAATGAAAAGAACATAGGACTCTAAGTCAGGAGACCTCGTGTCTTTGCTCTTCCATTAACTAGTTGGTCATGTGATTTTGGAAAGGTCACTTCTTTCAAGCCTCAGTTTCCTTCTTTGTACAATTAAGGAGTTGGATCAGACATTGCAAAGGTACTTTCTAGTTTACATTTTCTAAGTATATAGGAATTAAAATAACAGTAGAATATAGTAAATGATTAGATAGGAAATTAGTGGTCCAGTCATTAGTAAAATTATAGGAGATAAGAGGAATGAGAGATAAGTGCAGGGAAGGCTCAATGAAGGAAATTGGCCCTGGACTGTACCTTGAAGAATAGGCAGAATTTGAATAAGAAATAGGCAAAAGAAGGTATTCCCAACATGAAGTTCCTAAGAACTGGATAACAGTGGGGGGAAAAATCCAGTAATAATGGTTGACATTGGGATAACATTTTACAGTTTGCAAAATGTTTTACAATTACTTTCTAATTTTATCCTTATCATAACCCTATAAGGTCAAGAAGACAGGGATTACCACCATTTTAGAGATCTAGAAATAAACTCATTTGCCAAGTTCACGTAAATATTAAGTGGCAGAGCTTGAATTTGAACCTGCTTTTCCCAAAGTAAAAGTCCAGTGTACTTTCCACTCTATTTCAAGGCAGAGCATCTGGATGAGCAGAGTGTTTTAGATACAGCAAGGAGGCCAGTCTAATTAGAGTGGAGGGCAAAATTATAGACACATAGAATCCAAGAGTTGGAATGAGCCTTACATGCCATCTTTCTGCCTGTTTTCTGAAGAGCAAAGGGAACTTATCTTGGATATAGATTTGTGCCAGTTTGTGGAAGGTCTTGAAAACCATATTAATCAGTTTAATTAATTTAAAATTAGTTGTAATTAATTAAGCAGATAAAAGCCTGTGTGAAAACTGAAAAAGACATGAGAGCGTACACTTCAAAGAAGGGCAGTAAATTTTTGGGAGCCCAAAATTCAATTCTAGGTCTCCAGAATTTGAGGTGAGTCTCTAAGCCTTGCATTTTCCAGAGAGAGCTTTGGATCTTGACCAGCCAGGCATCACAATGGTACACTGCTTTAGGGACCTCATAGAAAGTGATGGTGATCCTTCCCATGGGGCCATTTGTTGTCACAAGTCAATAAAACTATGGAGAGAGGGAAACCCATCTCTCATCCCTGCGTTCCACAGAATACAAAGTCCTCAAACAAACAGTTGAGACAGTCTGACAGGTGAAAAGACATTCAGGCCTTTTTTCCATTATTAAAAGTAAGCCTTTAAAAAAAATTCCCAATTCACCATTTAAAAAAAAAAAAAAGCCAAAAGGTAGATTGTGAAATTAAATTTCTCAGTTACAAAATTGCTTTATGGGAAGCATTATGTATTGGCTAACCCTTCACAAGAGGACAAAATTGGATGAATAAGAAACAGATAATCTCTAACAAGGCCAAGAGGAGTTCTCAGAACGATATGAATATTTTAATGCGGTTTTCCCTGCCTCAACACTGGGCTTTATCAGAGAATCTTTGCGTTAGAAGAGATCAAGCACTGAGGTGAGCTGAAGCTTGAGTCTTTGGTGTTCTTGAAAAGTGACTATTGCATCTCTATTTGAAGAACCTTAGTGACAGAAAATTCACTACAGCTCTCCCCTCCCCCCAGGACTCCACACGCCTAAGGCATTCTGCCTCCTTTCTGGACAGCTCTTCTTATTAATAGGTTTTTCCTGACATCAAACTGAAGCCTGCCTCCCTCCAGCTTCCCTGCCCATTGCTCCTTGCCCTGCCCTCCAGAGCGAAACCAGTCTGATCTTTCTGTACAAACTGTGCCATCTACCCCAAGTTTAATACTCCCAGCTAATCTTCATATGGCCCATTTCCTAGACTCTTCACTATCTTACTCATTTTCCTTTTAATATTCTTCCTTAATTCATCAATTTCCCCTCTAAAATATAGGACTTAGAACTGAACATGATATTCCAGCAGTGGTCTGCTTAAGACAGAGGATGGCACAATTAGCATCTCCCCATGTCTTAGAATTAGACTCCTATTCCTTCAGGGCAGCTAGGTGGCCCAGTGGATAGAGCACTGGCCCTGGAGTCAGGAAGACCTGAGTTCAAATTTGGCCTCAGATACTTACTAGTGAACCTAGGCAAGACACTTAACCCCAATTGCCTCCAAAAATAAAAATCCTTTTCCTTCCCGTTAATTCTGTTAGCTATATTGCCACACCATTGGCCCACCATGATGTGAACTGTAGTCCTCACCTATCTCCCCCCACTGTTTCTCTAGGATTACTTTTTAAACCCAAGTTCAGGAATTTGCTTTTTCTTGGGGTCACTAAGTGGGCAAGGGGAAGTAGACACTGCTACAATGTTTTTTCTCACAGCTGGTCTATGGATCCCCTACTCAGATATTACTACTTGAATGAGAAGTTACATTACCTTACTGGGCTTCTCTTCCCTCAGCTTCAAAATGAGAGACTTAGACTTCTGAAGTCTCTTCCAGATGTAAATCTCTACTCCTGTAATCCTATCATCTTATAATTTTATCAGGTAACCTGCAAGTACTGCAACTGGGTAAAGGTCTCAGAAATAACCTGATCCCATCTCAGAACTATACATTAAATGAGTGGTATATGTATGTCGCTTCATTTCAGTAACCCCCAGTGAAAACAGCATTTGAGAAATCTTTTGTCTGCTTCAGTCTAAAAATATTCTAATTGGACTATTTTCATAAAAATAAATCCAAGTTTCTCTTATTTAAAAGGAAGAATGATGGGGTTTTGTTTCAACACAAGCTCTGCCAGGAACTCACTGTATGACTGCAAAATCATTAACTTCCTGGGGACTATGCTTTCTCTTCTATAAAAATGAGGTAATAATATTTCACATGGCATACATCCTAGGCAGTTACATGATGCAGTGGATAGAGCTCTGGACAGGGAGTTAAGAAGACTCATCTTCCTGAGTTCAAACCTGGTCACACACTTACTAGCTGTGTGACCCTGGGCAAGTCATTTAACCTTGCTTGCTTCAGTTTCCTCATCTGTAAAATGAGCTGGAGAAGGAAATGGCAAAGCACCCTAATATCTTTGCCAAAAAATGGGGTCATGAAGAGCTGGACACAACTGAAATGACCACAACAACAGAAGTAGTAATGTTTCTGCTTTCCTTTCTTGTGAGCTGTCAAAAGGTCAACTTGGGTAAGCAAGCCACTTTTCAAAGACAGAAACCTAAGAATCCTTACTCTAAATCTCACCTATTACCTATGACATCCCTTTCCCTCTCTGGTCCCTAATTCCCAAACCTGTAAAATAAAGGTGCTGATCTCAAGAACTGGTAAGAACCCTACCTCTAAGGGTCACCAGCTTTCCCACAAATAGAATGTGCAAAATCTTGACCCTCTGATTTGTAGTTCACATAGGTACTACAGACTTGATAGCTGTCTATATCATTTGGGGGATCTGACTTCTGAGGGTCCCTACAGAATATAATAGATCCCCAAATTGGAGATCAGGTTGGGATGTCCGAAGCCATCTAGCCCAAAATATACATGAGGAAAAGACTTCCCAACAAGTGATCATCCAGATATTACTTGAAGACAGTCAGATGTAAAGGAACCCACCACAATATCTTCAATTTTGGGGACACCTCTCATTATTAGGAAATATTAAAGGATAATGAGGGCACATCTGTCTCTGCAATGTCCACCTGTTGCTTCTGTTTAAGTGTGTATATACTTTTGAATGCAGTCAGTGTATTCACTGTTGCTTCACTGTGTTTCTTTTTTCCAAGGGATTATTCAGTTCTGGGGGATGATGGGAATAGGTATCTCCAGAAATCGCTGTGGTGTCTATCAACAGACATAAGTGAAACTACTTTATTTCAAATTTCATCTTTTTAGATTTGACCCATCATTTGCAGTAGATGTCAGAATATCGCCTCACTTGTCTAAGATTTCAATTACCTGCTAACCATTTTTTGCTCTGTCACTCCCTGACCAAAGATCATTCTCTACTAAAGGAAAAATGGACAAAACAAATATATTGGTTGAATAATTCAGCCTTTCCACCTCACCCTTTTATTATCATCTCATCTGCCTTAATCAACAACTCTTCCTCACAACCCATCCCAGAATAACTTAAAAAAAAATTCTTGTCGGTATCATTTAGCAATAGCCTCAGCACATTCTTGGCTGTAGCAATTCCTAACACAATTTACCTAGAACTGTTCTACTCTCTTGTACTAATCCTTAGGCACTTTTGATTGAATGCTTTTCTCTTCTACACATATCTTTTAAAAAAAATATGAGTTCTATGTGTATATCTATCTATTTAGGCAACTTCTTTTGTTCTTCCTCTTCCTCCAAACAATGATAAAAACAACAAGAATTAACATTTATATAGTGCTCTAAGGTTTGCAAAGTACTTTGCAAATATTTCATTTTATCCTGTTAACAATACTGGGAGGAAGTTACTTTTATTATCCCCTTTTTACGGATGAAGAAACATGAAGGCCATGTGAAATATTATTACCTCAACTTTATAGAGGACAAAGCATAGGCAGACAGAAGTTAAGTGACTTACCCAAGGTCACACAGCTAGTTAAATGTGTGTGGCTGGATTTGATCTCAAGTCATCCTGACTCATATTCTAGAGTTGTAGATGTTGCCGTTTTTTGTTGTGTCATTAGCACCTCATTCTTGAGAGATTCCCACTCCCACTCCTTTAGAGCTGACTTCCCATTCAAAATATAAAGCCTTTGGATCTGATCAATTCCTTTTTTTTTTTCCAACCCTTAGTTTCATTTGTATTTTAGAGATCCTCTCCTCAAATTTTAAAATAATGTGATCACTTGGCTGAAAGGTTCCTGTCATTATTATCTCACTAACTTCTGTGTTAATCAAAATCAGCTCAAGAACAGATATTTCTCCTTTTTGTCAATTAATCCACACTTCAAGAAATAAAGTTATCATTAAAGTGAGTCACAAATGTATTACCTGATCTATGTTGCTTCTGAAATTTGTCCATGATTGTTACTGCCCTTTCCAAGCTAAATCTGTAACCTGCAAATGGATAGTAGCACAAAAAACAAAACCTGCCCGATGGCACCTGTTCCCGCACTCTGCTCTAGCTAAAGGATCTCCCATGATCTCCTGTCCCAGTTCTTCCTGCTCTGGTGCTCAGTCTCAGCCTCTGTTCAGCCCTTGGGCACTGAAATGCTCCTCACCACCTCTTCTCCTAGCCAAACCTCATCTCCTGTGTCCAAAGGCCTTTCCGTCTTTTTCCTCAAGCTTCCCTGAGCTGCAAAAATGACTCAGTGCTAACCATTTTTCATAGCTTTCTCAATCAGAATTCAGTTTGATGCATTTTCTAGAGCTCTGTGGAGGAGATGTAGTTGGTAACTAGGCTGTTTTGCTTCTTCTTACTCCCTTTTCCTTAGAACTCATCACATGGTCTACTTTGGATAAAGAAAAAAAGCACCAAAACCTTCCTGGATAGTGGAGATTCCTTATTACCGCCATTCAATTCAAATTAACAAACACTGTTTGAGTACCTGTCATGTGCAAGACTCCATACTTGTTCATGACCTGTTTCCCAAATCCCTAATCCAATTCTTTCTTCAATTCAGAAATCAATAGTGTACTGTAATAAAATACCACTATTTCCAACTCTGTTGATCCTTACCTAACCCCACTCTACCCCCAGGTTTGTGCATTTTCTCACATGACACACATCCTGAATTTGTAATGCCACTGAATAAAATCCAACTTTCCAGGGCCAAATTCCAGTAATTAATTTCATTCCATCAATAACCAGTTACTAAGGCCAAATTTCCCTTGTAACTGGACTTCCTGTTCACCCTGATTCTCACCTTCTCATTGCATATTTGTAAATGGATATTTGATTTTATGATTTTTATCGGTGGTTTCATTCTTCTATGTTGTCTCTGATGAATTATCACTGCTTTCTACTACTGTTTATTGAATGAATGAAAAAATCAGAACTGCACGGGTCATGGTTGGGAAATAGGCAGAAAGGGATGTACTAAACCAAGACTATCTATCTAGTGGGAAATCTCACCAGTTATAACCCAGGACCACAAGAGTGAAAGTCTGAGTTCCAGGTGGAGGAGGGCTGGAGGTACAGACAGCATGACATGGAATGGAATTAGATTCCATTGTTGGTTAATGTTGTATCTGCCATCCTCTGGGGGAACTAAGCTTAGCATGCCTATGTGGGGAGTTTTCTCCCTCCCTTTTCAGTTTAAAGCAAACTTTATTAAATTTTCAGTATCCTAAACAAGTATTGTTTTGTTGTTATGGTTGTTTTATCAGTCTTTGTGTAGTATACTCCATCTTTGCAAAGACCCCACCCATCATTCCTACATTTTAAATCATTGTCCAGAATTCCAAAGTCTATTTCTGATACTATTTTCTTAGTCATATCTTCACTTCCCAAATCTGTCTTTCTCTTTTGACTCCTATTTGATCTTCAGTCCCCAATAGTGATACAGATACCATTTGTGCCTCCAATGTCTTTAATTTTGGGTCCAGGAGCCCATTACCCCTAAAGTCAAATTTTCTTTGCAACTCTGGTATTTTTATCAAGAATGCTTGAAAGTCCTCTATTTCACTGAAAGACCATTTTTTCCCCTGAAGTATTATACTCAGTTTTGCTGGGTAGGTGATTCTTGGTCTTAGTCCTAGTTCCTAGTTCCTTTGACTTCTGGAATATCCTATTCCATGCCCTTCAATCCCTTAATGTAGAAGCTGCTAGATCTTATGTTGTCCTGATTGTATTTCCACAATACTTGAATTGTTTCTTTCTAGCTGCTTGCAATATTTTCTCCTTGACCTGGGAACACTGAAATTTGGCCACAATTTTCCTAGGAGTTTCTTTTTTTGAATCTCTTTCAGGAGGTGATCAGTAGATTCTTTTAATATTTATTTTGCCCCCTAGTTCTAGAATATCAGAGCAGTTTTCCTTGATAATTTCATGAAAGATGATGTCTAGGCTCTTTTTTTGATCATGGCTTTGAGGTAGTCCCATAATTTTTAAATTGTCTCTCCTGGATCTATTTTCCAGGTCAGTTGTTTTTCCAATGAGATATTTCACATTTCCTTCCATTTTTTTCATTCTTTTGGTTTGTTTTATGATTTCTTGGTTTCTCATAAAGTCATTAGCCTCCATCTGTTCCATTCTAATTTTGAAAGAATTATTTTCTACAGTGAGTTTTTGAACCTCCTTTTCCATTTGGCTAATTCTGCTTTTTAAAGTATTCCTCTAATTGGCTTTTTGAATCTCTTTTGCCAGTTGAGTGAGCCTATTTTTCAAGGTTTTATTTTCTTCAGCATTTTTTTGGGTCTCCTTTAGCAAGTTGTTGACCCGCTTTTCATGATTTTCTTGCATCTCTCTCATTTCTCTTCCCAATTTCTCCTCCACCTCTCTTACTTGATTCTCAAAATCCTTTTTGAGCTCTTCCATGGCCTGAGCCCATTGAATATTTATTTTGGAGGTTTGGGATACGGAAGCCTTGACTTTTATGTCTTTCCCTGATGGTAAGCATTGTTCTTCCTCATCTGAAAGAATGGGAGAATTGCCAATGGCCTCCCTGATAGTCATGTTGTGTAAGGCTAACTGGATTACCATCCCTCCTAACCTGCCCCTCATTGTTTCTCTTCTGTCTTTTGATCCTGTCCCTCCCCAAGTATTGACTTCAAATTCCTCCCTCCTCCCTTTGCCCTCCCTTCCATCATCCCCCCCCTTGCAATATCTCTTTCTCCCCCACTTTCTTATACTGTAAGATAGGTTTTCATACCAAAATGAGTGTGCATTTCACTATTGAATTGCCTGCTGTCCCAAAGGGAATGGGTGGGGAGGGAGGGATGAGGAGAATTTGGAACTCAAAGTTTTAGGAACAACTGTTTAGTATTGTTGTTGCAACTAGAAAAGAAGACATACAGTTAAGGAGGAATAGAAAGTCATCTGGCCCTACAGGAGAAAAGAGAAGATGGAGACAAGAGAAGGGAGAGATGACAGAAGAGAGGACAGATTGGAGATAGGGAAAATTAGATTGCTTGGGGTATTGGGGTGGGGGGAGGGGATAAAAGGGGAGAAAATTTGGAACCCAAAAATTTGTGAAAATGAATGTAAAAAAATTAAATAAATAAATAAATTAAGAAAAAAAAAAGAATGGGAGAAGACATTATGTTCACCAAGAAAGTAATCTTCTTTAGTGTTATCTTTTTTCCCTTTTTTGTGCATTTTCCCAACCAGTTACTTGACTTTTGGGTCCTTTGTCAAGAGTAGGGTATACTCTGGGCATCTGTAAGATCTCAGTTCCTCCAAGGTGGCACAATCAAGCGTCTACACTGGTCTGGGAGCAGGAAGAGATTTTTGTGTCCAGAATCTTAGCAGAGTTTCCTCTTCACAACCACCTCGCCTCCAGTTCCACCAAGCCAGCGCTGGGGGCTGAGGTTCAGATAAGCTGTGGGGACAGGGCCACCATTCAGTGTGAGATAAAGATCAGTTGCTGCAGGGCCTCTACACAGGGCTGAGGTAAGAATCAGCTGCTCAGTGCCTCCAGGGGTTTTATGATCCAATAATGGATGCGGGCTGCTGTAGGGGCTGCTGTGGGAACTGCTGCCACCTGCCTAATGTGGCCTCTACATCCCAGAGCTATGGGAAGGCCCTTCTCCCTTCTTGGCCAGCTGAAAAAACCCTGTCACTGACCTTTGATGCCTGTGGGTTGAGAGATCTGCAAACTGCTGCTACTGAGACTGGAGATTCCACCCGCATCCTCCTCCCAGAGCTGTGCCATGTGGCCAAGGCTGGATTGGGCTCTGCTCCATGTCCAGTGTGACAGATGTTTCCTGTCAGCCTTTCAGGTCACCCTGGGCTGGAAATCTCCTCCACTCTGTTGTTCTGTGGCTTCTGCTGCTCTAGAGTTCGAGAGTCTTTCTTTACAAGTATTTTATGGGCTGTGGGGGGAGAGCTAGCATATGTGTGGCTTTCTACTCTGCCATCTTGGCTCCGCCCCCCCAGGAGCCCATTACCCCTAGCAGGGCTTTTGAGTTTTTTCTAGTAGCGGATAGCATTGGGTATATTAGAGCTTTTGAAAAAAATCTTACTCTTTGTCATGGGTAGGCTCTCTGTTATGTTTTAAATAAAGTCCCATCTCGGAACACTTGTTCCATTGTCTGATTCTTGAAGGAGCCATGACCCCCTGAAACAAACATGTTCTGAAATAGCATTCCTACCCATTTCCTAAGCTATGCCAATTATATCCCCCTTAAATGAAGCCATTAGCTTTTAATTTACTTACTCAGCCAAGCCTAGAGTTAATCTATTAGGACATTTTTTAAAAGAAAAGCAAGAAAATGTATATTTTCCAAGTCAAGGCCAGGCATAATATCTGACAGAATGCTGCAGCATGTCAAAGATTTCCAGCAACCAGTGAGACAAAAAAGACTCCAAACAAAATAAAACACTCCCAGGATGTTTTGAGAAGGCAAGAAGTCTGCAAGAACAGCCAGTCATCATCATCATCATCATTATCCTCTTCACCTACAAACATACCCACACACAGCATTTTCTTCACCACAATCCTTATAAGACATCATTCTCATTTTTCAGATGATAAAAAGAAGATGTAGAAAAGCAGAGTGCCTTGTTTAAGACTGTGTAACTGGTGAGCAACAAAGTTGAAGGTCAGCCCCAGGCTTTCCAGCTCTGAGGCTATTGTGCTCACCAGAGTCACCTACATCCTCTCAGTAGTTGTTTCTAGGAATCAGGTCATACGTAATTGAAAGCTGAAAGCCTTTGCCAAGTCTTGTCAGTTCTGCCTCTGCAAGTTTCTCATATGTCCCTTTATCTCCACTTACTTAGTTGTCATCCTAACTTGGATCCTCATCAGATTCTGTAGCTTAAATTTTTGGATGGCCTCTGAATCAGTTTCCCTCCTCAATGCTCTCCCATCCCCAAATCATCCTCCACACAGCTACCAAAACAATTGTTCTAAAGATCTGACTGTGCCATTCTCCTGTGTAGTCAGCTATGGTGGCTCTCTCCATGTCGTCTATATGACCAAATACAAATTATTTGTTGGGCATTTAAACCCTTTTACAACTCAGCCCCAACCTATCCTTTCAGTCTTATTCCCCTACATATCCTCTGGGATCTGGCTAAATCAATTTTCTTACTATTCTTTTCTCATGCCATTTCACCTCCCTGTCTTTTTTTGTACCTCTGCATGGATTGTCCTCTGTGGGGAACTAGAATTAATTGCTTGCTCACTCTAGCCCCTCAAAACCACACCTTCCTTCAAAGGCCACCTCTTATGTAAGGTCTTTTCTATTTCATGCAGTTGATAGTGTCTCTCCACCGTGCATTCCAATGTGCACATATATCAACTCTAGAAGAATTTAAGTTCCAAGTAGCTAAAATATCATTTGATTCACTTGGCATCCAGTATATAAAATCCACTGCTGAATCAACTCATTGATTTCATGAGGAAAATGGATTCATCTTACTATGACTGATCCAAAAAGGAAGAATTCAGACAAGGGTGAAAGTTCTAGCTCTCTTCTGCTAAGCCTTCTCTAACTACACCAACCCATCTCATTGGAGATCTCTCTTTCTTTTCAATTCTTGCATCACACTTAGAGCTAAGAATCAGAAAACCTAAGTTCAAGCTCCATCTTTGCTACTCACTAAATATGTGACCCTGGTTGATTCATTTAATCTCCCAAGCCTTCAGTTTCCTTCCCCTGAGGACTGGATAAGAGGATTGGACCAGATCATCCTTAATATTCCTTCTAGTCTGTGGAAACTTATTACACACACACACACACACACACAGTGGTATAATGGCTCTCTCCATATTAACTCTAGAATAAAATACAAATTATGTGTTGAGTATTTGAAGCCTAATATGGAGAGAGCTATTATGCCACAATATATAATATATAGTCACTATATATATATACACATATAGATAGGTATTAAACTAAATGTAGCATACTGAGTTAAAAAACACTAGGTTGCATTGTATTTTTATTTATTTTGTTGAACATTTCCAGGTTACATTTTAATCTGATCTGGTCCGCACTGGGGAGTTCTACTGCTGCAGCCACAAGTTTGATACCTAGGATCTATATTATTCATCTGACACTTTTTTCTTCCAAATTACATGTTTCTACATATGTTTCATATCATACATATAACATATATATGTATGCACACACATGTGTGTGTTCCATATATGTTTCCAGGTATAACATCTGTCATTAAATGTAGTGAGATTCATGACAACATCATATAGATCACTACTAAGGCAGGTTTGCATTGTGACTTATAGAGTTGCTTAGGCACTGAAGGTAAATGACTTACTCAGGGTCACACAGTAGTCTTCAAAGGTAAAACTTGAATGTAGGTCTTTCAGACTCTGATGCTGGCTGTCTTTATCTCTCCTATAGTTCAAGATGCTAAGGAACCTAAGGGTAGGAACTGTATCTTATTAAACCTTGAACCTATCCCAAGGATGTAACCCAGTGGACCGCACATCCTAGGCACTCATAAAATAATTTCTGAGTGTTCAATAACAAAAAACAGGATTGTCTGTCCAAATGAATGTGTTTCCTTCCTTTAATCAGACAAATGAGAACTACCTAATTCAATGTGTTTCATTTTCTGCCTCAGCTGCCAGAAAGCTCTGGGCTAAATTCCATGCTCAGTTGTAGTAGCTAACTCATCCCAGGTGCCTGGTAACATCAACTTCTCTGCTCCGCTTAATTAGATTTGTTCTGTTTATATTGTCCTGTTTTATATTGTGTTAGATTTTACAGACTTCTTGCAAGCTCTTTGTAAGTAGGTGGATTAAAAATTCTCGATAAATAAATAAATAAAATCACACATCTAAAATATATCAACTCCATTTCTATTTCTTTTCTGACAGGACTTGCAGATTATCAGCACTGATGAAAATGAAGTATTTGTGGCTGTCCAAGAATGGTACCAAGCAGACACGTACAACCTTTACCAGTCAGACCCACAGGGTGTATACTACTCAATTGTGCTTGAGAACGTAAGGAGCACGAAGCAACCAGAAGAGAATGTCTTGATCGATATCCTAGAGGTATACTACCATACCCTTGTCGATATCTATGTTTTCTGTCTGGTACCTGTGTGATTTTCGCCTAATCAGAACCTCTGTGGACCTCAGTTTGGTCAAAGGTAAAGGGGATTATAAGGTCCCTTCAAGTGCTAGATGGATATTCCATGACCCTGGGCTTACAGTGTTAGATAGCAAAGATGAAAATGACACACTGTTGGTCCTCAAAGAACTTCCAATATAGTAAGGGTATTCAGCAGGGTACCAGTCAGTGTTACGCAAGGGAGAAGGATGGGGGGAAAGGTCTAGACAAAGTACTCTTGGATAACTTGAAGAGGAAGATATCATTTTCTGCTGAGAGGGGCAAGCAAGGCTTCAGGAGAAAATGGCATCTGAACTTATCCTCAAAGGAAAAAAAAAGAAGGATGATGAATAACCATATATAGCAAAGAATGGCATTCTACAAATTAGGGGATGGTCTGAATGAATACACAGAGCTGGAAGAGTGGGACAAGATTGGAGAATAGGGCATACTCCAATTTGACTGCAATGGAGAAAGCACAAAGTAAAAAATGGAAAAGTAGATTGGAGGAAGATTATGAAAGACCTTGAATACCAAAGTAAGGAATTTGTATTTTATCTGAAAAGCAAAAGAAAATCACTAGAGGATTCTGAGAAAGGGAATGATGTGGTCAAATCTGTGGACTTAGAAGGTCATTTTTAGCTCTTCTGTAAAGGCTAGACTAAGGAGGATAGACATGGAGCCAGGGAAACAAGAGAGAGAAGGCTGCTACTAACCCAGCCAAAAGTCTATAAGTTCCTAATTGGGTCATGAATTGAATTTTGTTTTTGATGTATTTTCATTTCTCCTCCAAGTGATGCTTTCAAATGCATAAAATGAAATATACAAGATTATAAAGGAAGCCATTTGTACTGAAATAGTTATCTTTAAATGCCAAATTCACAAACCTGAGGTTAAAACCTCCCCCGCTCCTAGATGATTACTTATAATGAAGTCTGCCTAAGACTCAAAACAGCAGAAAAGCCATAGCCTACCTCTGTGCACCACTGACCTGGCATGATTTTAGTTCCTTGAGGAAGTGAACTGTGCACAATCCAGGGAAGCTCACCACTTTGTTAGCTAAGCCAAATGACCTGGGTTCAAATACAAACTCTGTTACTTACTGCATATCAGGCAAGTCACTTCTTCTCCCTAGGCCTCATTTTATTGTCATGTGAATAAAGGGACAAGATCGCAAAGCCCTTTCAGCTATAACTCTTCTGGTTATGTGACATTTCCCTGGTAATATAGGTAACTCAGTCAGCACTTGGTTTCACTTCATTTACTCTCTGGAGAACACATTCACACATTTATGTTCAATCTCTCCAATATTTCAGCCATAACTGCTTTACATCAGAAACTAATGAATGTAACAATTTGTTTATGTTGAGGAAATTCAGAACTGGTATGACATATTTATGGTCCTTAGGCAAGGTTTAAAAATTGTACCCCTGTAATTTGAAAATGATGCCCTTGTCTGTTCCCATTCTCCCAAGGGTTTTATGTCACACGTGACATTTCTTAAAAAAAAAAGGGGGGGCGGTGTTTTGTTGATGTTCTTTTGTGTGCATTGCTACAACTACCCAAGGGCACCTAGTTGACACAGTGGATAAAGTGCCAGGCCTGGAGTCATGAAAACTCATCTTGGTGAGTTTAAATCTGGCCTGAGACATTTACTTGCTGTATGACCCTGGGCAAGTCACTTAACCCTGTTTTCCTCAGTTTCTTCATCTATAAAATGAGCTGGAGAAGGAAATGGCAAGCCACTCCAGTATCTTTGCCAAGAAACCTCAAATGGTGTCACAAAGACTCAGACACAACTGAAAAATGACTGAATAAAAATGACTTACTCAATGATCTCCCCAAAAAACAATGATCCCTCACAAAAAATAATTAAAACTAAAGAAAACAAATCATTCCACTGGTCATGTGTGACATCATAGACCTCAATGGAAGGAGCACTGACTTTAGAATAAGAGGATGTGGGCTCCAGTGTTGCCAATGTCAATCTTTGTGTGACCTTGGAGAATTCGCTCTGTCTCTTTGAGCCTCTGCTTCCTTCTCGAGAAGCGAAATGAGGGAGTTGGACTGGGTGACCTCTAAGCTTCCTTAGAGGTTTAAATTCATGATCCTATGACCCAGACTGACAGTCCGCTGATAGGAGATTGCTTGCTTTAACAATAATTCGCTCAAATCCCAAAGAAGTTATTTTATTGAGTAGGGTTCTAATATTATTTTCCTTAATATTATTGTGATCATTGTGTAAATCATCCTTCTTATTCTTTTCATTTCAGTCTGTTTCAGTCCAAATAAATCCATCCAACTTTCCTTGGAGCCTTCATTTTCATCATTTATTAAGACTCAGTAAGAGCCTTGAAGTTAGCAGAGACAGAGCATTATCTAGCTCTATTCTCTTCAACTAAATCATTAGCTTGAAACTCTTCAGTTTTCCCAGAAGTTTTCCCAATCTTTAGGATCACTCCCACTGAAGTCAGTGAGGGACCAAATAAATGCATTTAGGCAGTTCACCCAAAGACATTCATACATCTCAGTTTGTTCAGACAGATCCCAAACAGTAGGCACCTATTTTATTTCTAGTACTTACTACCATAAAAGTACTATTATAAATATCTTATTTTTGCATATGTGAGAACTTTTCCTCTATCTTTGACCTCCATCATAGAGTAGTGTTATTGAAACCAAAGGTAGCTTGGACAGCTTTCTGTCTAGTGGGAGATGGGGAAAGTCTGAAGGGAAAGATTGCCCCAAAATATGCATCAGTTTGTGACACATTGCACCAATGTTCTTTGTCTACTCACCGTGTGTCCAACATAGGTTGACTGCTGAATCAAATGGGATGCGTAATTGTTTAGCAAAATGCCAAATTATTTTCAAGAGTATTTGAAGTAATTCACAGTTCTGTCATGTAGTGAGTTCATTTCTTTGTCCTTCCACAACCTCTCCAACATTTGTCTTTTTCATCTTTTGTCATCTTTCTTAATTTGAGGGGTATGAGATAACACTTCAGAGGTTTGAATTTTTTTAATTTGTACCTATTATTAGTGATCTAAGGCATTCTCTCAAATATTTGCTGATATTTTGCATTTCTGCTTTTGAAAACTGTCTGTCCCTAGTGTTTGATTATTTCTTTGTTTGGCCAATGATTTTTGTTCTTATATAAGTTATCATCACTTTTCAATATAGAAAACCCTTCAATCTATCAAACTTATCAAAGATATTTTCAGTGAAGTTAATCTCAAATACTAGCTCCACTTCTTATTCTAACTGTGCTGATTTTGTTTCTACAAAAGCTTCTTAAATTTTGTATAATTAATTTTTTTATCTTTCCAATTACCTCTCTACTTTTGTTGGTTAAGAATCCTCCCTCTAAAAGAAAGTAAAGCTATCTATAGTCATAGGAAAAAATGTTCTAAATCACTATTGATTGGAGAGATGCGAATCAAAACAACTCTGAGCTACTACATCACACCTATCAGATTGGCTAACATGACAAAGCAGGAAGATGATAAATGTTGAAGAAGATGTGGGAGAGCTGGAACTCTCCCATTGTTGGTGGAGCTGTGAGCTGATCCAACCATTCTGGAGATCAATTTGGAGCTATGCCCCAAAGGGCTACAACAATGTGGATACCCTTTGGCCCAGCAATATCACTTCTAGGCCTGTATACCAAAGAGATCACAAAAATGGGAAAAGGACCCACATGTACAAAAATATTTATAGTAGCTCTTGTTGGGATGGCCAAGAACTGGAAATTAAGGGGATGCCCATCAATTGGGGAATGGCTGAACAAGCTGTGGTATATGAATGTAATGGAATACTATTGGGCCATAAGAAATGATGGACAAGAAGACTTCAGAGAGGCCTGGAAGGACTTATATGAACTGATGCTGAGTGAAAGGAGCAGAATCAGGAGAACTTTGTACATGGCAACAACCACAGTGTACAAGGAATTTTTCTGGTAAACTTAGTCCTTCACAGGAATACAAGGACCTAAAAAATTCCCAGTGGACTCTTGAGGCAAAATTTCTTCTACATACAGAGAAAGAACTATGGAACTGGATTGCAGAATGAAGTAGACCATTTTCTTGTGTTATGTTTTGTTTTGTTTTATGGTTTCTCCCATTCATTTTAATTCTTCTATGCGACATGACTAAGGTGAAAATGAATTTAATAGGAATGTATGTGCAGAACCTATACAAGATTGCATGCCATCTCAGGGAGGGAGACAGAAGGATGGAAAGGGAGGGAGAAAAATCTAAGATATATGGAAATGATTGTAGAGAACTGAAAACAAATAAGATAATTTTAAAAAAAAGAATTCTCCCACTAGTCATAGCTGTTAAAGGTACCTCCTTCCATTTGCTATTAAATTTGTTGAAGTGTGGTCTTGTGTATTTGCATCACCTATCTATCTATTTAGAGATTATTGTGGTATGTGATTTGTACCAAATTGTTTCCAGTTTAAACAGCAATTCTTGTTGAATGGGAAGTAATCTTAGCCTAATAGTTGCTGTTCATTGAACACTAGACTGCTTTTAACTTCTAACCTTGGTCTGAGATTCCCAAAATAGGAATCATACTTGAGGAAAATTTGTTTTAGAAATATCACTATGACAAGAGTTCGCTTACTACAATGACCCTAATGTTGCATTTCTCCTTTTTCATCAGTGACTCTGTCCAGTTCACATTTTTGTGCAATACTGATCAATGGGCTTTCCCAAAATATCCCAATTCATCATGCTTTTTTTGACTCAAAAAATCTGACTGCTATAGGTCAGGCAGAAATGCTACTGCTATCAATTAGACACATTCCCCCAATCACCTACCCCCACCTCACAAACACACATTATACCATACTGTCCCACATACAATCCAGCCCGCAGTTTATTTGAATCCATCTCTTGGACACAATCCCAGTATCCACAATTCCATGGATTCCAAGACTATTGAAAACCAAGGTAGCATGGATAGCTTTCTATCTACTGGGAGATAGGGAAAGTCTAGAGGGGAACATGGGCTAAAAATAAGTATCAGTGGGAGTGCAGCCCAGTACAGGCACCAAGTGGAGCACAGTCCAGCACAAGCACTGAGCAGAGTGCAGCCCAGCACAGGTGGGCCACACCATGGCAAGGACAGGACTGGAGTGGACTTCAAGGCACCACACCACCAGCAGCAGCTGTAGGTCCCAGATTCCTCAACCCACAAATGTCAAAGACAGCTTCAAAGGTCAGTGAGAAAGTTCTTTCACTTGGGTGAGAAGGGAGCACAGTGGTCTAACCCTGGCCTCAGGCAGTGGCAGCTTCCATTGTTGGAGCCCCAGACTAAAGCCCCTGAAGGAATTGAGCAGCTAATCTGAGCAGGGTCATGGGGTGAGAAGGAGAGCTGGCTGGCATGGTGGAGCTAGCAGAGGCTCTAGAGAGGGAATCCTGCTCACCTGCAGGCCAGGAGAGGAATAAACTCCTCTCCCTTGATTGTGCCACTTTGGCGGAACTAAGAACTTAAAGGTCCCCAGAATATACCCTCCCCTTGACAAAGAACTGAAAAGTCAAGTAACTGACTGAGAAAATATCCCCCAAAAAAGGGAAAAAGAATAAGACAATAGAAGGTTACTTTCTTGGTGGGCAAGTATTTTCTTACATTCTTTTGAATGAGGAGGAACTATTATGGTCTTCAGAGGAAGACCTAAAAGTCAAGGCTTCTGCATGCAAAACCTCCAAAATAAATATGTAATAGTCTCAGGCCATGGAAGAGCTCTAAAAGGGTTTTGAAAATCAAGTAAGAGAGGAGGAGGAGAAATTGGGAAGAGAAATGAGAGAGATGCAAGAAAATCATGAAAAGCAAGTCAACAACTTGCTAAAGGAGACCCAAAAAAATGCTGAATAAATTAACACCTTAAAAAATAGAGTAACTCAAATGGCAAAGGAGGCCCAAAAAGTCAATAAGGAGAAGAATGCTTTAAAGAGCAGAATTACCCAAATGGAAAAGGAGGTTCAAAAGCTCACTGAAGAAAATAGTTCTTTACAAATTAGAATGGAGTAGATGGAAGCTAATGACTTTATGAAAAATCAAGAAATTATTAAAACAAATCCAAAGGAATGAAAAGATAGCAGGGTGAACTATCTCATTGGAAAAACAACTGACCAGGAAAATAGATCCAGGAGAGACAATTTAAAAGTTATGGGGCTACTTGAAAGCCATGATCAAAAAAAGAGCTTAGATATCATCTTTCATGAAATCACCAGGGAAAACTGCCCTGATATTCTGGAATCAGAGGGTAAAATACATATTGAAAGAATTCACCAATCACCTCCTGAAAGAGATCCAAAAAGAAAAATTTTAGGAATATTATAGGCAAATTCCAAAGTTCCCAGGTCAAGGAGAAAATATTGCAAGCATCTAGAAAGAAACAATTCAAGTATAATGGAAATATAATCAGGATAACACAGGATCTGGCAGCTTCTACATTAAGGGATCAAAGGGTTTGAAATATGATATTCCAGAAGTCAAAGGACCTAGGACTAAAGCCAAGATTGACCTACCCAGCAAAACTAAGTATAATACTTCAAGAGAATAAATGGTCATTCGATGAAATAGAGGATTTTCAAGCAATCTTGATGAAAAGACCAGAGCTGAATAGAAAATCTTACTTTCAAACACAAGAATCAAGAGAAGCATGAAAAGGTAAACAGGAAAGAGAAATCATAAGGGATTTACTAAAGCTGAACTGTTTACATTCCTACATGGACAAATAATATTTGATGATGAAGGTGATAATCATAGCTGACCTTTACATAGTGCTTTCTATGTGATAGGCTGTGTCCTTAATAATTACTATCTTATTTAATCCTCACAACCACCCTGGGAGATAGGTGCCACAATTATTCCCATTTTACATTTGAAAAAACTGAGGCAAACAGAGCCACACAGCTAGTAAGTGTCTGAAACTGGTTGTGAACTCAGATCTTCCTAACTCCAAGCCTAGAACCATGTCCACTGTACCACTCAGCTGCTCCTGTGGTCCATGGAGCACAGATTTTGTAAAGAATCCAAATAGCAGGGGCCTAAAAGCATAATAAAAAGAAATGTATAGTGGATATAAATAGATGATGACTTGTGAATAAGAATCTAGGGAATGCCTGATCAAAATAGAACAGGGGCTAATGATGTAGCAAGAATGAGATATGGCAAAGGATGAGGTATATATATTCATCTCAGTCTTCATTTCACTGATATGCATGAAATGCTAAAAAGCATTTGGGTAGCTCTCCATGAAGGATGAGCATTTGATCATCAGTGGTCATTCTCTTGGTCACTAGTTTGGTCAACTAGATCCTCAGATCATCATCTTGTAAGACTAAACTTTATATAAACAGAAATGTCTTTTCTATTCATACCCTTACCTTGAAAGCAAGGAGATTACTCAGTCAGTATCACAGACCTTGCCCAGCACCATGGTGCTTCTCAGACCCTAACCTTGGCATTGGACTAGTATGGCCCCTTAAGTGCTCCACCTTAGTATAGCTATGATACTGTTTCATACCATATTGATACCTATCCCTTGGGGTTCTGGGTAGAGAAGTCCTTTGTAACCACAAAATGCTATGTAAATTTGAAAGGCTACACCTATCTATTAATAATATGAATCACCCCACCAAGATCCCCAGAAACATGACCAAAAATGATTATATTCCACTATGTGGCAATGACCAGTCAGGTAGATTGACCTAATATTTACTCAGGATATTGTTCTCCCAATGATTATTATTTGCTGAAGGCATTCACTTAGTCCTGATCATATCCTAGTTCTAGCATGCTAAGAACAGAGAGGTCTCCCTGCAGAGAATACTGACACTTTAAAAGGTATCATGAAGAAACACAAAGAGCTGATATTCCCATGTGTCAACCGCCCCTAACTAGGTTTAGAGTCACTTCCACCATGACAGTTCCCTTCTGCTTCCTAACACAGTGATGTCTCTTTTGAAGGCAACAGCAGCAGGTTTCTAATTCAAGGTTCAGTGGCTTGCAAAGATGGCACCTCTCCAGAGGGTTCCTCCAGAAATCAAATGCTTTGCTAAAGCAACAGAAGTGGTGGCCCAGCTCGCATCTGACACTGCTGGCTCATCATTTGTCAGGGATGACAAGTGGAACAGTCAGGAACTCCAAAGTATGATCATTTCTTTCAAACTGATGGCTACATTTTTAATGGTATTTTTCTTTGTCTGAGATATTCACTGTCAGCATATTTCATGTTTTGAGGGGATATATCTAAAGCATTTGATTTGGAGTCAGACAGCCTGGATTCCTAGACCTTTGGGAGACTCTCTGAGAAATTTCCACTATGCCTTGAGTAATGAAAGTTGTCATGAAGGTGAATGACTCCCTCCCCACTTCTGACCAGGTCCACTATAACCATGATTCTTAAGACAAGCACACAATGCAAATGGTGCTGGAATACTCTAGGACAAACCAGCCATGATGTTATTAGTCATGATATTCTATCAGAGATAATGTGAGAGGATATAGAGTGAAGAAGGAACCAGGTGAAGATATTTTATTTAAGAAAAAAAATTGTGAAGCATCTATTGTGAGAACATTAGGTGTTGCAGTGGATAGAATGCTGGACCTGGAGAGAGGAAGATATGAGTTCAAATCTAGCCTTAGACATTTACTAGTTGGGTGACCTTGGGCAAATCATTTAATCTCTGTGTGTCTTAGTTTCTTCAGTTGCAAAATGAATATAATAATAGCACTTAACCTTTCCAGGATCAAATGAAATAATATCTGTAAATCCACTTTACACAGTGCTTGGCATGTAGTATACACCATATAAATGCTAACTGTTGTCATCATCATCATTATTACTACCGTATGTGACTCACTATACTTGAAGCTACAAAGAAACCAAGAAAAAGGTCTACATTGGTCCCTGAACCAAAGTATGACCAGGTAATGAGAACTAATAGTCCATATGTAGGCATCAAAGATGGCACTGTTAGAAATGGTACATATGATGAGTACTTCAAAGGCATGAAGAAAAAACTGCTATGTGAGGTCAAAGAGGGAAAGGCATGCTCTCTGAATGATCGGGAAGGCTTCCTGCAAGAGATATGTTTTGACTTTGATTTTAAAGGATGAATACAGGGAGCTGCAGTCCATCAGGACCAATAGATGTCTGAGCAGACCTTACCCAATAGATGTGAGAGTTGGACTGCATTAGGTATATATGGAACTTAAATAAAAGGACTAGAATTGTGGGTAATGGGGTTTTAGCTCTGCAGCTGTCCCTATATCTTGATTCCTTATTTTGATTCTAAATTGTTCTGAATCTCAGTTCTGACAGTTTCCTGTCAGATACCAGAGTTCCAACCTACAAATGTGTCATATCTCTGTGTAGAAGAGGGTCAGTCATTTTATAGGAAGGAAGACCAAATGTCATGTCATCACATCTCATTTACCTCTCACCTCTGATATCTCAGTTTGGTAAGTGTCATTTAGCTGGAAATTTGGTCCTATCTGAGAAGGGATGCTGTATTAATTAAGGAGCTCTAGCATGAATGTGTTAACAAATGAATAAATGCACTACTGGTGTACATACATCTTTCTAGCTGTGCTTGAGTATTGACTTGTATATACTGTGGAAGAGAAGCCCAGAATCTAATTGAATTTCTTTATCGCCTGTTCCTGAGTCCTGGGGAGAGGGGCAGCAACCCTGGAAATGGCTCAAGCATTTGGATGGCCAATTTGTTCTTCATTCTTGTCCTGTTTCTGTCACAGGTCAGAGGTATCAAAGGAGTCTTCCTGGCCAACCAGAAGATTGATGGAAAGGTCACAACACTGATAACTTACAACAAAGGCCGAGACTGGGATTATCTGACTCCCCCTGCCACTGATATGAATGGAAAACCCACCAACTGCAAACCTGTAAGTACTGCTGGGTCATTATTTGTTTGTTCTGTCCACTATGTTACCGTGGGTGACCTGGGATTTTTTGGTGTGGATCCCCACCTACAGCTCTTCATCTCTCTGCACTTTTTCATCCTGAGCCATTCTTGCCCATGATTTTCAAAAAAAATCTATCCAGTGCTCTAGAGGTCATCCTCGAGTTCTTATAGCACCTCTTCCTCTATTGAATTCCTACTCATGTTTTAAAGATTGACTGAATCACCACCCCTTCCAAGGAGTTTTCTCTGGTACCCAGTATAGAGGACCTTTCATAGTGATTTGTTTTTGTAGCTCTCTAAACTGCTTCTGATAACAGGTTCATAAAGATGCCCTCTGGTCCAGGCTCCTTATTCTTCAAGTATGGAAGTTACATCTCACAAAAATGAATGTTGTATGATATGTGAAAGAGACCTATTCCTTGAGTTATCAGTCTATCATTTTCTCATTCCCATGGACACCTCTTCTTCTGGCCATGTGTTAGAGTCAGGATTTGAACCCAGAATTCATAGGCTGGTTTTCTGTCTACTACTATACCATGATGGCACTCATAAGTAACAAACAATACCGGAGAGCATACAATAAATGGGAGAAGGCTTCATAGTGCAATGAAAAACAGATGGAGAACAGACAGGTATGTTAGAAATAAGTAAATAAAATAGTGCTTATTCCTTTCCCAGTTACCAGCTTTATCACTGACTGGCTTTATAAACTTGACAACCCATTTCCTCTGTCTGCCTCACTTTACACTTCTTCAAAATGATGAGAAGAAAGTATCCATGCTCTAAGATCCTATCTGGCCCTGGATCTATGAACTTAGTATCACTTCCCTTTTATATGCCTCAGTTTCCACTTTTGAAAAATATGGGATATAATTTCACTTCAAGTTCTAAAAGGCTGAACTCTGTCAAATGAGAGATAGATGCTAAAGGAACATAATAGTTCTGGTGTTTAACTTTTGAGTCAATTTCCCTATCAAGAACAACAGAAATTTAGTGGTATAAGAATTTAGGAGAGTATATGATCACTTGCAGGCAGTCATGTGACTCTGGATAGAGTACCAGGCCTAGAGTCAGGAAGACTTGGGTTCACATCCAGTCTCAGACATTCACTAGCTGTGTGACTCCAGGCAAGTCACTTAATCCTGTTTGCCTCAGTTTCATCATCTATAAAATGAGCTGAAGAAGGAAATAGCAAATCACTCCAGTATCTGCACTAAGAAAAGCACAAATGGAATCATGAAGTCTCAGACACAATTCAACAGCAACAACAACAACAAATGCTCATTCACAGCCAGAGGAGTCAGAGCAGGGGACTTCATGAAAAATGGAATGTTCATACCAGTCTCTGAGTAAATGATGCTCTTTTTTTCATAGAGGGTAGTCAATAGGCTATTGCCATTAGTCTAGAAAATGGCTAAATTCTGTTAGTGTATTAATGAAGATTTTTAAAACAGTATGTGGAAGAAGCACAGAGTGCATGCAATGCAACCCAAGGAGCACACCACACAGCCCAACATGGCAGGGACAGGACCCTGAACCACTGAGAGAGAGAGAGCCACTGGCAGCAGCAGTTCCCAGATTGCTCAGCTCACAAACACCACAGACAGCTTCAAAGGACAGTGGGAGGGCTCAGTCACCCAGGAGAGAGGAGGGTGCTCTGGACTGCAGCTCCAGCTTCCATTTTTGGAGCCCTCCACCTAGGAGAATTGAGCAGATGATCTGAATCTCAGCCCTGACAAAGAACTCAAAGGTCAAGTAACTGGCTGGGAAAATGCCCCAAAAAAGGAAGAAGAATAAGCCAATAGAAGGTTACTTTGTTGGTGAGCAGGCATTTTCTTCTATCCTTTCAGATAAGGAGGAACAATTTAGGTCTTCCAAGGAAGATCTAAAAGTCAAGGCATCTGCACGGAAAACTTCCAAAATAAATATGCAATGGTCTCAGGCCACAGAAGAGCTCTAAAAGGATTTTGAAAATCAAGTAAGAGAGGTGGAGGAAAAATTGGGAAGAGAAATGAGAGTGATGCATGAAAAGCGAGTCAACAGATTGCTAAAGGAGACCCAAAAAATGCTGAAGAGAATAACACCTTAAAAAATAGATTAACTCAAATGGCAAAAGAGGCCCAAAAAGCCAATAGGAAAAGAATATCTTAAAGAGCAGAATTAGCCAAATGGAAAAAGAGGTTCAAAAGCTCACTGAAGAAAATTGTTCTTTAAAAATTAGAATGGAGTAGATGGAAGCTAATGACTTTATGAGAAACCAAGAAAATTACAAAACAAAACAAAAAAATGAAGAAATAGAAGATAATGTGAAATACCTCATTGGAAAAACAACTGCTCTGGAAAATAAATCCAGGAGAGACAATTTAAAAATTATGGGACTACCTGAAAGCCATGATCAAAAAAAGAGCCTAGACATCATCTTCCATGAAATTATCAAGGAAAATTGCCCTGATATTCTAGAACTAGAGGGTAAAATAAATATTGAAAGAATCTACCAATCATCTTCTGAAAGAGATCCAAAAAGAGAAACTCCAAGGAATATTGTAGCCAAATTCCGAGGTCAAGGAAAAAATATTGTAAGCAGTCAAAAAGAAACAATTCAAGTATTGTGGAAAAACAATCAGGATAATACAGGATCTGGCAGATTCTACATTAAGGGACTGAAGGGCTTGGAATATAATATTATAGAAGTCAAAGGAACTAGAATTAAAACCAAGAATCACCTACCCAGCAAAACTGAGTATAATATTTCAGGGGGAAAAATGGTCATTCAATGATATAGAGGATTTTCAATCATTCTTGAGGAGACCAGACCTGAAAAGAAAATCGGAATTTCAAACACAAGAATCAAGAGAATCATGAAAAGGTAAACAGGAAAGATAAATCATAAAGGACTTTCTAAAGTTGAACTGTTTACATTTCTACATGGAAAGATAATATTTGTAACTCTTAAAAAAGAGAGAGAATAGGGATTAGAGGTTTCTACAATTCTTTGTTGAAGTGATTAGTATGCTGCCATAGTAGTCTAGCTTTTATGAAGTGCCCACTATGTGCCAGGCACTGTGCTAGATGCTAATGGGTACAAAGAAAGTAAAAACATGGTCCTTGCTCTCAAAGAGCTTATGGTCTAATGGACAACCATGTACAAACAAGGTACAGACAAGATAAATTGGAGATGGTCTCACTAAGATTAAGGAACCTTGGGAAAGACTTCTTACAAAAAAAAATGGGTTTTAGCTAAAACTTGAAGTAAGTCAAAGCAATTAGAGGTGGAGATGAGGAGGGAGGGAGTTCCAGGTATGGAGTACCAGTGAAAGTACTTTGACTCTGGAGATGGAGTGTTGTGTGCAATGGATAGTGATGAATCCAGTATCACTGTGTTGCAGAATCCATAGAGCATGTAAACAGTTTAGTAAAAGTAAGTAGGTAAACAGTCATTTTACTATAAAAAAAAATTTGCATGTAGCCATCTCTGGCTAACATATGCATTCTAGAACTACCCTTTAACCTCTGTGCCATTTTTCCCATTGAGAACCACAGGCTAGTAACATCTGTCTCTTTATATTGAAAATTAATTATTTCCTATTTGCTAAAAATCAAGAACAGAGATGCTACAAAAGGGCTATTATAACTGTTTATTGTTGTTATTATTGAAGTGAAACCATATGAGTCTGCCAAACCAAGTTATTGCACGGAATAGAATTTGTCTATGCAAAAAAAAAAAATTGTCTGCAATTATACAGTCCACTGAGGAGAGAATCTTTGAAAGATTTATGTCCTTGCCTTAAGATAATAAAAATAGGGAAAATTGGTGAAGTGTGTCATCCAACTAAGGCATATGGGTAGTCAAATTGAGCACAAAAGAAATGTTGTAATGTACATGAAAAATAAATTGAGCACAAAGGATATAAAATTAAAATTAAGTAGCAGCCACTGGGCCCATATTGATGTAATGGATGGGCAGAGATAACATGGTGAAGGAAAATGGTAAGATTTCAAAGAATCTCTTGGTTGGAAGGAAGCTCATAGATCATCTAGAATAATTCCCATCAGTAGTGGAATCCTTCTTATAACATCAATAACAGATAGTCAGCCATGCTCAATATGAGGACCTCTGATGGTGGGCAACTCACTACCAATGAAGGAAGCCCATTTCTTTCTTTGACAGCACTTTCTGGGACAAATATAATTTCCACTAGACAGTGAGCATCTTGAGAGCAGAGACTGTTTATTTATTTTACCTTTTGTGTTTAGGACAGTGCCTAGCACACAATAAGCTCTTGATAAATGCTAGCTGACTATACATCGTTTTGAATCAATTGACATGGAAGTAGCATGGAGTAAGAGAAGTATAAGGTCTGGAGCAGAAGGTCTGGCTTCATATCCTGATTCAGATTTACCTAGCTTTGTGATTTAAGGCATATTAATTACTTTTTCTGGGTCTTGGTTTCCCAATCCGTAGGATGGCAATCATAAATTTAGAGCCTGAAAGGACTTTAGAGACTACCTACTTCAGCTCCTCATTTTACTAAAGAGGAAATGGAAGACAAAAAGAGTAGTTAACTTACCTGAGGTCAAAAAAGGACTAAGTAATAGATCCAGTATTCAAAGCCAGTTCTTCTAATTCAAAATCTAACATATTTCCCCTGGTATCATGGCACCAAGTAATGCTTACTTTACCAGCTCTGAAGGATTATTTTGAAGACTAAAAACCATAATATTTGTAAAGCACCTTGTAAAAGGTGAAACTATAGAAATGACAACTATTACCATTATCTCGAATTCAAAGGAAAAGCCCATTTAGTGAATTTATCCTCAAAAACGAAATGTAAAACTTGACCACTTGGGGTTTCGTGTGTTATAATAGAAAGGGCACTACTAGTTTGGGAGAAGACAAATTGAGTTCTAGCCTCAGCTCTATCACTAATAAGCTATTTGCCTTGGACTAGTAGTCACTTCCCTTTCTGAACTCCAATTCCTTCAACAAAAGGAACTATAAAAACACATCCTAATCCTCCTAGTCTATGATTTTGTCACTATTGGGATTAGGGCAAATGGTGGGCATCCTATTTTAAATGATTGTAGAGAGTCTGTGCTGAAATTTTCTTCCTGTTGACAGAATTTAGTTTTATAATGTAATGGTTTGTAGTGACATATATATATATATATATATATATATATATATACATATACACACACACATATATATATTATATATATATATATATATAGAGAGAGAGAGAGAGAGAGAGAGATGGATATAGATATAGATATAAAATATATACTCACACACATACATAAAGCACTTGCATATACATTATTCCATTTGATCCTCAGGTTGACCCCATGAAGTAGATGATGATGATGATATATTCTCCATTTATGTAGCACCTCACAGTTTACAGAAAACTTTCCTGAGAAAGGTTCATGAATTATGCTATGAGAAATTTGACAAGGCAAAAATTATCTTCAGCTTCTGGTGAGAAGTAGGAAGTGGAGTTAATTATTTCAAGGTCATCTTCATAGAGGAGATCATTGAATGAAGTCTGCACACTATAGGCCAGTGAACTCAATTTTAGTTCCTGAAAAAATTCTGAAATAGATTATTAAAGGTATGGTTAGTGAAAATTAAGAAAAGTAAAATTATTTCAAATTGCCAAAAGGTTTTGTCAAGAGTAAAGTATGGGAGGAGAGCCAGGATGATGGAGTAAAAGCAGGGACTTGCCTGAGCTCTTACCCAAAACCCTCCAAAGACCTGTAAAAAATGACTAAACAAATTCTAGGGCTACAAGATCTAAAAATGACAGAGTCAAACAAATCCCAAGCCCAAGACAATCTGGAAAGTCAACAGGAAGTCTCCGTTGTACTGGGCAAGGAGCAGACCACAGTCCTGCATGGGCCAAGACAATGCAGATGGGCCAGAGCAGGCTTCAGGGGATTGAATCATTGGCAGCTGTGGCAAGTTCCAGACTTCTCAACCCACAAACAATGACGAGGTCAGTGGGAGAACTCTATGGGACCTGGGTGAAAGAGGAGCACACTATCTGGCCAGGTAAAATTTTTGACAGAAGAGACCAGCAGAGGCAGCAGTAGCAGCAGCAACAATGGTGGAAGCTGCTTCCAGAGCTCTGGGCCCACAAACAGTGGGGGATCAAGTGGCTATTACAAGGTCTGTGAGGTCTGAGAGAGTGCACTCACCCCCCATCTCAACCCCCACTGGAAACAGAGTTCTACCTTGACAAAGAGTTAGAAAGTCAAGTGTTTAACTGCAAAGATGAGTAAACATCATAAAAGAACTCAGACTATAGAATCTTACTTTGGTGACAAGGAAGATCAGGCATACAATCAGAGGAGGACAACAGAGTCAAAGCTCCTACATTAAAAGCCTCCCCCAAAAAATATAAATTGATCACAGGTCACAGAAGAGCTCAAAAAGAATTTGAAAATCAAGTAAGAGAAGTAGAGGAAAAATTGGGAAGAGAAATGAGAGTGATGCAAGAAACTCATGAAAAACAAATCAACAAATTGCTAAAGGAGACTCCCCTAAAGTACTGGAGAAAAGAACACCTTTAAAAATAAACTAGCCCAAATGGCAAAAGAAGTCCAAAAAGCCAATGAGGAAAAGAATATTATAAAAAGCAGAATTGACCGAATGGAAAAAGAAGTCCAAAAGCTCATTGAGAAAATAATTCCTTCAAAATTAGAATGGAACAAATGGAAGCTAATGACTTAGTGAGAAATCAAGAAATTATAAAACACAACCAAAAGAATGGAAAAAAATAGAAGACAATGTGAAATATCTCATTGGAAAAACCACAAATCTAGAAAATAGATCCAGGAGACAGAATTGAAAAATTATTGGACAACTGAAAGTCATGATCAAAAAATGAGTCCAGACATCATCTTTCAAGAAATTATAAAAGATAACAAAGATAACTGCTCTGGTATTCTAGGACCAGAGGGTAAAATAGAAATTGAAAGAATCCACTGATCATCTCTGGAAAGAGATCCTAGAAGGAAAACTCCTAAGACTTTTGTAACCAAATTCTAGAGAAAATCAAGGAAAAAATGTTGCAAGTAGCCAGAAAGAAACAATTCAAGTATTGTGGAAATACAATCAGGATAACACAAGATCTAGCAGCTTCTACATTAATGGATAAGAGGGATTGAAATATAATATTCTAGAGATCAGAGCAGCTAGGATTAAAACCAAGAATCACTTACCCAGCAAAATTGACTATAATCCATCAGAGGAAAAAAAATGGACATTCAATGAAATAGAAGACTTTCAAACATTCTTGATGGAAAGACCAGAGCTGAATAGAAAATTGGACTCCCAAATACAAGAATCAAGACTAGCATGAAAAAGTAAACAGGAAAGAAAAACCATGAGAGACTTATTAAAGTTGAACTGTCTACATTCCTACATGGAAAGATGATATTTGTAACTCATGAGACCTTTTTTGGTATTAGGGTAGTCAGAGTGAATAGATAGAAAGACAGACAGACAGACAGACAGACAGACAGACAGATAGATAGATAGATAGATAGATAGATAGATAGATAGATAGATAGATAGATAGGAAGAGAGATGGATGGGGGTGATGGATAAAGGGGGGGCATAGGGTGAGTTGAATATGAATGGATGATATCTAAAACATAAAATTAAGGGATGAGAGAGGAGGCAGAGCTAAGATGGCAGAGTGACAGCAAGTACTCACCTAATCACTAAGACAAACTCTTTCAGACAACTCTAAAAAGAGAATGTGAACAAATTTTAGAGTGGCAGAATATGATAGGAGACAGATTGTGGCAGATTTCCAACCCAGGACATCCTGGAAGGTCAATGGGAAGGATCTGTTGCACAGGGCTGGAGAAACACACAGCACCCAGGCTGAACCAGAGCAGACCCCACCATAGCAAAGCCAAGCAGGAAGCCCCGGGTGGTCTGAATCAGAGGCAGCACTGTGGATTCTCAAACATATCAGCCCAGGATGGGAGTCCAGTGGAAGTGAGCAAGAAAGAAGCATGGTACCCCAGGCAACAGCAACAACCATGCCTGAGACAATCAGCCCAGAGATTAAATGTCTGTAAGTCACCTATTTGAACTTCTGGGAGCCAAGATGGTGGGGTGATCTGTAAACATCTGTAAAAACCCCTCCCCTTGTTGATCTTGAAAAATACAGAGAATATTTCCCCAGGAAAAATCTTGCAACAGTGGGATCAGTTGAAGGGATAAACAGTCTCTTAACCCATGAGGCTAGGGAAATCACAAAGGGAGGTCTCTCTTGCCGTAACTGAAGGAGACCAGTGTAGAACCACCTCAGCGACCTGGGAGGAGATCCTGAGCCCCATAGATGGGGGGGAGCCCATAATTGCCAACACCAGGACCCCAGGTGTGCCTTTAGCACAGCCAGGGGAATTTGGAAGACATTAGCACTAGACACCAACCACTGAGCTTGTCTATGCTCTAGCTCAGGAGAGGAGACCTCTTGTGGCCAGACCACTCCTCCCCGGTAACTCCAGGGGAAACTCAAAAAGACTTCACCTGGCATCTACTTTGGCACACCAGCCAACGCAGCACCAGCTGAAGCATTTTATCTTCTAGTTGAAAGAACCAGAGGCCACAATACATAGAACCTCAAGTTCTAAGCACAAGAACTGTGGGACAGAGTCACTATGCCCTAGAAGCAAAGATCCACTTTAAAAGCCAGGAAAAGGGTGATCATCATGAAGAAGAAGCAAACTAGAAAAGAAAAGACCATAGAATCTTTCTATGGGGACAAGGATCAAAAAACAAATACCAAAGAGGTCAGCATTGAGATTGTCTTCTCATCTGAAACATCAGAAGGAAATATGAACTGGTCTCAAGTCCAAAGATCATTCTTGGAAAAGCTCAAGAAGGATTTTTAAAAGTCAAATTAGAGAAGTAGAAGAAAAACTGGCCAATGATTTTAAAAATATAAAAAAAAAAAGAAATCAAGGAAGAATTTAAAAGGAAAATTGGACAAATGGAAAAGGAGGCACAAAACCTAACTGGGAAAACTGGACAAATGGAAAAGGAAGTACAAAGACTAAATGAAGAAAATAACTCCTTAAAAGGAACAATTGAACAGATGGAAAAGGAGATGCAAAAGTTAACTGAAGAAGGCAATCTATTAAAATTAGAATTGGGTGAGTAGAAGCTAATAACTCTATGAGACATCAAGAAACAGTCAAATAGAATCTAAAGAATGAAAATATATAGAAGAAAATATAAAATATCTCATTGGAAAAATAACTGACCTGGAAAATAGCTCCAGGAGAGAAAAAGCTAAGAATTATTGGTCTACAAGAAAGCCCTGATAAAAAAAAAAAGAGCCTTTACAATATCTTCCAAGAAATCATTAAGGAAAACTGCTCAGAGGTACTAGATCCAGAAGGCAAAACAGTCATTGACAGAACCCACTGATCGCCTCCTGAAAGAGATCCAAACTGAGAACACCAAAGAATATCATTGCCAAATTCCCGAACTATCAAGTGAAGGAGAAAATACTGCAGTCAGCCAGAAAGAAACAATTCAAATATCGAGGAACTACAGTCAGGATCACACAGGACCTTGCAACTTCTACATTAAAAGATTAGAGGGAATGAAATATGATATTCTGTAAGGCAAAGGAGCTGAGACCACAACGAAGATCAATTACCCAACAATATTGAGCATAATATTTCAGGCAAGGAAATGGACATTTGATGAAATAAAGGATTTCCAGACCTTTCTGATGAAGAGGCCAGAGCTTAATAGAAAATTTGGTATTCAAGCACGAGTCTCAAGAGAGGCATAAAAAAGTAAACAAGGGGGAAAACTTGTTATTCAATATGGGCAAACTGTTTACATCCCTATAAAGGAAGATGATACGTATTAATCTTGAGAATTATATATTTATTATGATATTTAAAGGGGATATACACAGAAGAAGTTGGTATAAGTTCAATTAGGTGGTTACCAAAAAAAAAAAAAAATGTGTTTAAGGGTGCAAAGTGATTGTAATGGGAGATGTAAAAAAAAGGAAGCAGAAAAAGTTAAATTACATCACAGGAAGAGGCACAAAAAGATATTACAGTAGAGGGAAAGAGGGAAGGGAAATGAGAACTGTTTGAGATTACTCTCATCTGATTTGGCTGAAGGAGGGAAAAACAAATTCAGGTAAGTGTAGAAATCTAATTAGCTCTATATGCAGTAGGAAAGGAAAGGGGAAAGAAAAGGGAGGAGAGTCTAGAAAGGAGGGAAGAAGTAGTAAGGGAAAAGGGGAGTAAAAGGAAGGGTGGCCAAAAGAAGGGAGGAAAGACTGAGGGAGGCAGTGGACAAAAATTAAAACTATTGTGGAGGGGAAGGGAGAAGGGAAAACTAAAAGCATAAATGGGGGAAAGAGGATGGAGGGAAAGACACAAATAGTAATCATAATTGTGAATGGAATGAACTCTCCCATAAAATGGAGGCAGAGAGCAGAATGGATTATAAACCATAATCCAACAATATATTCTTTGCAAGAAACCACATTTGAAACAGAGAGATACACACAGGGCAAAGGTAAAAGATTGGAGCAGAATGTACTATGCTTCAGCTGAATAATATATTATGATCAGGCAAGATTTATGCCAAGAATGCAGGACTGGTTCAATATTAGGAAAACCATCAGCATTATTGATCATATCAACAACAAAACTAATAGAAACCTTATATTATCTCAATAGATGCAGAAAAAGCTTTTAACAAAATACAATGCCCATTCCTATTGAAAACACTGGAGAACACAGGAATAAAATGGAGCCTTCCATAAAATAATAAGCAGTATCTACCTAAGACCATTACCAATCATTATATGTAATTGGGAAGTAAAACTAGATGCATTTCCAATAACATGAGAGGTGAAACAAGTGTGTCCATTATCACCACGGTCATTCAATATGGTAATAGAAATGTTAGCTTCAGCAATTAGAAAAGAAAAAGAAACTGAAGGAATTAGAATAGGCAAGGAAGAAACTAAGTTATCACTCTTTGCAGATGATATGATGATATACTTAGAGAATCCCAGAGAATCAAGTAAAAAACTACTTGAAATAATAAACAATTTTGGCAAAGATACAGGTTACAAAATAAACCCACATAAATCATCCGCATTTCGATATATTACTAATAAAATCCAACAGAAAAAGAAAGAAAAATTACACTTAAAGCTACAGTAGACACTATAAAATATCTTGGAGTCTACCTGCCAAAACAAATCCAGGTACTATATGAACAATTACAAAACATTTTTTACACAAATAAAGCGAGATCTAAGTAAGTGGAAAAACATCAGTTGCTCATGGGTGGGCCAAACTAATATAATAAAAATGACAATTCCACCTAAATTAATTTACTTATTCAGTGCCATACCAATCAAACTCCTAGATAATTATTTTCTAGAGCTAGAAAAAATAATATCAAAATTCATCTAGAGGAACAAAAGGTCCAAAATATCAAGGGAACTAATGAAAAGAAATGCTAGGAAAGGTGGCCTAGCCCTACCAGATCTCAAATTGTACTATAAAGCAGCAATCATCAAAACCATTTGGTACTGGCTAAAAAATGGAGGGGTAGACCAATGGAATAGGTTAGGTACACAAGACACAGTAGTCAGGTTTGATAACCCCAAGGACCCTACATTCTGGGATCAGAACTCACTGTTTCACAAAAACTGCTAGGAAAACTAAAGAACAATGTAGCAGAAACTGGGCATAGACCAATGTCTGACAATATATACAAGAATAAAGTCCAAATGGACCCATGATCTAGGTATAAAGATTGATACTATAAACAAATTAGAGGAGCAAGGAATAGTGTATTTGTCAGATTTATGGAGAGTGGAGAAATTTTTGACCAAATAGATAGAGAACATTATGAAGTAGAAAATGGAGAATTTTGATTACATTAAATTGAAAAGTTTTTGCACAAATAAACCCAACACAACCAAGATTAGGAGGGAAGCAGAAAAGTGGGAAAGAATTCTTGCAATTAGTTTCTGTGATAAAGGCCACATTTCTAAAATATGTAGGAAACTGAGTCAAATGTACAAGCATACAAGTCATTCCCCAACTGATAAATGGTCAAAGGATATGAGCAGACAGTTTTCAGAGGAAGAAATTAAAGCTATCTATAGTCATATGAAAAAATGCTCTAAATCGCTATTGATTAGAGAGATGCAAATCAAAACAACTCTGAGATACCACTTCAGACTGGCTAACATGACAAAACAGGAAGATGATAAATGTTGGAGAAGATGTGGGAAAATTGGAACACTAATTCATTGTTGGTGGAGCTGTGAGCAGATCCCACCATTCTGGAGACCAATTTGGAACTATGCCCAAAAGGCTACAACAATGTGCATACCCTTTGACCCAGTAGTATCACTTCTAGGACTGTATCCCAAAAAGAGCATAAAGGTGGGAAAGGGTCCCACAGGTACAAAAATATTTCTAGCAGCTCTCTTTGTGGTGGCCAAGAACTGGAAATCAAGGGGATACCCATCAATTGGGGAATGGCTAAACAAGTTGTGGTTATATGAATCTAATGGAATACTATTGTGCTATAAGAAATGATGAACAGGAAGACTCCAGAGAGGCCTGGAAAGACTGATATGAACTGATGCTGAGTGAAAGGAGCAGAACCAGGAGAACTTAGTACACAGCAACAACCACAGTGTGGGAGAAATTTTTCTAGTAGACTTAGTACTTCTTTGCAATGCAAGGACTTAAATAATTCTCAGTGGAATTTTGAGGCAAAATGCCATCCCCATAAAGAGAAAGAACTGTGGAATTGGAATACAGAATGAGGCAGACTATTTTCTCTTGTGTTTTGTTTTGCTTAGGTTTATCTCGTGGTTCCTCCCACTTATTTAATTCTTCCATGCAACATGACTAAGGTGAAAATGTATTTAGTAAGAATGTCTGTGTAGAACCCATGTAAGATTGCATGCCATCTCAGGGAGGGAGGGGGAGGAAGACAGGAAGAAAGGGAGAGGGATGGGGAGAAAATCTAAGATTTATGTAAGTGATTGTAGAAAACTGAAAACAAATAAATTAATTTTTAAAAGTTCAGAAAAAGGAATGAGAGAGAAATGTATTTAGAGAAGGAGAAAGAGAGAGATAAAATACAGTAAATTATCTCACATAAAAGAGGCAAGAAAAAGGTTTTACAATGGAGAGGAAGAGGTGGGTGGTGAGAACAAGTGAGTGAACCTTACTCTCATTAGATTTGGCTTAAGGAGGGAATAATATACACACTGAATTGGGTATCTTAGAAAGTAGGGGGAAGGGGATAAAAGGGACAAGTGAAGAAGGGAGGGCAGATTTGGGGAGAAGGTAATCAGAAGAAAATACTTTAGAAAAGGGACAGAGTCAAAGGAGAAAATAGAATAATTGGGGAGGGCAGGATGGAAGAAAATATAGTCTTTCATAACATGACTATTATGGAGGTGTTTTGCACAAGTATAACTGATAGAGAATTGCTTGCCTTCTCCATAGAGGTGGGTGGGAAGGGAAGAAGGAAAAGAATTCGGAACTCAAAATTTTAAAAACAAATGTTAAAAAAAATTGTTTTTACACGCAACTTGGAAATAAGACATATGGCAGTGGGGTAGAGAAATCTATCTTGCCCTTCAAGAAAGTCAAGGGGAAAGGAACAGGGGATATAATAAAAGGAAGAGCAGACTTGGAGAAACAGTAAACAAAACACATGCTATCTCAGGGTGGGGGAGGGAAAGGATAGGGAGAAAATTTGGAACTCAAAATCTTATGGAAATGAATGTTGATAGCTAAAAATAAATAAATTTAAATCTTAAAAAGAATACAGAAGATGTTGGTCACATTATGTGATCTAGGGAATGTCACTTAGCCTCCCTAACATCTAAATTTCCTCCTGAGTAATATAAGGGAGCTGGACTGGACCATTATGGTCCAATTAAAATAGAAACACATCCCCATGGGATGAATATTGTCTTAGAAAACCACATATAAACATTATCTATGTTGTATTATATTTTAATTTATTTTTATTAAGCATTTCCCAATGACAAAAAAAAAGAGTAAATTATGCCGGATTATCCCTATTCCCTTTTTTGACAGGGTTACTAGAATAGGGAATGTAGTTAATAGAGTTCACCTAGACTGTAGCAAAGCATTTGGCATTTTTCTTCTGGTATGTTTGTGGACAGAATGAACAGATGTGAGCTAGAAAATGGTCCTCCAAGTGGGATTCAGAGCAGGCTTGTTCCAGTTATGTTTACTGATTCTAGTGTTTATTCTACTAGCTAAGTTCTACTAGGGCATCTTTAATGAGTACCCAGACACAGTCCATGAATATTTAACCATACCAGCAGAGCTCATCCCAAGGCCCTGAGCAGTTTATGTGTCTAACAAAAACTGAAGAGATTCAGAGATCAGTTTGAAATTAGGGCATGTGGATGGTCTAGCTCATGTGAGGAGATTATATGGTTCTATTGATTTTCCCAGTCTCTGGTGTCTCCACACCCACCATCAGCAATCTTTTTCTTAGGCAGAAGTTCCCATATTTTCCTTCTTAACTTAGACACAGCACATTCATATTTAATCATTCTACCCTACCTCCTTCCAGCACCCCAAGGGAAGAAGTGGGAGGGAAGGAGGTGAGGGTTACTCAACTTTCCCTTCATTCTGTTGGGGGCTACGGCAGCAGGAGAATTGCTTCTCCAAATCTGTCTGACCATTGATTGAACCTGTAAATAAACTGCAGCTACAGACAGATGTACCAAATTAATGAGTTCGAAGAGATGGGATGCTTTCTAAAGTAAGATACCTATAGATTCTTAAATGAGGGAGAGAGAAAATCTGGGACCTCTCCTGTAATGTCAGTCCACCATGTTCCCACTGGATCTTGACATCTCCATCACTGAACTGGGGATATTAATATTTGCCCTAGACTGGAGAATCTATGTGGTGTGTGATCCAATTGAAGGGAAAATAATGTAGGATTATAGGATTCCTGATGCCTATAGTGCCTTCTAACACATTTCTGCCATTTGAAAGCCTACCCATCCTTTTAGACACAGTTCTATTGCCACTCTTCCAGAAAGTCTTGTCTGATTTCCTCACCTCCAGAGTCCTAGACTCCATTTCTCTATCCAATAAATTATCATAGTCATTTCTTTATCTCTCATGCACATACACTGAAACAGTTTAGACAATCAATCAGAAAAAAAAAACCATTTAATAAACACTTATTGCCAGACCCTGTGCTAGGCACTATGGATAGTGATATTTAGATATATATATATATATATATATATAAATATCTATAAATATATAGATATTTCCTGTCCTCAAATAGCTTACATTCTATCGGAGGAGTCAACATATTCTTAAATGAATGAAAGAATGAAAAATCAAATTTGATAGGCACTTACTATGTACAAAGCATTGCTCAAAGTGCCAGGGATACCCACAGAAAAGCAAGACAGGCCAGGCTCTCACAAAGCTCACTTTCTCACAGGAAGATACATATATAAGTCTGTAAGTCAGACAGATGGGTCCCATGGTCTTTAGAGGTGCAGCAGCAAAGTAAATAGTAATGCATCTTGCATAACATCATTTTTATTCACAAAATCATGTTCAATATTGAACCATCTGACTGTGCCAAATACTTTGGTGATGGGAATTCTCCTTTCTGAGACCTCAATAGTGGTGACTGTATCATCCACCCAAGCATATGCCAAGTTGCATATCCCCAGGAGTCCCTTTCCCAGGATGATGGCTATGGGGGCTGGGCTGGAAGCAGAAGAGTGATAGAGGAGAAGAGGAGGTTGCTGCTGTTGCAAATGAGATAATATGTCTGAAACACTTTGCAAACCTTAAAGATCTATGTAAATGCTAGCTATTGTTATTACTATGTGCATACTAGATACACAATAAACATTTTATCTTTGTATGTATCATACCATACTCTGAGCTGCTGAGGAACAAGGGATTGGTATCATTCACCTTTGTCTCTCACTCAGGGACTAGCCTGTACCAAATTTTAAATGTGAAATTGAATCAGCATTCATGATTCTCTTGCAAAAATTTATGATTTCATAGGTGGATGTAGGTACAGTCCCCCACCCCCACCCCAAGCTGCATTAGACCTATAGTTTTAAGGACATAAAGACCTTGCAAAGTTTGCTTGTTTACCTGAAATCCCTTGTATCAATGGGAAGTCATTGTTTCCAGGAGGTGCAATTAAAATATTTTGCCTCAAAGGACAAAACCAAGATGATGTTGGCAGTGGGGGCAGGGTATATACAAAGGGTGGGAAAAATCTGTTCAGTATTGGGGAAAACTTGAATAGGAGAGTCATGCTTTAGTGTCCCTTCAGACTCTGAGATTCCATACCTCAAAGAGTCCATGATTTCATGGCTCAGATCATAAGCTCTCTGTGACACAAGAGCCAATGAGAATTTTCCAAGACTAAAAAACCAATCCCCTGCACATCCCAGCAGATCATGACAGATGACTTGGTAGGACACTCCTGAACTGGATTTTAGCATCTGAGAATCCAGAATCCCTTCTACCCCTGATGAGAGAATTTTGAAATAGAATCCTAGTGAAATTCCATCATTCTCTAAAATGCAAATACATTCTCTGAAAGGCAGTGCATTAAAGAATCCTCAGCTGTCAGTAAATTAGTAGAGAGGAGGGACCTGATTTAACAGACTAGGAACTAAAGGATAAAACCATTCCAGAGCATGGAGCAATGCCAAGGAGTGCAATCCCAGCATGGGCCATATGTATGGAAAGAAAAGTTGGCTATAAGTGGGTAGTATCAGGATCCTGTTTGCCTAGGGAGAGAAGAAAGGGCAACAGAAGGGGAGCTGTGTGTGAGCTCCTGAAGACTAAAGATTTTTGCCTAGGGCTCTCCCTGACCTTTGTATGGTGAAAGGGCCCAGTAGTCTAATAATTACAAGAGACAGAATGTTAGTAATTATTCTACGCTTGGGTAGTAAATCAAACTTACCAAGATTAAATACTCCCATAGCAGTGCAGTAAATGATACCCTGATTGATAGGGTCAGAATGGGGAAAACTAGGCCATATATCATCTTGCCCACAGAGAAGGCATTGGTGCTGCTTGGAGTCTTTATCCAATACCAACTACAGACAAAATCCTGTGCAAGATTCTTCCTCAGGTTCATAGCTTTTCAAACTGGAAGAAGACTTAGAGATCATGAACACAGATGCCATTTACTTGGTAGAGGATGAAAATAAGTCCAAGAAAGGGAAAGTAACTTGCCCAAGGATGCACAAAAGGTAAAGGCAGGGCTTTCATCCCAAATTGAGTAGGAGAGGCAGAATTTTATTTCATTTCAGAGTCAAAATGCCCCTAGCCCTCAAAGCACTTAAAATCTATGAGGAAAGATAAGTCATAGTTATAGGTATATGGCTCCAGTGCAAAATATAACAAGATTAAGGGGTATTGGAATAGGGCAAATAAGGTAGTATGACAGTTTAGTGGAGAGAGACCACTGCTGAATGGATGAAGGAAATTGAATTGGTCTTTGAACAGTGAGCAGGTTTTCACCAATGGAGATGGGAAAGAAAGGGGTAGCTTGAGCAAGGGATGAATGTCCAGGTATAAAAAGGGATATAAGAAAGCATAGAAGTAGAAAAATGGGAGATGTGTTTAGTAGAATAAATAGTTTGGTTAGGCTGAAGTATAAGTCAGGCAAAGGGGAATTGTGTAGAGTAGGAAGGAGGTGTCAAGCACAGGGCTCCCAACATTGCCAACAGCAAAACACTGAGAAATACCATGTATTATGAGTTTTATAAGTCAACATCTGGCCCTTAGGGATCCTTATGTAAAATTTATATAAACAAGTGGCCCTTGTTTCTATGTTAATTTGACACCAGTGAAGTAGAGTATAGACAGATTGTGGAGACCCTAAAATACTGAGCTGACAAATTTGGACTTCATCCCATAAGCAATTGCTGACCTTAGAGAAAGGGATTTTGAGTAAGGAACCAACATAAAGAGTGTGGAGTAGTGGTAAGGGCCTTGAATCAGGAGATAAATTCAGATCCTTGTTTTCCCAATCACTAGCTATGAGAGCTTATACAAATCATTTACCCTGGCAGAACCTCAGTTTCTTCATCTGCGAATGGAAGGTCTAGTATACCTAAGTTGTTTTCCTCAGATGTCTTCTGTTTCCTAGACTGAAGTTATTATAAATGCTAAGGTCTGTTTAATAAATGTTACATAAAGTATTTTGTACTTCTCAAAGGAAAGGTAATATATCAATGTAAAATGATACCAAGATAAAAATAGTATTGAGAAAGAAAGCCAGCTGAGAATTCTGACATTCCAATTTATTAATAATTACCTCCAATAGGGACTAAGTTTCAAATAAAAGCCACTTCTCATTAGTCAGCATCTGTATAAAGGCATTTTGTTGTATTGGAATGAACCCTAACATTGTGGTCAGCTGGTCTCAGCTTAGAATCTGTCTCTGCTACTAATAGCTAACATTTATGTAGCACTTTAAGGTTTGCAAAGTGGTTTATATAATTATTTCTAAGAATGTCATTTTCCCACATTCTAGGCCTCAGTTTCCCAATCAGTAAAATAAGTATGTCAAACTAGGTGATGATCTCTAATGGTTCCTTTCCACTAAAATGTTTTCTATTGCCACTAATACCTCTTCTAGATCTAATTGTCTGTGTTCAAAAGGCCCTTTGAGCTCTGGCATTCTAAAGTCTACCTTTCTGGTAGAGGTTAGATATGTGAATATGGTCCCTTTTCACTCTGAGATTATGTAAATTTGTGATTCTATTTTTAGGCTTATTGGCGAGTCTCTAAAATGTTAACTTCATCATTTTCTCCTTAAGCAGCCTCACTATTAATGCCATGTGGTCACTTTTGCTTTATTCATGAGCAATGTTAATGATTAGGCCTATACAACAAATTGCTTGTTTGTCAGTTTGGGAATTGTTCAGACCCTTCCTCTCTCCTTTTTTCTGTCCCCTGCTTTCATGTCGTATCTTTAGCACAAGATGGAATGGATGGGATAAACCAAGGTGGTGGGGTATGCTAGCACACTTAATACGTGGGATCTCTTAGCTTTAGAATGTCATCCGGAGGTTAGATAGCGAATGAGAGACGGTGGAACTCAAAAATCAATCAAGGAAGGTGAGACAAAATACATAGTCAGTGAGCATTTATTAATTACATGCTAGGTTCCAGGTACTTTGCTAGGCTCTAGGGAATACAAAGACAAAAGTGAATCTACCCTAAAGAACTCACATTTAGGCATGTGAAAATATTACTAATGATACAAGGCAACACAGGATGAGCTGAAAATCTGTTAGAGATAGTAAGTTCTATTGGGCTCAGGAGGAACTATAAAATTTTAGAGCTGGACTTAGAATGGCTGAATTAGAAAAGACTTCAGAACCCATCAGTTTCCACCTCTTCTTGAATAGGAATCTCCTCTACATTATTCTTTCAAAGTACTAAACTCAAACTTCCAAGGAGAGAAAACACTCTACCTCCTGAGACATTTCATTCCACTTTTAGATAACTCTAATTATTAGTAAATTATGTTTCCTAGTTCTTCCCTCTAGAGTTAAGAACAAGAGAATTCATCTCCCACAAGACAGTCTTTCAAATACTTAAAAGAGAACTATCATACTCCCCAATGTCTTCTCCAGGCACAAAAACCTCAGTTCTGTTAACCAGTCCCCTCCTTTCTGTAAAATACAAGTCACCTTGTTAATATTCTTAATATAGTACTGTGGATATAGTCTGATCTTATATGGAAGGGACCTTGGAACAAAGGATGCTGGAGCTGAAAGGGATTTCAGAACATGGGATACTAGAGCTGGAAGGGACTTTGGAACATGGGATGCTAGAGCTGGAAGGACATTAGAGCTCTGAATCTAGAATGTTTGGTCTGACTAAGCTCTAAATGTTATTGAGTACCACCCCTCAATTTACACTTTAAGCCAGGCTGTTCAGGGGAGGTTTGGTAGGGGAAGTGAGGGTTGATCTCTATCTAGAGAATAGATAAAATTGAGGAGAACTGGTATTCTAAGCTTTGGGTTGGCAGGGCGTTCAAATGGTAGCACTATGGGCAAGAGTGATGGAGTAAGATTAGGAAAATAAATGAGTAAAGCATCTAGTCTGGAGTATTATCGTGAGGTCTACAGATTCCTAAGGTGTCCATGAATACATTTCAGGAAGCTGGTGAACTTATATGGGGAAAAAATGCATCTTTATTTTCACTAATTACTAACTCAAATTTAGCATTTTCTTAAGTTTTTAATTTTAAAAAATAAAACTTGATTTTTAAGAAGGGGTTTATAGCCCTTATCAGAATTTCAATGAGGTCCAAGACACAAGAAATATTAAGAGATTAGAATATGTGAAAGGGTATAGTGGGTGATAAAGCTGGAAAGGTAAATTGGCACCAGATTGTGGAGGCTCTTGAATGACAAGCTATGTGATTTGGATTTAATGGTGTTGAGAAAGAGATCTGGAGGCCTTGAAATCAGTAGAACTTGGTTCTTCTAATCCGTGATTTGCCAATCACTGTGTGATGACCTTGGACAAGGCATTTCCTCTCTTTGGGCCTTAATTTCTCATTCATTGAACAAAGAGGTTGAATTTGATCATCAGTAAGAAGTCTTCCAGTTCTCCAGATCTGATTCCTATGACATAATTATTCACAGCTGGTAGAAGGTTCTGATGGAAGATGGCAACCAAATAACATTTCTGTATTGCTGCATTATCACCTATTTATCCCTGTTTTCTTTGTCCTCCCTGATCATGGGTACTTGTGAGTTGCTTCATTTCAGCTCCTCTCTCTCTGAGGTAGTTAATCATTTTTCAATGCTATACTTCTGGGTTGTTGAGCTGTATCCAATTTTGGAGTCTGACACTTTGGAAGGCCTTGCTGTGTTCCTCTATGCTGTGGAGGAAACAGTGGGATACCCTTAATCGTCAGAACTCAGAAATTGGAAACAGCTCCAACAGCCCAAGAGTAACCATGTGGCTGGATCGAAAGACGCAAGGAAATACTTAGAGAAATAGGGCTTCATTTTGTTCTGTAAGGCATCAAAGATATTTTTTCCAACTTTGGATAACTGGAGAAGTGCTTGAAGGGATTTATTTTCTTTAGGTATTATTTTTTCTTTAATGAGAAACTTATATTCACACTCAAATATACAGGCTAAATTCTGTTACTTGGTTATTTAATCAACTGTAGCTCGACTAACTGGCACTTCTCAGCCTCTCTGGTACAATTGATAATTGTTCATAATGATGACCCTGAGGCGATTCAAGATTTTGAAATGCCTTCTCAATCATCAAAGAAAGATTCAATTACATTTGGTGTCATTTGGTGCCAAGTATACTTTATTACATTCCAATTCTTTGAAAATTGACCATCTGCGTATGGTGTGGTGGCAAGCATAAGTCAGAAGACCTAGCTTCAAGTTTTTGTTCTGCCACATATCAACTGGATTATCTTTAAATAAGTCACTTTAGGCCTCTGTTTTCTAATATGTAAAACTAGAGTCATCATCTCTGCCAAATGCGATTGGTTCTTAGGATGGTCGAATGAAATTATGTTAATATATATGTCAGGTATATAGAGTGCTTTGCAAGCTTTTGTTTTTGCTTCTTATTAGCAAAAACTGTAAATGTAAACTATTGCAACTAGTATGTTTATAGTTCCAGATTTAAAGGATTTAGAATTAGATCTCCAAGGTCATTTAGCTCAGCTACTTCAATTTATATTCTTTTAAAATATTTAATAAATAATGATAAACAATTTACTGAAATAATTATGGCAATTGTAATTAATAATTGCCCTGCTAATTAACTATGACACTCCACTTCTGATGCATAAAAATGCATAGTTAAATGACTAGTTGGAATAAAATAGTGATGACTTTTAGTTCAAAAGCATTTTCAGGCTTATAGAGCACTAGCTTCCTAGCATTGTAACATAAGTGGAATAGAAGCATTATTTGAATTTGTGACATATAAAAATTTTGAGAAATTATTTCTGGCTAGTTAATCACTTTATTGATCATGCTAGCATATAATTTCTAAAAGGGGTCAGCAACACTCTGGAATGCAAAAGACCCCTCATGCAACCCATTCAACGCTTATATGCCCTTGAATAGTGTGACAATCAACTCTGATTGGTTAATAATTAATGAGAATGAATATTATAATGAGAGGGGAACCTATTCTAATGAGGGACTGGGGAATGTGTCTTTGATTATGTCATTTATTTCCAAATCACACTCAGCCTTAGACAATCTAGACAAAGGATCTACAATACCGTCACCACCTCTCCCCAGACCTGCCTGAATGGAACACAATGGGCCAGGAATTCACCTTAGACTAAATTATTTACAAAGTTTTCTAGTTGGGTGGAGGAACAACTCCACCTAGATAAAATAGTCTACCTGAGGTAAATTTTGGGGGAAAGTCAGGGATCTCCCTAATAATTTGTTACTTAGCTATCACTCCTCCCAAATTGTAAAGATGTCATAGATAACTAGAGATGATTATGCTTAGATAGAAAGAGAGAGAGACAGAGAGAGATGGACAAACAGACACTGATATAGATGAGCTCCTGGAATATGGAAAAAATGCTGCTACTTTATTTGAAGCTAACAAGAAGAAATTTTCCTGATATAGGAATTTCTCCGTGTTTCTTTCCAAGTATAATAATCAGGAAAGTAACTAGAAAGATATTTGCATAAGCTTCCCTTGGGTATCCAGTGTCCTCTGAAAGTGCTTGGTACTATCCTTTAGGACACTGGGTCAGTGTTCCAGTAAAGCTTGAATCTGTAATGAGAAAGATTTGCAGTTATATTCCTATATACAATTCTAATATGATACTTGTTCTGAAGCTGTACCTACCATATCAGAGAACCCAGCCAGAGTCTATCATTATTATTTTTTAAATTTGTGTCTTTTTTCAAACTCTAAGCTGCTTAATGGACTCTCTCTGTATCCACCTCAGTGTATTAAAAGAGCTTTCCCTTTTTACCATCAAAATCATTTGTATTTTTGTCAGAATTTTTGTCGTGACAGTATCCAATAGTTCTATAGATGAGAATGAATATAGAAGAGGGAGGTAGGGAAGGAGGGAAGGAAGAAAGAAAGGAAAATAAGATGGATGGAAGGAAGGAAGGAAGGAAGGAAGGAAGGAAGGAAGGAAGGAAGGAAGGAAAAGTGTTATCATTGATGTGGATACACCCATAAAGTTTTCAGTTTGTGATATATTTTTGCGCCATTTTTTTCTGGGTTAGAAAAAACTCTTTACTCGTGACTGCATTTATTGTATTTTGACTTTACAGTGTGACCTTGGGCAGATCCCATAAGCTCTCTGTGCTCCCATTTATTGGGAGCACCAACATATGGGAACAATCCCTTCCTTTGCTGTAGTCTGAGCTCTGTAAATATGAGTAGGGTTTGGAGACCCTCTGGGAATGCATTTTTAAACTGAGACTTCAACACAGACTTCTCTGGATCAGGGCCACTTTCTGCTGTTTCTGGGGTGTATGAGCAGGAAGTTCAAAAGGTAGAAGAGAGGGTAAGAGAGGGAGATCAGGACTGAGAAAGAAAATAGAGATGTCTGAGCTAAAAGGGATCTTGGATCATAGTTTACAGCGGAAGAGCTGAAATGGACTTCAGAAGCTAGAACACAACATTAAAGATAAAAGGAGCCTTAGAGATGCTCAAACCCAGTCGTATCATTTCACACATGAGGCCAAGAGAACTCAAGTGTTTTTTCCTGCACAGGTCGGATCCACACAAGTGGGCACAGCCAGGGTTTAAACTCAAGTTTTCTGATTACAAATCCAGTTCTTTTTAAGTAAAATATTGATAGAACACAATTTATACATGAAGCCATTATGGAGCTCTAACTTCAGGATCTCCACAAAATTCTGAAAGCATCTTTTTTAAAAAGCTATGAGGTCCTTCTGCATTTTCTTGATGGTTTTATTTTAAATTTGTCAAGTAATATTACTGGACAGATTATTGCTGTCAATCTTGAAATACCCATAGATAACTGGGAGTCACCTGGAAAGAATGATAGCTAAGTAATAGGTCCATCCCAACTCACTTCCTTTCCTTTATTTCCCCCAACCAGTCCCTGGAGGACCAAGGCATTTGGACGGCACAAATCCATGTAGAACTTATTCAATTGAATCCCTTTTTTTCATGAGGAAAAACATTTAATTCCTCTCCAAAATGAATATTTGATGACTTAATTTTTTCCCTTGCAAATAAGGCATTGAGAAGGAAGTAGCCTGTACCAGCAATGACCTCAGCATACACAGGAGGACCTGCACTACAGGTTTTTAGATCTGCTTTTCTAAAAAGAAAGCAACTTTTGAGGGGTAAACATTCTACTTTAGTCAACACATATATCATTCACTTAGTTCAGGGGGGAAAGTCAGCACCCTGGACTTCAGAGAAAATACAAACAGAAATTATAAGCAGAAATTACAGAGAAACCCACAGACGGGGCTTCCAACTGTCTGACCATGACAATACATACACCATTACCAGAGAGAGAACCAACATCTGGGTTTTCAAAGTCAGTGCGGGGTAGGGGGTGGTGTGTGGGGAGGTGGTCCTTAGAGACCACCCAGAGTTTCATTTGGCACATCTAACCTTCTTCTGAAAAATAAGCCCCAAAGCAAAAGCTTACCTCGGAGTGTATGTACTCTTTTCAGGGCTGGAGGGTAGGGCCCTTGACCCAGTGCCTCATCAGAAATTAACAGAAGGTATCTGAGGCCTATTAATGGGTAGGTAAGATCTTTCACTCTACCCCCATCCCCACCATTAACCTTACATTTACATTACAAAACCCTATAATACTGGATAAAGCATTAGATTTGGAATCAGGAGTCCTTGGTTTGGGTCCTTGTTCCCCCTTACTAACTCTATAAACTTGGGTAAGTCACTTCAGATCTCTGCCCCAGTTTAGTCATTGGAAAAAATGGTTCTAATAAAACTCACTCTTCCTGCTTCACAGTGCTGAGGGTGCATGACAGGATGATTGCAAAGGCCTTTGTAATAGTAAAGGCTACCGTAAATAAGAGTTTTTCTTCTCATTGTTGTTACACAGCATCAGTCTCTAAAACTTCATCCTTGAATCCAAATAACAAGGAGAAGTAGACAGAGTATTAAGTTCTAAGTCGTGAAGGCTTGAGTTCAAATCCAGTTGAAGACATTTACCAATTTAGTGTCCCTGAGTAAGTCACTTCAGTTCCCTGGGCCTCAAGTTTCATCTGTAAAATGAGTAGGGGTGAACTCACTGGCCTCTAAAGACCCTTCCAGATGTCAGTTTATGACTCTGTGGACTTTTAACAGTGGGGTCTCAGAGTCAATGCAGGTGTAGTCTTAGCTCTTTAAAGTTCTTCCATACTGGAAAGGCTTTAAGGATTGGCCAAGCGATGGAGTATGTCTTTTACTTGAAGACCAGCCTAGCTAAGGGTAGGGAGGCTTAGCAGCAGAAGACTTGGCCTTTGGGAAATGGATTTTATTTAGCAACAGCAACTCTTTGAACTATCTGCTCAACAGTGGAGGAATTTTAATCTGCTTTAGTTGAGGGGGCACCCATATCTGATGAAATTGTAGATCACCTAAGTATTGAAGTAGGTGTGTTAGCATTATTATCAACTTCATGGGTCACATGGTAGAGTGATGAGGGTACTGGGGCTGAGATCAAGAAACATTTGGGTTCAAATACTGTCTCTAATACTTACTAGCTGTGTGACATGGGCAAATAAGTGGAACTCTCTCAGCCTCAGTTTTACCATCTGCAAAATGGTGATGATGCCTATAGTATGTACTTCACAATCTTATCTGAGGTTGAAGTGGGTTTGCTTGGCAAACTTCATAAGCCTATGTAAATATCAGCTATGGCTTTTTCTTATCATGCCAGGTTTCATACGGCAGCATGATTTTACTGAGAAGTTACATTTTTTCTTTTACTTTCTTCTCCTCTAAGCCCGACTGCCATCTTCACCTTCACCTCCGATGGGCAGACAATCCATATGTATCAGGCACTGTGCATACCAAGGACACAGCACCCGGTCTAATCATGGGAGCAGGTAAGCAACTGAAGGGCCCTTTCCAGCTTCCCCTCCTTCCTCATCACCTTTTTTTTCATATCTGTCTCTCCCTTCTTCCTTTCCTCCCTCCCTCCCTCCCTTCTTTCCTTCCTTCCTTCCTTCCTTCCTTCCTTCCTTCCTTCCTTCCTTCCTTCCTTCCTTCCTTCCTTCCTTCCTTCCTTCCTTCCTTCCTTCCTTCCTTCCTTCCTTCCTTCCTTCCTCCCTCCCTCCCTCCCTCCCTCCCTCTCTCTCTCTCTCTCTCTCTCTCTCTCTCTCTCTCTCTCTCTCTCTCTCTCTCTCTCTCTCTCTCTCTCTTCTTCTCTCCCTCCAGCATGACAGGAATTTAGATCTTCTCATCATATTTGTCACCAGGATAAGCTGAGAGGTTCCCAGTCAGGGACTGCAATTGCCAGTGGAGAAATCTGGAGGCAGGGTGTCAACCAGCAAATGAAAAGACTTCAGCTTTAAGCTTGATTCACTGAGGTGCTTTTGGATGCCAGAATAGGATTAATATCTGTCCCTCAGTGGTCAGGAAATGAGATTCTCTACTGCAAATTCAATAAAAAAAAAACAAGTCATGAAGATATCAGTAAGAAAGGAACAAGGCACAAAATATACAAGGGGGAAAAGAAAGGGAAGGATAGCAGTTGCTCACATCTCTATGTCATTTCAAAGCTGCCTCACAGTGACTCTGGGAAGCAGCTCATTTGAGTACAATGATCTCTACTTTACAAGGAGGAAGCTTAAGGCCAGAAACTTAGTGACTTGACTGGACTTGGTGTCAAGAAAACTTGAATTCAGATCCTACTTCGGTCAGGTTAAGTGACTCCTTCTTGGAGCATATAGAGCACTTAGTTCTGCATCATTTTAATGCACTCCTCAATAATATTGTGTATTATAGCTGTCTATGTATGTATCAGATCCATCCCTAGAATGTTACCTCTGTGAACCTTATCTCAGTTTTGTTTCCCCTCTAGTGCCTAGCAACGTTGCCCTCCACTTAGTAGGTACTTAAGAAACATTTGTTGAGTTGGGTTAACTTGCTTCTAAATTCCCTTCTAGCTCAATTCTTTTTATGATTCTGTGGTTGCTTATAATGCCTTGAGCTATTTCAGGAAACTGCAAATGCCAGACACCTTCTAAAAAACAATCCATAATTGCCATGGTGACTTCTCTCTATTGCCAATTATTACAGAACATGAATGTGCCCAAAGTACCTTTTGTTTAAGGGATAGGCATACCTGTACCTTCCCTATAAAAGTTCTGTACTCATCTTCCTGGTAGTGTACCTAAAATTTCCTTTCTTTTTCTATAGTCATACCCCATATAGCCTTGCCTCCATGATGCTTGGAACAGTATCATTAATACAGTCCTCATATGTAGAAACCTAGAACTGGCAGTAACCTTAGAGATCATTTCAATCAAACCCATCAGAGATGATCTTTGCTTGTTTAGAGTTCAAAGAAACACACACAGGTAGACATAAATGTTTAGAACTGGGAAGATTCTAAGAACATGGACTGTCAGAGCTTAGAATACTCAGTAGAATGTCAGAGCTAGAAGGGGTCTTAGAAAATAGAACTTAAAATATTATAGCCAAGAGGGGTCTTAGAATATAGAATGCTGTAGCTGGAAGGAACTTTACAAAATAGAGTATCAGAGATAGAAGTCTTTGAAAATAATAAATAATAATCATAGCTGGCATTTACATAATGCTTACTATGTGCCACACACTGCGCTAAACAAGTACTTTTCAAATATTATCTAATTTGATCCTCACAGCAACCCTGGGAGATAAGGGCTATTATTATCGTCATTTTTACAGTTGAGGAAACTGAGGCAAATGGAAGTTAAGTGACATGCTGAGAGTCACACAGGAACAGCTGATAGAGCACCAGGCATAGAGTCAAGAAGACCTGAGTTCAAATATGACACTTACTAGCTATGTGACCCTGGGCAAGTCACTTAATCCTGTTTGCCTCAGTTTCCTCATCTGTAAAATTAGATGAAGAAGGAAACCACTCCAGTATTTTTGCCAAGAAAACTCCAAATGGGGTTCTAAAGAATCAAACATGACTTAAACAACTGAACCACTACCATAATGACATAGATAATAAGTGTCTAAGGCTAAATTTGAAATTAGGTCTTTCTGACTGTACACCCAGCACTCTATCCACTGTTCCAATTAGCTGCCCCATGGCACATGGGATGTAGAACATCAGAATTAAAAGAGAATTGAGAATTATAGGATCACAGACTGTAAGTTAGGGAACTTCAAGGTCATCTGGTTCCCCTCCTCCTTAGTTTAGAGATGGAGAATCCCAAGAAGGAAAAGGAATTTTTTTCCCAAAGTAACAAGTTCTCTAGTTTGCAGGCCAGTGTCCTTCCTATTATATCACAGTACATCAAGTTCTTCTTTAAAAACAAAAGCGAATGAGTCATTGCTTTGTCTCTTCTGGTGAATCATGACAACTCAGGAACAAGGGGAATACTGATAGAAATGTGGGTGAATGAGAATTTTAAACCCTTAGCAGTCATTCTTAAAGAACCAGGGACCTCATGACCCATCCAAATGCTTTTGTCTTCATATTTAAGAAAACAGTGCTTTGTAACCACTTGGAAATAGAAAAGAGATCAGATAAAGTAAGGTCATGTAATCCTGGCCGTAGAGATTGGCTGTACCACACATCACAACCTGGGACTGAGTCACCTCCATGACATAGGACCCTTATGTGTCTCTAGGTGACAATGCCCCTCACCCACCTAACTTACAGACACAGAAAAATTGCACGGATATAGAGAAAGCTTATGATTCTGATGCAATTCAGAAATTGGAATCTGCTGAATTCTATCCGTGAAAATGCCCATCTTCACCTGGAATTCAAGGCTCTCTTTGATCTGAAGCTTTACTATGCCAGCTTGAGGAGATGCTGTAATAGAGAGGAAAGAATGCCCACCATGTCTTCCATATAAAGAAATACAAAACCTAGTTCCTGTTCTCAAGGCAACAACAGCATGTGGTGACTTGGATTCAGCTCTTGGGTCTGTTACTTTCTATTGGTATAATCATAAGGAAATCAATTATAATCTTTGAGCCTCAGTTTCCTCATCCATAAAATGAGGGTAATAAGATTGGTACTATCCACATCACAGGAAATTGAGGCTTGGGAAAGTGATGGGGCTTGTCCAAAGTTATACCTCTGGGTCAGAATTCAAATCCAAGACTTCTGATTTCTAATACCAATGTATTTCCTACTGTGGAATGGGGCTACCTTGAAAAGTAAGCTATTAGGTCTTATATTGTTTCTTCTACAATATCCTAGATATAGGAGGCATTCTACAATATCTGTTAGCATTGGCAAATTACTGTTGTTTAAAAGATAGGTCCTAGACTTGTAATTTCATGAGTATAGGGAACTGTTTGGTGAGGGAACTGTCTCTACCAAGTAAAGATGACATCTTTTCTGTAATTTTTGTTCTTATGGCGTTGTGTAGAGACAGTGTATGTCAGGGAATATTTGAACCCAGGTCTCCTTAGCTTTTAGTCAACTCTCAATTTCCCCTGGAAACCATTTAGTCCGATCCTTTCATCTTATAGATGAGGAAACTGAAGCACAGTGAGATTAAGTGACTTCCCTATTGTCGTACATATAGTAAGTAAGCTTCTCGTCTCAGTCTCCTTAGACTCTGCTAGATCTGACAATTGATTTACATTAATTAGAAACCTTAGTCTTCTTAGGCAAAACTAGCTAACGAACCATCTGTTAAAAACTTGTCATGTACTTGCCCTTTGGGGTTCCCTCTGATACATCCGTGAAAAGATCACAGGACCAGGAGTTCAAAGGGCTTGATTATTAAAAAGTATGCTGGTCTGGTCACACACTACCTATGTGACTTGCCCTCTGTATCTTAAGTATCTAAGAGCGGAAAGAACCTCAGAGTGGTCTAATCCACTCGTTTTTATAGGTATCTTAAGTGTCTAAGACTGGAAGGAAGCTCAGAGTAGTCCAATCCACTCATTTTATAGGTGAAGAAACTGAGGCCCTGAGTAGTGGTGAGGGGGAGTAGGGACTTAACCAGGGTGACATCAACAAGAATTGCAAGAGATAGAATTTGAATCCAGAGCCTCTACTACTTACTAGCTGTGTGTGCCTGGAAAAGTCTTTTTTCCTCTCTGAGCCTCTGTTTCCTCATCTGTAAAATAAAGGAGATAGTCTCGATGGCCTCTAAGCTCCTTTCGGTCTATAAGTCAGTAGCTCCATGAACCTGAGGCATGAGCCAGTTGTCATCCCAGAGAATTGCTAAGGTCCTTATTAGCTAGGTCTACCATGCCATGCTTCTGTCGTTTCTAGGTAACCATAATCCTGTTTCATCATATAATAAACTGATATTATGAGTGAGTTTAGGAAGGGAGGGAGAATGAGATAAAGTCAAGCAAAGGAATCAGTAAAGTAAGCCTTTTCCTGGGTCTGTAGAGTAGGAAGGGTTCTTTGAAATCATATATCCTATCTCTAGGATAGGTGGCAAGGGGAAAATGGAAGGAAAAAAAGAGGGGAAGAAATTTACATGAGAACTTTGATACATGTTTAAAAGGGGTAACAGTTTCTTATGAAATCATCTTTAAAAAAAATTATACTGTTATGGAAATGTTTGTTTTTATCCCATAAATTTAATTTTTTTTAAAAAAAAAGAAATCATATAGCCCAAACCCTTCCTTTTAGAATGAGGAAACTGAGGCACAGAGACACAGGAAACCACTCAGTAAGCAAACAGACTACTTATGAAAACTCCTTACAATTCATCAGCTAGGTGACACATATATTAAGTACAACTACAAAGTGTATTAAATATGACCACAAAGCTCTGAATTTTCCCACCTCTTTACACAAAGTGCTACATTTTAGACAGAACTCACTTTGTGTAAGGACTAAAAGATCCTGAATTTTAAATAAGGTTTTGAATGGCAAGCTGATGTGGAAACTACATATTATTCACCAAAATACCAAAGCAAGATTTGAATATTTCCATTACTTGAAATCCAAGTGTTTGAAATTATGAAAAGACCATTTCAGTCATCTTAGCGAGCAATAATAGTTGTTGAGATTCATCATGTAACTTGTGGAGGAAAAAAAATCTTGTTAATCATTTTTAACCAAAATCTTGTTTCTAAATAGTTCGGCCACCCTCCTCAAAGACCCATGACAGGATTTTCACATTTACTTCTTACATTTTAACCTTTGCAGAAAGCTTTATCCTTCTATGAACATAATCATGTGCTATAGATCAAATGGTATGTAAATTTGTTTTATTTTCATAGTTCAACCAATGAAGGACTTTTCTCTGAAAATATTCAAAGGTAGGGGGCAGTTTGGTGTAGTGGGCAGAACTCTGGGTCTGAGTCTGGAGGCAGATTATAGTCCTGGCTCTGCTATGGGCTCCTTAGCCTGGGTTTTAGGGCTTTCCAAAAATCTAGCGCCTCCATATACATTGATGTTCAATTGTAATAGTCCTGTTTAACTCTTCAAGACCCCATTTGGAGTTTTCTTGGCAAAAATACTGGAGTGGTTTGCCATTTCCTTCTCCAACTCAATTTACAGATGAGGAAACTGAGGCAAACAGGTAAAGTGACTTGCCCAGGGTCACACAGCTGCTAAGTGCCTGAGGCCAGATTTGAACTCATGAAGATGAGTCTTTCTGACTCCAGGCCTAGCACTCTATGTCTTGTGCTACCCAGTTGCCTGTATAGCTGTTAGAAAGTGCACCTTTCAGTATTAGTTATGAAGGTAATTTTTATTGAGGTAGTCCAAAGGATGAGCACTCCTGGCCAAATGTGGACTCTGCTCCTCTTCAGGAAGAGAGAGCACTGAGTACAGAAGCAAGAAGACCTTTAAGCAATTAGCTTGGCACGGTTCCTCCCTTCACATATCAGAATGGTCCAGCTTCTTCCAGATTACAAGCTTCCTTATACTCCCCTCCTATGCCTCCCCTTGATATGTGTAAGCATGTAACCCCCACCTCACCATACATCCTATGTTCAAAAATGGCAGCAATCTCCATCTTTAAGGTGTGTCAGTTAATATTAATGAAGCTTATTAAACATGCACAGTTGCATTTTGTCCTAGTTAGCCCTGATTGGTTTAAGCCGCTTTGGCCTGTATCTTGATTTTGAGGTAGAACTTGAATTTGATTTGACCGCAGGGATCTGCAAGGATACGGTTTCTTTGTGTTAGAAACACCTACAGGTGTTGAACCCACAGTTGTGGAGACTTAACCCTTGTCTAACTCTCACATAGCCAACCTTATTCCATGCTACTTTCCTTCAGAAACACTACATTCTAGTTAAACCAGACTACCAGTCAAGCACTAAATTCAATTTTCCATCTGCTGCCTCCCCCACACATTTATCAAGCTCACCTCACATCTGGACCACTCTTCCTCTTCATTCTCATCTCTGCCTCTAAGAATCTCTGTCCTTTTCCAGAGTACAGCTCAGGTATTCCCTGCTTGAAGAATTCCTGAATTTTCTCTCATTAATATTGGATCAATCCTCAGTTTTCCTAGTGTTATACTTATTTATGTCTGCTAAAACCTAGAAGTTTAGTATTAGTTTCTGAAGGACAGAAATTTTCTTATTTTTTTCTTTGCAGTTCTATCTTTTTTTTATTCTCCTTTCAGTACATACAATGGACCAAAGAGCAAATTCTCTTTCAAAAATGACATAATCTTATTGTGAAAACTAACCCTAGGGCCTCACATATTGCCTTGCACATTTTGGAGAAGAGCTATGATTTTACTACCATAGGAATTTTCCAGTGATATCCTTTCTTTCAATCAGTTGGCATTATCTATATAGTCTTTGAGAGTTGCCTGGGGTACTAAGAAGTTAAATGATTTGTCCAAGATCACTGCCGGTTTGTATCAAAAACAGGTCTTAATCCCAGATGTTACTGATTCCAAAGTACTCCCTACTGTTTTGCATATAGTAAGTGCTTAATAAATGTATGTTGACTTGAAATGCGGAACTAGCTTATAAATTCCCATATATAATCTATATTAAATTGCTTGCCTTTTCAAGGAGTGGGGAAGAGAGGGAGGGAGAAAATTTGGAACTCAAAATTTAAAAAAAAGTTAGAAATTTTTATTTACATGTAATTGGAAAAAATAAAAATAAAATCATAGAAAAAATAAAGGAAGAGACAGCATGGATAAAAAAAGAACTTGCTCAAGACCTTTGGGGAAGTAAACAATTGATCATTCTGGGTCCGTTTTCTTTTGTGTAAAATGGGGCATTTGGACAAGTGGATAATAATAGTTTACATTTATAGAATTCTTTCTAATTCACATAAATAACCTCTGAGATAGGTAAAGGATTTTTATCACTTCCATATTGCAGATGAAAAAACTGAGGCTGGCCAAAGTTAAGTTACTGCTCAAGATCACTCAGAAATAGTCAGTGAAGTGACAGAGAAAAGGATGTGAAACCAAATCTTCTGACTCCAGGTCCACAGCTCTTGCCACACTACTCTGGCTCTCCCAGTTTGGGTCCCAGCTCCCACACTGCTTCTCAGTGTGACTCCCTGCTTGGAGATGGTTTTCATTCAGTGTCTGGCCTCCTTCTGGCCTGGTAAATCAAACACAGAGAGCCTAGTGCCCACTTGCACACATCTAGGTTGTTAATTAAGGCTACCTTGAATGCTCTGGTTGCATGCAAAATGGTTCAATTGGCACTTAACATTCTGAGGGTCAGCCTGTACTGGGTTTGTATTACAATGTCTGCTCCTCTGCAGTGTGGGGAGATTGTTATGATTACTGTGGTGTAAGATGCAGGGATGCTGGCTCCAGGGATTGCAGAGAAAGCTTTTCCTCAGTTTAGGGCATGTGGTTTTTGTCCCTTGAGTTTTCTCTATTTAACCTGGCTTATTCAATTATGGGGTTGCTAGAGTCCACCCTCCCCCACAGGACCGAGTCCTCTAAGGATAAGTATAGAGATACCTCTTCCACTTTTAAAATAATCTTTTTAAAGTTCTCCACTGTCTTCCCTCCCCATTTGGCAAGACAAGGGCAAGGTGTAGGTTGCAAAAATTTAGACTGAGCCCATTCAAGCCTGGAAGGCCAACAGATTTGTCAGGGTTGGAAATGGAATTGGGAATGAGCTCCAGAGGCATGGGGGGGTGGGGGGGAGGGAAGGGAGGAATCCTATCTTAAGCCTCCAGTGCAGGAAATTATTCCTATCACCTGGTTTTCATTTGTAACCAAAAATATACTGTGATCAGTCTGTTTGAAATCAGCCAAAATGTCCTTCCCAGTTAGACAAGTTTTGGGGGTATACAGTGAAAATATGAGCGACTTCCTCCCAAAATGCCTTTTTCATATCAGAAGAACAGATATGTGCAACGAAGAACCCTGAGATTTCTTACTCCTCCCTCTTCCTTATGTAGATTTATGGACTTTGAATCCTTAATATGTTGGTCTAATCTCACACAAGTTTATAACAATAAGATATAATAATAGGACTAACAACCAGTATTTAGCACTTTAAAATTGACAAAGTGCTTACAAATATTACCTCATTTTTACCCTCACAACAACCAATGGGAGGTAGATACCTTTACTAGTATTCTATTTTACAGAGGAGGAAACTTGGACTGACAGGAGTCACATGCCTGAGACCAATTCATCTGAGCCTAGATTTGAACTTTGATAAAATTTAAATTCTTTGAGGACAAGGCTTGTTTCCATTTCTTACTTTTTAATCTCTATTTCATCTCTAGCACCCTAGCCCAGGATCTTTCCCATAGTAGGTGCTTCATAAATATTGAATTGAATTCAATTGTTTAATTTCACAGACCTGTGCCTCTAAGACTGTTCTTCTCAGTACTACAAACTACAAGCCCACTTTGCCTTGCTATGTATCCTGCATAATCCTTAGTGCCTTTCCATAGATCCTCCATTGCCAATTCCTTGCATGGCTTACCAAGTACTGAGGTTATGATTTCAATAATATGGTTCTTGAAGACATCACTATAAATATTATGACAAATCTTTCTTTTTCATTTCACATCTGCTTGTTCTCATTCCACTTCTATCTGCAAAGGCTTTTGGGTTAACCTCTGCTCAGCCAGTTGTCTCACCAGGTTGTCCACCAGCTCACTTTTCCCTCCTCTCCTTTTGCTCTTAATTCAGGTGCGGCTGCTCTTGATCTCGAGCCTTTCTTCTAATTTAATATTGTTTTGATCTTTGCTCTAACCAATCTGTGACCTAACTTCTTGAAGATTCTTAAATCCCTGCTACCTCAATAATGTCTGAATTCTGTGTGTTCCAATATACTTCTTTTTCCCCACAAAATTCATTCTGGCTCTAAATACGGCAGTTATGGTAGGTGTGCAGGCTGGAAACTTCTGGGTTATTTGTCTTTAACTTCTTACATTTGTTGATCCCCAATTATTTAGGGATACTGCTTTCTAGCAGCATTATTTGTGCTCTTATGCTTGCTTCCTCCTTCCAAACTCTCCCTTCTCTATTGAGGAAGAAGGGAAAGGGAAAGGAATAAACATTTGTATAGCACTTATTATGTACTAAGCACCGTTCTAAGCACTTTACAGATAGTATCTCATTTGATCCTCACAACAGCCCTGCAAGGTAGGTGCTGTCATGACCTTCTCTTTTAGAGTTGAGGAAATTGTGACCAAGAGAGGATGAATGACTTGTGCAGCTTGTGAATGTCTGAAGCTGGGTTTGAACTCAGGTTTTCCTGACTCCAAGCCCAGAGTTCTCACAATAGCACCATCCAAATGTCTCCCATTTCCAACCACCTGCATTCCTTTCCGACTTCTTTTGCCTTCTCCTTCATGCCTCTAGGGTGAAGTTATCTCCAATTGTCCTGATCCCTATCTGGCCGCTGGACCCACTTAGGTCTGGAGGAGAAAGTGAGACTGGTGATCTTGCCTAGTCCTGCCTCACTTAAATCCAATTCACTTGCAAGTCATGACATCATCTTTCTGATACTATGGTCCTCTTCACGAATGAATGAAGGACAAACAACAAGCCTCTATGGGTACCTTCTCCCTCCTCCCACCCCACCCCTATCTTTTGTAGCTTCCTTTTCTATATTGTCTTCCCCTATTCGATTTTAAGTTCCCTGAGGGCAGGGGCTGCATTTTTTTTTAAATTTGTATCCCCAGCACTTAGAACAGTGCCTGGCACATAGTAAGCATTTAATAAATATTTATTGACTAATCAACTGATTATTGCCCTCCCTAAAACCCACCTTTGCATTGAGACCACCAAATATTAAGGTGTATTCCTTATAGCTTCTAGGCTGTTGGTATGCAGATTCTTCACTGACTTTCTCTACAGAGAAATCAGCTTCTCTTTCTTCCTCTCTAAAGAACCATCCTTCAGTTTATCTGGAATTATTCTTTGGTTTCTGGTTTTACCTAAAGTGAGAATGGTAATATGGATGGAGTTCAGTAAGTCCAATAAGTTATTGACTTGTTGGTCATCAAACAAGGCTGGTGTGGTCTTCTTTGGCAACAAAGGATGAACACAACAAAACCATTCAGAGTACTAAGAGTAAAATTAACGTGTTGACAGTTTGGGGCCAGTGTGATTCCTAAAACTTGTTCCTCCTCTCCTATCACTCTGTCACAACAATTTTTTCTCTTGCGTTCAGGGGTCCGCACAATCTGAATCCTTATCATATTGATTTAATTCCTCTTAAAAGTATAACATGTATAATAATAATTATTCTTAAACATAATAGACAATAATAGAGAAACTGCATGATATAGGGGATAGCTGGCTACTTCCAGGAAAATTGCTTAACTTTTCAGTGCCCCGGGCAATTCTAGAAAACTGTAAGTTGAGAAAAAAAGGTGTTGATTTTGCATTGCCAGAGAAAATTCCTAACCTGTAGCTCCATACACAGATGAAATTATAGGTCTGGTCAAAATACTAACAGTAATCATGGCTATTTATATCCTGCTTTATGATTACAAATCACTTTACATATATTAGCTGATTTGAGCCTTATAACAGCCTTATCTGTGAAATAATGGATAGGAACCCGATTTATGGGATTTCATAATTATAGGGAACTCCCACATGAGAAAAGTCCCTCTACCAGTTCAGGTTGGCACCTTCTCTGATGTTTGGAAGCTTAGAGCATTGCATAGAATAGGGAGAGTGCCTTGTCAAGAGTCATGAGGCCATTGTGTGACCGAAGCGTGTCTTGAACTAGGTCTGTCTAGTTATGTTATCAATACTGTAGAATAGCAATCATTATCCCCATTTTACAGATAAGAAAACTATGGCTCATAGGAATAAAGTGATGTGTCCAAGATTACACAGATAATAAATGGAAGAGCCAGATAGTGAAGGCAGGTGCCTGATTTCTGCTAATACTGAACTACTGGATTAGAAAGACTGTGTTCTTTTCTTCCACCCACACGCCTTCTCATCGCTAGTCAACACACTGGTGCCCGATTCCCTCTTGATGAGTCTCTATGAAGAGGAGTCATGTAATCATATTAACCCTTCTTCTTCTGTTACGTTACTGGAGGTAGAGAGGGAGGAGTAGAGGGAGAGTTCACCTTTTTTTGTATTCCAGTAGAAAACAGTGGATGCCTTCTGGATATAATCCTAGACCCTTTTCTTTCTTCTCTGCTGTTTAGGTTACAGCTTTTTGGCTCTTCCTTGGGGAATCATTTTCTGTCATACCTGCCATCCTTCTTTTCTTCCCACCGCAGTGAACCCCAACCCTCGTGACCATGTAAAATGCCAAGCCTCCAGACCATTGCTGTCTCTTCCTCATCAGTGACAGGAACTCACTATCTCCCCAGGCAACCTCAGCCAGTTCTTGGACAGCTCCCAGGATTAGGAAGTCCTTCTCTATATTGAGCTGAAATTGCACTCTCTAACTTCTAGCAAGGGTCCTACCTCTTTCCTCTAAGGTCAGACTGAAGAAGAGAAGTCAAATCCCTCTTCTCCATTACAATCCTTCTGACATTTGAAGACAGTTATCAGGCCCCCTTCCAGAGCAATCCTTTTTTTGCAACAGAATTTTCTAACCCTTTGCCACTCAGCTTACTTTTCTCTACACCAGAGTTTCCTAACTTGGGGTCCCCAGGCCCCCAAAAGTGTCCATGGATAGATTTCAGAGTCTCCATGGAATTTGAAGGGAAAAATACATCTTTATTTTCACTGATGTTTGGTTTTCCTTGTAATTCTAGGTAGTTTATTTTATGCATTCTAAAAAATTATTTTAAAAAGGGATTCAAAGGCTTCTCTCAACTGCCAGAGAAGAAAGGTTAGGAATTCCTGCTGTAGACACAATTCATTTTGTCAGTTTCCCTCATGTTCTTACCTATCTGTCAATTAATTGCTGAGGAATTTATGGAAGAAACATCCAAAGTGTTATTTCCCTCTTCCTCTAATATTCTATTAGGACTTTAAAAGGGCAAGGAGAAACTGAAACACTGAAAACCTCATGAGCTAAAAGGAATCCAGGCACCATGACAGGGAATCAGGGAGCGATTTTTGAGCCCAATTGAATTAAATCATACCATGTAGGTCCTCATCTCCTCTGCCAGTTCTTAAGGCAGACTCAGGGCATAGAGGGTAGATTGTATTGTTTCTTAAACCATTGAACTAAAGATCAGGTTTGAATTGCAATTTTACAGCACTACTTACTAGCTGTGTGACTCTGGGCTAGACTTCCTATGATACAATATATTACAATATGATAGGCCTGCTTTTTGTTTATATCTTTGCATCCCTAGAGTTTATCATGCTGCTTGACATATGGTAGGCGTTTAATCTTTCACTGAATGCAACACAGTATAAACCAACAAGTGTCTATTAACTTCCTGCTATAGATGGAGCACTTGACAAAGTTTAGATAAGATGGCACCCTTTCCCCAATGATTTAATTGAGCCATAAGACACAGAGAAAAATGTATATAATATGGTTTGTGATATGTTTTCAATAAATAACACAAATAAATACATTAGAGAATCATAAATCACCTCTTTTATAATTTTACAAATTATAAAACCAAAAACTATGGGAGCTCTAAGGGAAAAGGTTGTTACTAATACATCCACATAAACAAATGTATACATTATATAGTTATTTATGTGGATATATTAGTAATATAATTAATAATAATACATAGTAATATATTCACATAAATAACCATATAATGTATACATTTAAAACAGAATATACGCTCCCAGATAAAATTGGTAGATTCTTTAGACTGGAGCAGAGAGCATAAAACGCTTGAGCTAATATAAACCATAAGGATTGTATTTTCCTACAAATACATCTTACAGATAAGAAGACAAGGGCCATCAAGACAAAATTACTTACCTACCCTCACCCACCTGGTGGCAAACCAGGACAAAAAATAATCTGGGTATCCTGACTTCTAATCCAGTGTTTGGTAAACTTGATGTCTGGTACTCCAAGCTATTGGGTAGGGGTGGGGGACATGAAGAGGAGTTAGAGTCAGACTCAGGTAACAGGAATACATTCTAAATCACTATACATACTGGTTCGGTTGTTGTCCTTCATCTTCAAAGAAGACCAAAATGACATCACCATGATAAAGTGAAATTTCTTTGTGTCCAACTGTGGTTGATCAGACCTATATGAGCTCGGAATGCTCTACAGGTTATGCACTGATAGTCTGTGTGAATATTTGGGGTGGATATCCCAAATTTGCCCATCCTGAGTTTACTTTGTGCTGTCTCAATTCTGCTTTGCTCAAAGAGCACAACACCCTTTCTGATGTGGGCACGCCATGCTGAGGGATCCTGTGCCAGTGTCTCGCATGTTGCACAGTACAGTCAAATCCAAAGTTCTTGAGAGAGACCTTAAGAGTGTCCTTGTATCATTTCTTCTGGCCACCATGTGATTGCTTACCCCATATGAGTTCACCATAAAATAGTCTTTTTGGCAAGCGTACATTTTGCATTAGAATAATGTGGCCTGCCCATCAGAGCTGCGCTCTCTGAAGCATAGTTTGAACACTTGGCAGTTCAGCTTGAGCAAGGACATCAGTGTCTGGTACCTTATCCTGCCATGTGATCTTCAGAATCTTCCTAAGACAGTTCAAATGGAAGCGATTCAGTTTCCTGGCATGGTGCTGGTAGACTATCCATGTTTCACAGGCATACAACAATGAGGTCAGCACAATGGCTCTGTAGACCTTCAGTTTGGTAGTCATTCTAATACCTCTTCTCCCCCAAATTTTTCTTTGGAGCCTCCCAAACATTCTAGTGGTATGACAAGTGAGTGATATGTTATGTGTTGTATTTTAACCTATGGTATAGTCTCACTTTCCTGTAAAATTTTAGGGCATTTATTTTTCCCCCAACGGTGACCAATCAGTCTGCTAAAATTCTCCATCAGTGCTTTCATTTTGTTGTGAAAATGCTTCTGTGTTATGTGCCAGTGGACACAACCTGTAAAGTCTTTAAATATGGACATTGGAAGGACTATATATATGTCTTCCAAGGACCAGTCAGTCTAGTTAAATGTGAAGGGACTCTTTACCAGACAGTTGGCTGCAGCATTTTGAATTTATCATCTATCTATCTATCTATCTATCTATCTATCTATCTATCTATCTATCTATCTATCTATCTATCTATCTGTCTTGCCATAGCAACTCATGAAGATAGTCTTCTAAGGAATGAAGCCTCTGAGTTTGTTGAAGTAAAGGAAACACCTATACTGATAAAATCATAAATATGTCAAAATATTTAAGCAATGTATACATTAACCTATAAAGTGTTAATTTCCTATGAGAAACATTTTGACTTGAAGTAAATGTAATAACTAATCAAGAATTTTGTCCCTTTAAGTGGCAATTTCAGAAATAATGCTGCTAAATATCTGTGTGATCTTCAGTGGGTCACCACCCCTCTCTAAGCATGTAAGATAACTTGATCAGATTTCATTTCTAAATTCCTTCTAACTCAGACATTCTACAGTTGTACGAATTCTACCATTCTTTCTCTGTTTCCATATGAAGTGATTGCCAGCTTGACAGTTTTGCTATTGGAAGCAAAGAAGATAGATGATGTCTCTTAAAAGACAGATATCTAGGCAATTGAAATTGCAAACTGCAAGTTTCCTCAGGAAATTGCACTTACATGACAGGATTCCATGGATCAGATTTGCTCTGATATCTTTTTACTCTGAAATGCTCTGTGTGATGTGAAGTTGGATAATAGGACTCAGTAGTAGCTCGTATGTATTGCATTCCCAGCTTTGTAAAGTGATGGAGTTGACCACTTCTGTGGCCAGTAAAATCATGGGACCATCAAACCTCTGAAGCACATAATCTGGATTGGAAGGAACCAGCAGATCAATCTAATCTAGCTCATGCCAGTACAAGAACACCCGCTCAACAGTGTTAAAAGGTGGTCTTCCAGCTGTCATTTAAATACATTGACAACTGAGGAACCCCATATCTCTCATAGTGGTCCTTTCCATTTAGGGAATTATTAACTTTTTTTTTCTTGAAATGGACTTAAATCTATTTCGGCAAATCCTACCTATTACTCCAAGCTCTTCCTTCTAGGGCCAAGTAGAAGTCTATTTTCTCATATGCATGATAATCCTCTAACAAAGAGCTATTAATCCTCACCCAATAGGGGTGACTTCCTGAGAGGAGGAGAGATACTGGGGGGAAATTTAAACACAAAAGGTTTTGATTAAAGTATATTTTTTTTAAATTTTCTTCCCCCCTCCCACAAATCTTGTCTTCTCCAGGCTCAGCTTTCCCAGTTCTGTCAATCATACCCTCTCACCTCCTCCATTTTCTCCTCCATTGAGAAAGCTTTTTCTTGCATCTTTTATGAGAGATAATTTGCCCCATTACATTTCTCCCTTTCTCCTCACAATATATTCCCCTCTCACCCCTTAATTTTCTTTTTTAGACATGATCCCTTCACCCTGTGCTCTCTGTCTATATATATAAATATATAAAGATAGATAGATAGATACACACATATACATACATGTGTATGTACATATACATATATACATATACACATATACATATTTATATATACATATGCGTGTGTGTGTGTCTGTGTATAATCCCTCCAACTACCCAAATACTGAGGAAAGTTTCAAGAGTTACAAATATTATCTTTCCATGTAGGAATATAAGCAGTTCAACTTTAGTAAGCTCCTTAGGATTTCTCTTTTTTGTTTACCTTTACATGCTTCTCTTGATTCTTGTGTTTTAAAGTCAAATTTTCTATTCAGCTCAAGAATGCTTGAAAGTCCTCTATTTCACTGAATGACCATTTTCCCCCTGAAGTATTATACTCAGTTTTGCTGGGTAGGTGATTCTTGTTTTTAATTCTAGTTCCTTTGACTTCTATAATATCATATGGCAAGCTCTTCAATCCCTTAATGTAGAAGCTGCTAGATCTTGTGTTATCCTGATTGTATTCCCACAATACTCAAATTGTTACTTTCTCGCTGCTTGCAATATTTTCTCTTTGACCTGGGAACTCTGGTATTTGCCTACAATATTCCTAGGTGTTTCTCTTTTTGGATCTCTTTCAGGAGGTGATCAGTGGATTCTTTCAATATTTATTTTACCCTCTAGTTCTAGAATATCAGGGCAGTTTTCCTTGATAATTTCATGAAAGATGATATCTAGGCTCTTTTTTTGATTGTAGCTTTCAGGTAGTCCTATCATTTTTCAATTGTCTCTCCTGAATTTATTTTCAAAGTCAGTTGTTTTTCCAATGAGATATTTCATATTATCTTCTGTTTTTCATTCTTTTGGTTTTGTTTTGTAATTTCTTGGTTTCTCACAAAGTCATTAGCTTCCATCTGTTCCATTCTAATTTTGAAAGAACTATTTTCTTCAGTGGACTTTTGAACCTCCTTTTTCACTGGGTTAATTCTGCTTTTTAAAGCATTCTTGTCCTCATTGACTTCTTGGGCCTCTTCTGCCATTTGAGTTAGCCTGTTTTTAAAGGTGTTATTTTCCTCAGCATTTTTTGGGTCTCCTTTAGCAAGCTGTTGACTCACTTTTCATGATTTTCTTGCATCACTCTCATTTCTCTTCCCAATTTTTCCTCCACCTCTCTTACTTGATTTTCAAGATCATTTTTGAGCTCTTCCATGACCTGAGACCACTGCACATCCAGTTTGGAGGTTTGGGATGCAGAGGCCCTTACCCCTAGGTTTTCCTCTGATGGCATGCATCACTCCTCCTCATCTGAAAGGATGGAAGAGAATACCTGCTCACCAAGAAAGTAACCTTCTATTGTAATATTCTTTTTCCTTTTTATGGGCATTTTCCCAGCCAGTTACTTGATGTTTTAGTCCTTTGTCAAGAGCAGGGTATACTCTGGGGACCTGTAAGTTCTCAGTTCCTCCAAGATGGCACAATCAATGGAGAGCAATTACTCCTCTCCTGGCCTGTGCATTGGTCTGGGAGCAACCAAAAACTTTTCTGCCCACAATCTGTGAGTAGTAGAATTCCCTCTACACAACCACCTCCAGCTCAGCCACACCAGCACTCCTCCTCACTTGCAGACAGGGAGATTCAGATCAACTGCTCAATTCCCCCAGGGGCTTTAGGTTGAGGGCTCCAAAAATGGATGCTGTGGCTGCTGCAGCTGCCACCATTGCAGCCATCTGGGGCCAGGGCTAGGGGAGAATCCTGCTTCCTTGTCACCCAGTTGAAAAAGCCCTCTCACTGACCTTTGAAATTGTCCTTGGCATTTGTGGGTTGAGAGATCTGACAACCACAGCTGCTGCTGGGGATTCTGCCCCCAAGGCCTGTTCCTCCCAATGCCATGAGGTCAAGGCTGGGCTGGCTCTGTGGGCTGTAGTCTGATCCACATCCAGTATGATAGCCCTTTCCTGTCAGCCTTCCAGTTTACCTTGGGCTAGAAATCTCTTTCACTCTGTCATTCTGTGGCTTCTGCTGCTCTAGAATTTGTTGAGAGTAATTTTTTACAGGTATTTTATTGGTTGTGGGGGAAGAGCTAGAGTATATGTGTCTTTCTACTCCACTATCTTGGCCCCGCCCCCTGACATAAGCATTTATGAAGTGCTTACTATGTGCCAGGCATTGTACTAACCATTGGGGTTACAAATAGAAGCAAAAGAAAAATGATTCATGCCTTCAAGAAGCTTATGTTCTAATTGGGGAAAATAATACACAAAAGAGACATGAAAGTGAGGGGAGGGTAGAATAAAGCTATCTAATGTAGAGGCATGGTCTGAAAGTTGAGAATGGGTTTAGAGAAAGAGAACAAAAACAGGCTTGCCTGGGCCCTTTCTCAAAATGGAGGTTCTAGAAGGAACTCTCCAATGGGGGAAGGATTGGAAGATTGGGGGAAATGGACCTTGAAGAAGGACATCCCAAGGTGATCATGGAAGCAGAGCTGATGGGCTTTACCAGGATGAGGAGATTCTAGGTGCTAAGAAATTCCAAGAAAAACAAGCAGTAGGAGGAACATAGTTTTGAAGTTCAGAAAGGCAAGGATAGGCCTATGGAAAGGCCTATGTTGTATGAAAACTGGACTAGGAATCAGGACCTGGAGTTTAGTCTTGACTCCAACACTAACTGCCATGTGACTGGGGAACCTATTTATCTGTAAAATCAAGGGATTGATATAGATGAGATATAAAGTGCCTTCTCTTTCAAGATCCTTTCTAGCTCTAATAGTCTGTTCTCAAGTTCCTTCTTTTTTTGTTTTTCTTTAGTATTTTATTTTTCCCCAATTACATGTAAAAATGATTTTTAATATTCATTTTGAAAACTTTGAGTTCCAAATTCTCTCCCTTCCTCCTTCCCTACCTCCCCCCTCATTGAGAAGGTAAACAATTTGATATAGATTTTACATGTGTAGTCATGCAAAACATATCCATAATAGTTATGTAGTGAGTCTCAAGTCCCTTCTGATTTGAAATACTCATGTTCTCTTTCCAATTCTGGAAACAGTCTGTTATAATTCTAAATGATCTGCATACAGAGGGTGAATGTGGCATTCCCAAACTAAAACAGAGAAAAGACATGAAACACCAACAGTAACCTTTGACCAACTGTCTTTTGAACCAGGTAACCTGGGCTCTCAGCTGGTGGAGTACAAAGAAGAAATGTATATCACATCTGACTGTGGAAATACTTGGCGTCAGGTAAGAAAACAGAAAAGATTAACAGTCACCTTTCTTCTTCAGGAGGTGCAAATTCTGTAAATCTGGGAAAGTGTGTGTGTGTGTGTGTGTGTGTGTGTGTGTGTGTATGAGAAAGAGAGAGAGAGGAGAGGCAGAGAGAGAGAGAAGAGAAAAAGGAGAGAGAGGGGCATAGAGAGAGAAGAAGAGAGGGAGAGAGACAGAGAGAGAGAGACAGAGAGAGAGAATGAATATTACAATAAGGGTCTTGAGATACATAACGTTGAGCACCCAAATCTTGGTCAAAGAGATATCAATTTCCATATCATCCTCCTGACAAAAGGAAGGATCCACATTTTCCCAGTCTTATCTATGTAAACAAAATGAGCAGGAATCCACCCTTTCTCTTAAACTTAGAATTTCTTTTTTTACTGTCTTTGATTAGATCTTAGTCTGAGTAAGTTTTTGTCCAAGATTTTCCACACTGGTTGATTTCTGGATGAGGAAGTAGAAAAGGTGAAATACTTTGGTCCTGATTCAGTAATTAGTTATTAAATACAAGAGAGAAATAATCGTTTCTCACAATATTGACATAATAATAATTTTCATATTAATACTAAGATGTATTTATTTCCAAAATGGCAAATATCTATAAATATAACATACATAATAAAAAAGGGGAGGTCCTCAGTTTTTTAATAGTGTAAAGGTGTCCTGAGACAAAAAATCTGAGAAATGTTGCATTACCCCTAATACCACTACTACCTCCCATTCCGTTTCTCACATGGCTGTCCCTGAGAACCCTTCTCCCCTTCTTATTTGCTTCCTCTGATGTGCTATAGGCTGGGAGCCAGTTGCTAGCCTTCTGAGGATCTGTAGGTTGAATATACAGAGTCCCTGAACCCTCACTAAAGTTTTCCCCTAATGCTTCAAAGAAGAGTAGAATTGTGATTCTCAAAGGATGTTATGGTGGACTGTGAGTTCTGGCCATTGTCGCTGTTCAGTCATTTCAGTCCTGTCTAACAACCCCATTTGGGTTTTTCTTGGTAAAGATACTAGAGTGGTTTGCCATTTCCTTCTCCAGCTCATTTTACAGATGAAGAAACTGAGGCAAACAGGGTAACGTGACTTGCCTAGGGTCATACCATCAGTAAGTGTTTAAGAGCAGATTTGAATTCAGGAAGATGAGTCTCCTAGATGCCCTCCATGAGTTCTGATAGATGTTATTAAACTTCAGATATGCATATAGTGTTGAAATATGTGTGTGTTATCTCATGACTAGCTTAGCTAAGAGCTCCCTGGATGATAGGTCATGTTTATTCTAAGGCCATGGAGATGCCAACTACCTAAAAAGGTACTTGAGGATTGTTCTAGACTGCCTCCCCTAGTGCCTGATCCAGTCAACACTCCATAGAAGACACTGGGTTGAGGCAAGCAAGAAGAGGAATTAGTAACAATCCTGCCTTCACACTTCCTCCGAAATAAGTAATCCCAAGGCAGCAGCTACTACTCTACAGCATTCATAAGTCTCATAAAGAAGAGATATTGCCAGATTTTATCATAATGGGATAGTTCTTTGGGCCCATTTGCCTATTTGAGGCTGTACTCTGTGTGGTTAATAACTGAAACTTCACTTCTTTGAAAGCCCTGTGATTCATTGATAAGGTAGGGGGATAGGGGAAGCTCTTAACTAATGTAGATCACAGCTCCACCACTACTTGATGGAGGAGCTTCATGGGTTGGTGGAGCCAAAGCAATTTATCACCTGGAAGCTAATACTTTGGCAACAAGCCTCTCCATGGTTAGCTAGGCTAGTTCTCCGTTAGGAGACTTACAATCCATCACCAGCCCATACTTGAGGCCTTTTCAGTTGGATAGGACCTGCTAGAGTGTATACTGGATTGAATTCAAGTTTTAAAAAACCATTTATTAAGTGCCTAGTACATTTAAGTTCTTAGTTAGCCACTGGGGATACAAAATCAAATAAATCACAGCCCCTTCTCCCACAGAGCTTAAAGTCTATTGGGAGACTTTAATAGATACACAAATAACTCTACTACAAACCTATGCATGATCTTTTAATTCAATTCAAGAAACATTTATTAAGTGTGTGCAGTGTAGAGAGAGGTGTTCAGCTTCGGGAAGAGAAAATGTTGAAGTTTTTGTGGTATGGTGGGAACAGAACTAGCGCTGGAGTTAGGAGACATGAGTTCCAATCACAAGTCTGACTCTTGAGAGCTACATGATCCTGAGCAAGTCATTTAACTTCTCAGGAACCTCATCTGTAAAAGGGGGTTCTATGATACTCATACTGAACACTTCACCAGTGTATAGAGTAGAAAGCACTGTGTAAATTCAGTGTGATTCAACGAGCAATTATTAGCATGTAGAAGACTATGTTGGGTAGTAGGGACACAAAGACAAGATGAAACAGGCCCCAGTATTGGCAGTTTATATCGTATCTTAACACCAGACCAGTGAAACATTATTAAGTAAAACATAGCCCGACCATTATTGCTAGGGCAGTGGTTGCCAAACTATTGCCCAAGGGCCAAGCCAGGTACAAAACCACAGAACTTAGGATATCACAGCTGAAAGGGACCTGTAATATCAACCAAAATAGAGATCTAAACTCAAGTTGCTTGTCTGCCTTAAGTATAGAGCACCTTGGAGTATTTACACTGCTACTGCCAAAATCTTTACGAGACAAGAAACGAGGGCACAAAGTACATCACTGGTACAACTATTCTTGTATAATCTCTCAGCATCCTAGTCACTAGATCTATGCTCATGCATAGTTCTACTGTGTGATTTCTTCAGATTCACCAAATGTCAGAAAAAACATGATGGTGGTAGAGGGGAAAGAGCATTGTACTTGGAATCAGGTAACCTGGCTGAAGTCCTGGATCTGAAGTTGACTTGGTAGATGAACCTGAGCAGGTGAATCACTATAGAGTTCATGCCCTCAATCCTCAATTCCCTCCTTTACAAATGAGGAAACAAGGCCTAGAAAAGCAAAATAACTGACCCAAGGTTAAACAGCCTCTTAACCAGAAGACATGGGATTTAAAATGAGGTCCTCTGCCTATATGTCCAATTAATTAATGGAGTATCAATTATCAAGAATTTATCAAACACCTACTATGTATAAGGGACTATGCTAGTCACCTAGAACACAAACAAAAAAGATAAAACACTCCCTACTTACCATAATGGAGGAGACAAGCATATATAAACATATATCCAGCATAAACATTTAGTTAATGAAATACAAATACATACCACATAGTTAAATATGATATACTTTAGCAAGAAAAGCACCTAAAGTTGGAGAGAAAAGATGGTACTTAAACTACATCTTAAAAGTAGAAAGGTGAAGATGGTGGAGTAGAAAGACTCACTGTATGCTAGCTCCGAACCCACAGCCCATGCATTTAATGTAAGAAGAGCTCCCCACAAGTTCTGGATCACTGCAGGGTGTGCAGAAACACAGTGGAAGAGATTTCCATTCCAGAGAGCCCTGGAGAGCAGTCCCCAGGGTCCATGGCGCCCCAGAAAGTGGACCCCACCCCACCGCTGCCCTGGCCACGGCCCCAGAGAAGCTGATCCGAGCAGGCTTCAGGGACAGAAGTCCAGTGGCTGGGAAAGTCTCTCCACCCACAGACGCTGAAGGTCAGTGAGAGACACGTCTGGACTGACCGAGAGGGGAGCGGGGTGTCTCTGTGGCTCAGGCACCCTCGGGAGGAAGCGGCGGAGACAGAGGCAGGGGCAGGAAGTGGCAGAGGCAGGGGCAGCGGCCCCCGGGACTCCCCAAGCAGGCAGGCAGAATCTTCATTACTGAAAGTCTCTGCATAAACAACCTGAAGGAGCTGAGCCTGGAAGACGGCCCTGTCCCACCTGCTCCATTACTGAAGGTCTCTGCATAAAGCCCCTGAGGGAGCTGAGCATGGGAGCCGGCCCTGCCCCACCCGCTCCATTACTGAAGGTCTCTGCATAAAGCCCCTGAGGGAACTGAGCTTGGGAGGTGGCCCTGCCCCAACCCCAGCACCAGAACTAAAGCTCACATTGAATAGCAGCCACACCTGCCATGGAAAGCCCATTTGAATTTCAGACCCCAAGCACTAGCTGGGCGGATCTAGGCGGGGGTGGACAGAAATCTCAAAAGTCAAGTAACTGGCTTGGAAAATGCCTAGAAAAGGGAAGAAAAATAAGACTATAGAGAGCTTTTTTGAGCAGATGCAAATGATCCCGACTTTCAGATCTGACGACGACGAGGAAATATTCTTGCCATCAGGGAAAGACGTGGAGGGCGGGGCCTCAGTACCCCAGACATCCCAGGGGGTTGTCGGGTGGGCTCAGGCCTTGGAAGAGCTCAAAAAGGATTTTGAAAAGCAAGTTAGACAGGTGGAGGAAAAACTGGGAAGAGAAATGAGAGAGATGCAAGAAAAATATGAAAAACAGGTCAATACCTTGGTAAAGGAGACCCAAAAAAATGCTGAAGAAAATAACACCTTGAAAAGTAGGCTCACTCAATTGGCAAAAGAGATTCAAAAAGCCAATGAGGAGAAGAATGCTTTCAAAAGCAGAATTAGCCAACTAGAAAAAGAGGTTCAAAAGCTCACTGAACAGAATAGTTCTCTCAAAATTAGAATGGAACAGATGGAGTCTAATGACTTTCTGAGAAACCAAGAAATCACAAAACAAAACCAAAAGAATGAAAAAATAGAAGAGAATGTGAAATATCTCATGGGAAAAACAACTGACCTGGAAAATAGATCCAGGAGAGACAATTTAAAAATTATGGGACTACCTGAAAGTCATGATCAAAAAAAGAGCCTAGACATCATCTTCCATGAAATTATCGAGGAAAACTGCCCTGACATTCTACACCCAGAGGGCAAAATAAGTATTGAAAGAATCCATCGATCACCACCTGAAAGAGATCCAAAAAGAGAAACTCCTAGGAACATTGTGGCCAAATTTCAGTGTTCCCAGGTCAAGGAGAAAATCTTGCAAGCAGCTAGAAAGAAACAATTCCAGTACTGTGGAAATACAATCAGGATAACTCAAGATCTAGCAGCTTCTACATTAAGGGATCGAAGGGCATGGGATAGGATATTCCAGAAGTCAAAGGAACTAGGACTCAAACCAAGAATCACCTACCCAGCAAAACTGAGTATAATACTTCAGGGGAAAATATGGTCTTTAAATGAAACAGCGGACTTTCAAGCATTCTTGATGAAAAGACCAGAGCTGAAAAGAAAATTTGACTTTCAAACACAAGAATGAGAAGAAGCATGAAAAAGTAAACAGCAAAGAGAAGTCATAAGGGACTTACCAAAAGTGAACTGTTTACATTCCTACATGGAAAGACAATATTTGTAACTCTTAAAACTTTTCAGTACCTGGGTAGGTGGTGGGATCACACACACACATGTACACGCATGCATGCACATACACATACACACATGCATGCACATACAGAGACAGAGAGCACAGAGTGAATTGAATAGGATGGGACCATATCTTAAAAGAAATTAAGGTAAATGGTGAGAGAGAAAGGTAGGGGGAGGAAAGAGGGTGAAATGGAATGGGGTAAATTATATGTCATTTAAGAGGCAAG